>JAOPSE010000012.1:10507879-11017467 GCA_029449295.1 Zea luxurians | reverse complement strand
CAACTTGTTGTCCTAGAAATAAAGATCGATGTTAAATTAAAAGAAGTTGCATATATATATACATGAACGGACTGCATTTCTTTGCCCTATCTATCTGTCCACTCTTCAAACGAATGATACTAATCAACACACTTACATTGATGCTGTTATTAGTGGTGTAGGATCTAGGGTTTTCGTCCTCCACAGGGTCATCGTTCGCCATGTTGGCCAGCTAGTTTGGGATCAGGTATCTGCAGAAAGGCAATGAAAAAAAATACCCGTTTCCAAAAAAAAAAACGAGACAGATACAACATGTCAGGAGTAAGGAATAGCTTGAGAACTTACAGATAGATTCAATAGAGAGCCACATACATGGAGAGTAAGTTAGATATGAGAAGGACAGAGAGGAGCACTACTATGCAGTGACCGGATAGATGCATGGGAAATGAAAATCACCTGCCTCTGGCTGGTCGAGAGGTGCCCGGATAGATGCCAGCAGCTGACTATTCAGATGCCAGAAGAGAGATCTTGCAGTGCTCGCACAAGGAGAAAGCTATGTATCTTCTAGTCTTCCTCCTTTGAGTTGCTAGCTGGCTTGGTGCTCCTGATCAGTGACTTGGATGCACATTTATTTATACTAGATTAGAAACAAGAAGTAGTGGGATCTCTGATGCTGCGCTGTGGTATGGAGAGGGCCTACTAACTGGGAGCAGCAACTAACGGACAAGCGGGCAGTGGCTCCCAAGTCCCAAGCCTTTTAGCCGGCCTGGCTCTCTGGCTCTCACATGAGGAGGCCAGGAGAGGAGAATCTCTGTCCTTTCTCCTCCCCTCTCCTTTTGTCTTGGTCGAGCTCAAAATGCAGTTACTCCGCTGATGGTATGGTAACAAGAATATATCTTACTATCACATCTGAGATCTGACCGTTTCAGTAAAGATCTGCGCGAAAAATGTTCTTGAAATTAGTAATCAAAGTGCGCGTCGTCAGATGTCAGATCCCACACGAACTCTCATGCAGACTTGAGATGAAACCCGGAGTAGTTTAGTGCCCGTACGTCGAACTGGGAGCTCTAGCGCTCCAAACTCTGAAGCCATATGATATGATGCCATGCACGTACATCGAGGAGATCCCAGTTTCTAGCGGGATAGATATGATATATAGAGAGTTGAAGCAGGCGTCGTCGTCGTCTTCATGTCCATGCGGCTCCGGCCAGCAGCTCGGACTGCCCATGCTGGGACTCTCTCTCTCTCTCTATATCTCTCTACATCTCTACAGTCTTCGTTCTCCTCGGAGGCTGGGACCTTGGGAATGGGAGAGCATGAGCATGAATGTAGCTTAGGCTGTTTGGTGCCGATTCGCACCTGCATTGTACGTAGTTACACCATAGCTGCTGTACCGAGAAGTTGGACGAAATCATTTTTACTGATTTCACCTATTGCTAGTTTATTTTGCCTCTCAGCCGCATGTATATGACTATATACTATAGTATGTTCCTGAATTGCTCGCTGATCAGCAGTTCAGCGCTGTGCATTTACTCCCAGTCATCCTTACCAAAACAGAGCAGCAAAATTCAGAGAGGGTGCGTGCGTGCATGATGCATCAAAGTAAACAAATTCAGAGAGGTGCATGTGCGCGCGCTATGTCTCTGATGGCTGCATCAGCTGCATGGCTCGATTGAGGCTCACCCTGCAGGCTGCAGCTGTCTTTCTGCCTGCCACAACATGAGCCAGCCAGACATGCATGCATTCTCTGAACATGCGTGCCTGCCTAGCTGCCCAACGCTGAGAGTGACTGCTCCTACTGTGATCAGTGATGTGCAGGGCTGCGCCTGTGCGCCATGTGATCGATCGGTGGTGGTGGAATTCAAGGTCCAATCGATGCAGGCGATGAAATTGACGGCCGGCCGTTGGGGCCTTCGTTAGTTGCATTATGCCCCTTGGCTAGTGTCGCATTGTTTCTTATTCTCATTCTAGTGCCTAACCGGGTTGAGTTTACGTTTTAAGTGATAAATTTTAGGTTTCGTCTATTCACCTCCCTCTAAGCGACTTTCTTCCCTCTCTTCTTCCAACCTCCGTACATCCATCGACGATCCTCCATAATAGATATGAAACATTAACTTAGTTAAGTAATGCATGAACCACATATTATTACGAAGAAATCATGCCCCTATATCTAAAGGAAAGCATATCCTATACACACCCAAGAGTGACCGATAGGACCCCTATTTATGACAAGGCATGAGCTCGAGCAAAATTTCGATAGCAAAACCCTGATATTCTCTATTTGCACTCATAAAAATGGTGCAATGGAGAACATAGGGTTATGCTTCTGAAATTACGCACGAGCACACGCTTTGACATAAAAACAGTGGCCAAGGCGCCGTTACATAAAACTGGTTTATGCCGATGGCCCGTTTGACAGACGTCGAAGATAAGGTTTACGTCCAATGCCTGTCAGATATGCCGTCAGATTTTACCTTACGTCTAAGGGCCATAGGTGGCCGTCGGACATTGCCTTAACGTCCGACGACAGCCCTTTAAGCCGTCGAAAGTGAAATTACCCTTTGGTGGTACTAAGGATCTGGATGTCGTATAGAGTGGGGTGAATAGGTTATTTAAAAATCTTAACACAATATAACTTCCTTATTCTACTCAAAGTGTAGATTGCAATGGAATAAAGACTTTGTCTCAAATAGAACCCACACTTCACAGAAATCTAATACCATAGATAAGTAGGGACGTGCAATGATTTTCCCATGGTTCAGCCAAACCTAAAATGTATGCCTAGTCCATGTTGGAGTTAGCCAACCTGGCTTCAAGTCTATTTCATCCCCTTCCTCCGTTTGCTCAAGTTTATCACCAAGGTGATAAACTGGACTTCCATTGTATTGATGGGGTTGCAGTGTAGCAAAAATCGAGGCTAGCACAACTTGGTAGCTCAACAGTAGATGAACGCAACACAAATCTTGCTGAAGATCTTGCTCACTAGCTCTTTCTCATAGTAGCACTACACCTTTCTCTTTAGGCTAAAACACATGCCAAATACTCGATCTACAAGAGAAACACATAATAGAAGGACAAAAATATTATTCTACACTTATATACTACTTGCTTGATGCCTTGGTATTATGGTTGAGGGCGTAGGGAGGACTATTTATAGCCCTAAAAGCTAAAATACTTGTTGCTACAAATCATGTAACTACACTATCTGGGGGGGCACCGGTTCGGTGCACCACTGGACCGAGCTCTATAGTGGGTCCTCCGGAATCCTGACTCGTACCTTCCAACTTTTAGTGGCACCGAACCAGTCCGGTGCACCACCGGCTTGGGTGCCACGTCAGCTAGCTGTTAGTCGAGTGTTGCCCGCTAGTTAGTGTTGGACCCTATGGTCCAGTGCACCACTGGACCAATTATTGTAGGCAGTCCGGTGATTTTTAGGTAAAAATCCAAGATCGACCAGTTCATTGTTGTGGTCCGGTGCTCCAGATTGTAGATCCTAAATCCTTTTTCTTTGGTCTTCTTCCAATCAACTTGGGCAACTTAAGGACTTCCCTATGACTTAGCCAACCATAATTATAGTATAATCCAATTGACTAAGTCATAGGTACACAACTTTCTCGCTTCTCCTTCGCAGCTTTCCTGTTTCACCTCAAACACAGGCCAATAATGACACTTTCACTAGAAACCAAGTTAGAGTGCAAACCAAAGTGACAATAACATTTTAAAAGGTGTATGCAATATATTCAAATGCTCAAACTTGTCATACTTAACCTTTTTCATCATGATGTTCTTTTTGGCCTTGCTTGAGCTCAATGTTGGACTCCAAAAACTCCAAGTCACATAATTTGATCACTCTAGCCATATTTTGAGTTCCAACAACTTCCAATGGTTACTAAGAATTTTTCCAAACACAGGAGTGACCCAAACTTCCAATCAAAGTAAACTTAGCTCTTTGAGCCCTTCTAGGTTCTGCCTTTGAAACTTCTACTTGTTCTTGTGACCATAAGCTTACTTGTGCCTTATGACTTGAACCATAAGCTATAGGAATTACATCAATGGCTTCAAGTCATGTCCTTATGTCATGGTCCTCAGTGTGTGGGAGATAGATATCCCCTGGGTCCTCACACCATGGATATGGCCCATGGGCTGCTGGTGAGCCCATGATAAGTCGGCCAGCCGGGCATACTATTGGGTCGCATCTAGGTAGAACAGATTTCACCAAAGAAGATGACGCTCAGAGTTAGAGGCAATCCCGAAGAAATGTGGCGCAAGGCAGCTGTCTGTGCGTGCCCGTCAAAGAAAGGATCGCTGAAGGCATACTTTGCACACAATAGGACGCCGAGATACGTGGAGGATAATTCAGGTGACTAGACTCTGCAAGAATCAACGTGCGAATAGAAGCGAACGTAGATAGACTCAAATATGATTAGACAAGCTGTTATGATCTGTAAAGGCATGTCTCCCTAGCTGGTTATATAAGGCTGAGGGGGAACCCTAAAAAACTCTCTCTGGACATTCCTCTCATCGCAACCATGCCACCACTAGATTGATAGGAGATCTCATCCATCACCACCCGCAACTCAACTGTAATTTGTACTCTAACCACAAATTTAATACTCAGCACCAAACAGGACATAGGGTATTACGCATTCAAGCGGCCTAAACCTGTATAATTGCCTTGTGTTCCAGAGTTGCACGTATCATCAAGTCACAATCAACGGTGCCGTCCTCCCCAAAAGCACTATGTGGGTTACCCCGTAGTGCGAGTCAGAACATAAACACCGATAGCTGGCAAGCCAGGTAGGAGGCGCGACATAGATTCACAACGACTCCATGGTAGTCGTCTTCAACACCACAATCACCTTCAACACCGGGGAGGTTTTCCACTCTGGATCCGTCTCCTGCATCGCAGACCAGAAGGGAGTCCTGCACCGCATCGCGGATCCAGCCGAGGAGGAATATCCTCCAATGGATCCTATCGCGGACGCAGGCTCGCCCCACATAACCTTAGCAAGGACTACTATGATGAACTCTAAAGCATGAAGACCTCAACCAGTCTGTACCCAACAAAGGATCACACTCGCATCGGCTAGGCCTAGGCACCTGTGACCCAGCCAACCGATGCAACACCCTTGGTGATCGGACTACATTGTCCACATCATCCACCTCGGTGTGGCTCGGATCACTTAGAAGAAAGGAGCGGAAGGCCCCGGTACCACCATAGCCACGGGAGAAAGACCAAGACTATCTCGCCCGCCGATGGAAGTTCGACTGGCGGAGAAGATTCAAGGTAGATGTGATGGGTTGGAGCAATGATAACGACCGGTGCACTCGCGTCCAAAACCACTTCACCGCATGGTGTGACGACCTGCCACATTCTATGGATGACATGGCGTCGCACGACGAATTGCGTCTTATCGCGCTGGAAATGATGAAGAATGTTGGGCACCAAAATGAGAAGGCCGGACAGTCCGGCCCTAGGGCCGGACGGTCCGCAGTCCGGACAGCCCGCGCCTGTGGGCCGGACGGTCCGCGCAGGCGCAGAACAGATTTAGGGTTCCGAGTTTCTTGCTATGTTTGTTGGCGAGAATCTCGGGATAAACTCAGAGATTTGTTTGTAATGGGTCCAGCCCCCCTCCTCTATAAATAGAGAGGTATACGACCGATTTACCAACAATGAATCGAACCTTCAATCAATACAATTTACATTTTATCCTAGAAGTAGTTCTAGTCTAGTTTAGGTTTAGTCTTACAATCCCCAAATCCTCCGCTTCTCTTGCGACTCTATGTCGATTAGAGGAGTCTAGGTCTGTCTACCCGAGCCTAGACACCACCTAGGATCTCTACTCTCTGATGGGGGTCCCTCCTAGGAGCGAGATCCAAGCGCCGTCGACGATCTTCCGCCGCCCCTGCACACGCGTGGATCGTCTGGCCCTAGGGCGCGGACCATCCGACCATCAGGCAGGAAACCCTAGCCTCGCGCCAGGTCACGGACCGTCCGGCCCTATGTCGCAGACCGTCCGCGCCTGACTAGAGAGCACCGCCGCTGGTTCTTGTGAGTGTTTGGCGCTCCAAAAAGGCGTCAACATACTTTTGCGACTCCGCTGGGGACAAAACAATATAGACTCATCAAATCGGCCCTCAATGGCTAGTTCAAAGGATAGCTCTGATATTTCCCAAGCAACATCATAGAGCCGACTTGGGAGACCTTGCCAACTGACAAACAGCTCCCAGTTCGAGGAGCACAAGGAGCAGATGATCCAGGAGGCAAAAGCAAAGTTCTTGGCCAACTTCAAAGTGGACAGGAACAACAAGGTCGTCCGACATTGGGCGGACGGATCCAGCTTCGCTCTGACACACACCAGATATCCCCAATATAAGTAATACAAACGAGCTACAATCTCTTAGGAATTATGTTAGATGGAACAGCGTGAACAAATGCAAAATATCATAGGGGTATGCAAAATGATTATAGGAGGCTAGTACGTGCATTTGATAAGTCTAATATCGCAAATTTTCCTTCGCACGAGGTTGAGTTAGGGGGTAACACGCGTAATACATCGCTACAGGTTGTCACGACCAGTCACAACCCCTTTATGGGATTGCCGATGGACACATACCCTGAGCAACCACAAATCGGCAGCAAATCAGCCGATCTGCACATGCCCGGACCATCCGTACGTGAGCGCGGACCGTCCGAGCCAGCAACGGTCGGGCCCATTTTTAATGAATTACCAACACATGTGCCCAAGCCACATCGTTTTGCGCAAAATTCAAACTACCCAGTCGGACGGTCCGCATACCACGACGGACGGTCCGCATATAATCACGGACGGTCCGGGCCAATGTCCGGACAGTCCGCGCATGACCTTTTGAAGAGGATTGTTACCTGAATTCTTACCCGTCCCAGCAACACTTCCCATCACACTATGCGATGCATCAGCCCAATAATACAAATTCAGAGCCCAGGAAAGCTTTTCTGGCCCTGCCTAGAAGTCGAAAAGGAGCGATCAATCCTATGAGCCATATAGGGCAAACGGCAATGCGCCACAGCTCAAACCAATGGGGGGAAGACAACATGCCAATATCCAGCCAACCCCACCTATGTTTGGACCAGAGAGCCGATGGTCTCGCACCGGCTGCCATTGATATAGTGAGGGAAGAGATAGTCGGGGCGTTCCGAGATAAACTTGGAGTAACTATGGTTCCTGGGGGGCAATCATATCGGAAACCATATGACAGCCGATTTGATCACCATCCATACCCACAGGGAACCAGGATACTCGAATTTGCGAAATTTTTGGGTGACCAAGGAAAAAACACGCCGCGAACACATAGGCCAATCGCAATTAGGGGAATTGGCCGACACAGAAGCATTTCGCGTATGTTTATTTTCATTATCTTTAATAGGAACCGCGTTCGCATGGTACGCTACATTACCTCCTAATTCTATTTCGTCATGGGGGGATTTAGAACAAAAATTCCATGACCACTTTTTTCTCTGGTGACAATGAGTTAGATTTGGTAGACCTAGTGGCCTTGCGACAGGGGAAGGACGAATCGGTTAATGACTATATCCTGAGATTTTGAGATACCAGAAACCGATGCTTCCAAATTCATTTGGCAGAAAAGCAGTTAGTAGGACTAGCTTTTAATGGATTGCGATATATTTAAAGGAAAGATTAGAAGGCATTCAATTTTTCACGCTAGCACAATTACACCAAAGAGCTTTAGCATGTGAAAGCCGAAGCAAAGAGAATGCCAAAACTATTCGTCACAATGTCCATATAGTAGAGTGTGACCAAAGTAGCTCGGACGACGAATCAACAGAAATTTATGCTGCTGAAATGGTTTGGCCAAAGCAAGCCAAATCTTCGGCTTGTTCCTCCTTGCAGCCGGTTCAAAGAAATGGCAAGAGGAGGTTAAGTTACATTTAATGCTGGTAAATGTGATAAAATATTTGATGAATTACTCAAGAATGGCAACATTAAAATAAATCACATTGTTCCATCCGCCGACGAGCTAAAACGTCAGGCATACTGCAAGTGGCATAACTCATTTTCTAATGCCACTAATGATTGTAATGTATTCCGTCGACAGATTCAATCGGCCATTAACAAGGGACGATTGAAATTTCAGGAAATGCAGGTGGATACAGAGCCCTTTCCAATGAACATGATCGACTTCGAGGGCAAGAAAGTCCTGGTTCGGCCAAACACAGCCGATAAAGGCAAAGGCAAGGAGATAGTCATCGACAATGCAAGAGAGGCCGATGAGAATCATAAATTTCTTGCAGGAAAGTGGTGGCAGAAAAGACTCCTGATGGAAGGGAAACTCTTAAGGTGACCATCATGACCTCCGGCATTGGGGGGCAAGAATGAACCAAGGAGCAGGAAACCCGTGTTGCGCACCACGGACGGTCCGACACACAGGCGCAGACGGTCCGGGACCCCGCCAGACGGTCCGGAGAACTCTAGTGGACGGTCCGGTAATGCTCAAGACTCACAACGGCCACGTACTTTCAAACCACGACGACCAGAGATAGGTACGTGGAAAACAAATACATTCAAGGCAGCTGGTCGGTTGGTCAAAAACCGGCTCGACTTTCGATCAATTATTGTCTAAATACGTAAAAAAGAAGGCCGACCCTAGTGACCGGCCAGCAAAGCGACCCCGCTCACCCATTCATGAGCAACGTCAGGTAAGGCCGATTGGATCACCTCATCAATCGGAAGAAACGAAGGGTCATACTGTGCAACTGAGACCTAACATACCCGCATGGACACCTCCACCTTATCCGCTTATGCCATATCCATACACATATTTACCTCCACCATATGTCCCAAACCAAATGTGGGCATGCCACCATATCCATTTGGGATGCCATAGTACCCTACTTGGGGGGCACCCCAAACATCTGTATTTCATAGGTTAGCACCTCCAGTACAAGACCAATTGAGCACCGCTCAATCGGCCATCAGGCACAGGCCCAACAAGAGTGCCGGAGTACTCGGCCTCAAAGGCCGACCAATCCGGCAGGAGGCATATACCTGCAGCAACCGAAAGGACAACAAAAAAGGACGTCATCAAAATAGGTACTGCAGATGTTGTCATACAGGAAGATAATAAAGGGCCGATGATTTTTGGTGAATAGGCCAACACAACCAAAAAAGAAGATATGGCTACCATCAAAACAGCCGATCCAAAATACTCCATGCCTCGATGGTGCCCAGCGGGATTGACAGCGGTCCCAAAAGCAGAAAATTACAGCGCCTAAGAGCAAAAGAGAGCCAGGAGAAGGAGGCGGAAAAAGATATTCAATGACACACATCCACAGTACCCGCCACCGCAAAAGAAATGGAGACCAAAGGCCATTGAGGAAAAACAAACGGCCACAAAAATAGAAAATAAAACAACACTTGTGCAGCACCCTGCAGGTACGGCAGATAGCCTGGCCAACAAGGCCGGACAATCTGCACCAGGCACGGACCCTCCCGCTCCCGGAGTCCGGACCACACCAGGAAGCCTCCAAACGACATGCCAACATCAATGGAAGAGGACGACCTACTGGGAGAAGACCTGGTCGACTATGAGGCTTCTCCAGAGCGCCCAGGTATGGATGTAAATGTTATTACATTTTCCACCGATTGTACTATTGTTGGCGACGATGAACCTGTTGTTGCCCAGTTTGATTTTGGTCCTAAAGAAGCCACCCTTTACTAAACCAAAGGAATCGGTAAATTATTTAAAGCCGCTCTTCATGCGCGGTCACATTGATGGGATACCGATTGCTAAAATGTTGGTAGATGGAGGCGCGACTGTAAATCTAATGCCTTATTCATTATATAGAAAATTAGGTAAACAAGATGACGAACTTGTCAAGACCAACATGACCCTCAGCGGTGTTGAAAATGATAGTTCGATTAAAGCCAGGGGAGTCACGTCCGTTGAATTAACCATCGGGACTAAGACCCTTGCTGCTGCATTCTTCGTCGCTGATGTAGAAGGAAATTACAGTCTAATCCTAGGTAGAGATTGGATTCATGCCAACCAGTGTATACCTTCTACATTACATCAAATGTTAATACAATGGGTAGGCGATGATGTAGAACAGGTACATGCTGATGTATCAGCCTGTATCGCTGTGACCGATGCCCCTGTACTCTGGACTTATGAGACTGCTACATGTCTCACAGGAGTAGATTTTTCTGATTACCAGTTCATAAGTATAGATAAGAAGGGTTTCATTCCTGTAATGCTAGAGCCGATGGAGAATCGGCTAAATCCTAAGTAAAGTTTAAATGATGAGTACACACAAAATTTATGAGTCCTTGGTCACACACAGTTTGGTTTCTAAAGCCGAATCATCTGGTCTTTCACCAAACAGTTCGGACTTTAAGACCGAACATCTACCACGACATAGAGACGATATTACGGATGATCCGACCCCTGAGATCGGAGAGTCCACCACCACACAAAGAACATCTGATTCCTCTGTGGGGACATGATAGAGGAATTCAGAGATCTCGATAAACTAGGACAGGGGTTTACATCGGCCGATCCTTTGGAGGAGATCGACATAGGAGATAGTAAAACTCCAAGGCCGACTTTTATAAACAACACCCTGGAGACCGATTCTAGAAGTGAAATGATCGGTCTATTGAAGAAATATTCGGATTGCTTTGCTTGGAATTACACTGAGATGCCGGGACTAAGCCGAGAGATCGTAGAGCATCGGCTGCCCATTAAGTCCTATTTCAGACCTTTCAAGCAGAGAGCTAGAACATTTCGTCCAGATCTTCTCCCACGAATCGAGGATGAAATCCACCGGTTGTTAGAAGCTAATTTTATTAGACCTTGCAGATATGCAGAGTGGGTCTCCAATATTGTGCCGGTGGAGAAGGAGTCAGGTAAGTTTAGAGTATGCATTGATTTTCGCAATTTAAATAGAGCAACTCCTAAAGATGAGTATCCCATGCCCATAGCTGACACATTAATCAATAATGCATCAGGAAATAGAATTATTAGCTTTCTTGATGGTAATGCCGGATATAATCAGATTTTTATGGCCGAAGAGGATGTGTCTAAAACGGCCTTCATATGTCCAAGCTTCATTGGTTTATTTGAGTGGGTGGTCGTGACATTTGGTCTGAAAAATGCTGGTGCTACCTATCAGAGGGCTATGAATTTGATCTTCCATGAGCTATTGGGAAACACTGTGGAAGTCTACATTGATGATATTGTAGTCAAATCAGCTGAGTTTAGTTCTCATGTAGCTGATTTGCGCAAAGCCTTTGAAAAAATGTGTCGGTATGGTTTGAAAATGAACCCACGTAAATGTGCTTTTGGAGTGTCGGCTGGTAATTTTTAGGATTTGTCATCCATGAACATGGTATAGAGATAGACCCTGACCGAATCAAATCTATTCGGAATGTGGGACCTCCAACCTGTAAGGTCGAAGTGCAGAAGTTTCTCGGCAAGGTGAATTATTTACGAAGATTTATCTCTAACCTAGCCGAGAAGATTGATGCATTCACCCCTATCCTTCGGCTTAAGAATGAGGCCAAATTCGCTTGGGGGCAGAGCAGCAGGACGCATTTGATCTCATTAAAAATACCTGTCTTTGGCTCCCGTATTAAAAGCACCACAACTAGGAGTACCATTCAGATTATACATTGCAGCTAAAGATAAGGTCATTGGGG
The DNA here is from genome assembly GCA_029449295.1 of Zea luxurians. Lineage (NCBI taxonomy): Eukaryota > Viridiplantae > Streptophyta > Magnoliopsida > Poales > Poaceae > Zea > Zea luxurians. Next base: position 11,005,789 of record JAOPSE010000012.1, on the reverse strand, counting down.
CTGTTCTAACACAAGAAACTGAAGGAAAGGAGCATGTGGTGACATATCTAAGTCAGAGGTTGGTGGATGCTAAAACAAGGTACACTTTTGTTGAGAAGTTATGCTTATGCTTGTTTTATGCATGCACCAAGTGCAGATGTTATTTACTGTCTAGTCATTGCATTGTTTTCTGGTCAAGCCGATGTGATCAAATACATGTTGCATAACCCAATTATGAGTGGTAGAGTTGGTAAGTGGGCTTATGCACTCGTAGAATATGATTTGGCCTATGCACCATTGAAATCTATGAAAGGCCAGGTCGTAGCGGATTTTATTGTAGAACATCAGATTAATGATATTCATAAACTAGACATGTCATACCTCACTATTACTCCTTAGACTTTGTATTTTGATGGATCGGTTTGCAATGAAGGGCAAGGAATTAGCATCGTACTTGTTTCACCAAGTGATGTCTCCTTCGACTTCTCTAGCCGATTGAAAACTTATTGCACTAACAATCAAGCCGAATATGAGGCCCTTTTATTCGGCTTGGAGCTTTTAAATTGTATGGGAGTAAAACATGTGAAGGCATTTGGTGATTCTCAGCTGGTCGTCCAACAGGTATTAGAAGAATATCAATGTTTTGATGGTACTCTAAATAGTTACCTTGAAAAATGTTGGGGCATAATTCATTCTTTTGACGAATTCAGCATTTGGCATATCTCTAGAGTTGAGAATCATAGAGCTAACAATTTGGCATAAGATGCATCAGGATATCGGATAAAGCGAGGGAGATTTCACAACACTGAAAATCTGATAACCGGTGCAGGGCCAATTCCCCAGGTCGCGGACCGTCCACGTGAAGACGCCGGACCGTCCGGGTTACCAAGAAAGTTCTCCTAATCGATTCGGCTGATAATGAAGCCGATGCAAGTGATTGGAGGACACCCATAACTAATTATTTACGAAATCCCAATGTCAGGACAAATAAGAACATTCGGCGTACAGCTTTCAAGTATGTCTTGATGAGTGATGAACTTTATCGCCGAACAGTCAACGACGTCCTGCTTAAGTGCTTGGGCCCAGATGATGCTATATTAGCCATGGCCGAAGTACATGAAGAAATTTGTGGTACCCATCAATGGGCTCCAAAGATGAAGTGGCTATTGCGAAGGTCTGGTTTTTTATTGGCCGAACATGATAGCTGATTGCTTCAAGTACTACAAGGGTTGCTAAGTGTGTCAAAATTCGGCGACCTACAGTTGGTCCCTGCAGCTGAATTACATCCTATCATCAAGCCTTGGCCTTTCAGAGGATGTGGATTAGACTTTATCGGAGAAATTCATCCTTCATCATCAAAGGGGCATTGGTTCGTGTTAGTTGCCACTGACTACTTTACCAAATGGACTGAAGTCGTTGCTCTAAAGAACATGACACACAAGGAGGTAATTGAGTTCATAACTGAGCATATTATTCATAGATTCGGCATTCCCTAGACTTTGGCTATAGATCAAGGGACTTCTTTTATGTCAAAGGAGGTACGTGAATTTGCTGAATTATCTCTACTACTGATTATGTAGCTATTGTAGGCGTCCACAATTTTCCAGTGGCGCACGGTTCTGCCATCTCCCTCCGCCACCCTCCGCGCTCCATCCGTGTTGCATCAACGCCCGCGGGTTCTGCCTCTCCCTCTCACTGCGCCGCCTGCCCCCGCCGCACCCCTCCACCGCGCCCCTTCCCCCGCCTTGGATCTCGCCCGAAAGCGCCGCGGATCCACCGTACCCCCGCCCTGGCGCCTCGGTTCCTCGCCCTGGATCCACCACCTCCTCTTCTCCCCATAACTGCGTCGCCTGCCCCCACCGCACACCTCCACCGCGCCCTCGTCCCTGTCTCCGGCGCCAGGAGCGAGACCCCCATGGCGGCAGTGAGGCCCGCGGCGGCAGTGAGGTCCGGGAGTGAGACCCCCACGGCGTCCCCGTCTGCGTCCCCGTCCCCATCCGCGCCCGGGACGCCCACGGTCGCGGTCGTGTCTCCGGCGCTGGTTGCGGGGCCCAGGCCGGCGACGGGGTTTACGGAGAAATCACCGCTTCACCTTGCCGCCTCCCCCACCGTGCGTTCGCAAGAGCCAAGAGTGGGCGTCTAGATTCCTACACCATGCCCCCGCTCGCGCAATCCTCGCTCCCATGGAACCCTAACCAAGAATCCGACTCGGTGCTAGACGAATCGCACGGAAGGAAGACGAGAAGGCCCCGAGGCGAGCGGGGGGGAACAATGAAGAAGATGGTCTGTGCGGCGGTGAAGTGCCTGTGCCGGTTCTACAAGGTGGTGAAGCGCCGGGGGAATCGTCTTCGTCAAATGCATGGCCAACACCAAGCACAAGCAGTGCCAGGGATTCTCCACCATCACCGAAGCAGCCGTCGTCTCGTGCGTTCACCTGCCTCCGCCGCCGCCCGCTACCGGTTCTGCCTCCATCGCAGCTTTCGCAGAGTAAGATGATCCTCCACTCTCATGCCCGGATTGTCCTTATTCATTGTATTTTCCCCTGTTGTTAGCGAGTAAGCAGTTCCAGAGTCTTATGCGCCATCGATTACTGGCCGAATTAGGGTTCTGATTGTGCTGAATGGTCAGATTTGTGCTGGATCTTTACTTCTAGCTACGCAAGCTGCGGCGCTCCAGGCGGATCTGGCCATGTTCACGTCCGATCCCAAGGACACCGAGGACTTCGTCGCGTGGAGCAAGGAGGCGCTCTCCCAGGTGTCATGTTTAATGCTGACTGGACTGAAATATTTTAGTCCTTCCTTTTAGTTTCAATGTTTGACAATTTAGAGATTAAATATGACTAAAAAGTAGAGACAAACAAGCCCTTTGCATTTGCATCACTGTATTCATCTTACGAAGTTCTATAAAATGGTGAGTTTACAAATTCAGCGACCAGAGTGCATTTGCAACATAAATTGTTTTACATAAAACGGTGAAGTTACGACGATGGTACAGAGAGGCGCGCTTCGGCAGCGCTATGCTTTTTCAGATGAAGATCCAGCTTCGATAGAGAACAGGTAAGAACTAGACAATTTCTGCTCCAGGGGGAAGTATAGTTACCAGTCCAATCCCCAGCCGCAGGTTTTTTATGGATGAACATATCAGTTACAAACCAAGCACTATATATAAACCATCACGGTTAAAGTGAGACGATGTATTTAAATATATATATATTATATATATAAAGGTAGAAGGCTCATTTTGAAAGCTCATGCACAGTGAGAGTTATTTTAAAAATCACGACTGTTTACAGAGATTGCATTACACTAATACATTCCTTTCCTATTTTCTAGGCTTGTTTGGGAGCAATGATAGAGGAGGAGATTGAAGGGTCTGTCTCCAGTGCGCACTGAGCAGCACCAAAAGCATGGCACCTTCTCACATTTGGACTGCATTGTCACTAGGTGCATCTCCTCATCTCCAACTACTACCACAACACTATACACTGACAAATGAGAAAATGTGTACATCCAATCTGAATTCAATAAAGGGCTCTTTAACATTTTTAAACATAGAAAGGAGCACTATGTTTCTTGTGACCTACTAATTAGAACAGTTATCTTTAGGAGCTTAATTTTCCAAATATATTACCTGGGGATCATCCTTGTTTTGGAACAACATAGCATGCACAGTGAGAGTTATTTTAAAAAGCATGTCTGTTTACAAAGATTGCATTACACTAATACATTCCTTTCCTATATATTTTCTAGGCTTGTTTGGGAGCAATGATAGAGGAGGAGATTGAAGGGTCTATCTCCAGTGCGCACTGAGCAGCACCAAAAGCATGGCACCTTCTCACATTTGGACTGCATTGTCACTAGGTGCATCTCCTCATCTCCAACTACTACAACAACATTATACACTAACAAATGAGAAAATGTGTACATCCAATCTAAATTCAATAAAGGGCTCTTTAACATTTTTAAACATAGAAAAAATATGTTTCTTATAACCTACTAATTAGAACAATTATCTTTAGGAGCTTAATTTTCCAAATATATTACCTGGGGATCATCCTTGTTCTGGAACAACATAGAATGCATTGGCTTGTACTGTTTGAAGTTAATAAAGCCTTCTCTTCACTGAAATACATCTTTTAACTGTTAGACATTGCAATGATATCCCATGATTAGATACAGTCATGTAAAACACACATCTAGAAGCCCTTCAGTAAATACTGCCATTTTCTTTACCTTCAAATTTTATATATTGTTGACTCTTGCCACTTGTTACCTTATTTTTCTGGGGGATGAACAAGAGATAGAAGAACTTATGGTCGGCCTTGAAACCTACCTGGTAAGTAACATTAATGCCCTTCCCGTCTGCCTCCACGACGTATGTACTTGTGAGCGGATCATCTTGTGATCTAACATTTTGTCTCTGTATTTCTAGGTTCTACAATGTCCTGTCAAAATATACCAGACATTTCCAAATCTAGATTATTTAAACATTTTCCAGTGTCTTATGTTCTTGAGTCAGCTTAAAAGTGTTGCAAGCATCTTGGACAAGCTGATTTCTGGAAGCAAGGCATGCCCCCTTTTCCCTTTGTGAAACAAGACAACTTCTTAGTTTGCTGATTGTCTTTGTTTTGTAACTTAACCTTATGTTCATTTGCCAGGATGATGCTCTCCTTGCGTACCAAACTGCTTTTGATCTTGCTGAAAATGAAAACCAGGCTTTCCTCCTAAATGTGCGGAATCACCTTGATGCATTGAGTTCACATACTTCTGCCCATGTGTACCCTGCGAGCAGACTGGTTGTACAAAGTAATCAAACTAATGCTGCTACAAGACCATCTGAGGATGTCCAGATGAGGGATGACATAACCATGCCAAATGACAGTGCTGCCACTATGGATCCAAATGCAGCAACACATCCTGATAGGCTGACAAATCAAGGGTATATTGTCAGGAGAGACATCTATTCTGTTGATGTTGCAGTTCCTATACAACCATAATAGGTAATGTGATATTATGTGACTGGATTATAACAACTGACCATTCTTTTAGTTTTGTGTCTTAATTTTTTTTACATTTAACAGGCCTAATCTTCAAATTTTGAAGACTAAGCAAGCTGTGGAAATGAGGAACAATGTCTGTCACAACACAAGGACAACAGTTGATACCTTCCTCAGAGAAAAAATTGGTGTGGTTTGTTTTATACAGTGTACTTGCTCTAAACTGCTTAGCATTTTCAATTTTAATAGAAACCAGCAACGCACGGGCACCTAACTATATTATTTATGATTGACATTTTTTAAAGTATTAGTCTTAGTTTTTTAGTTGCTATAGTTTGCATGTAGGTTTTACATGAAATAATCTTATTAACAACGTTGTGATCCCTCGCCCACCGCCAAGCCCGTGCTCTCTCTAGCATCGTCTCCCTCCGTCGGCAAAAGCGCCCAGCGACTGTCCTCGCTCGCAAACCCAAATTTTGAGTTTTTACAGCTACAAATGTGTTATTTTAGATTTTAGCTCATTTGATTGACAGAAGTTGTCTGTAATAGGCTAAATCAAACTGGAGAGACTCTTATTATGTACCTACTATTCTTAGACATAGGGAGTTTGTCATGTATGCTATATTGTTGTTGAGTACAAGTCTCATGAAGTCATGATTTTGTTTTATTTAGCTCCCGTTATAGAAGTATTATTTGTGTTTTTTATTCTTCTGTGCTATGCATTTTTGTCTACACTTTTAGTAATATTATTTTTACTATTTTAGTGGTATCATATGTTGTTTTATTCCATTTGCAGATTCTGTAATCTCTGGTATTCAAAGAGATCATATGGAAACCATATGTCCCAGATTTAGCATCAATATGGGGTAGGCTCTGTCCTTCTTACATGGATGAAGACATTCTGGAAGGTTTACTTTAGGTTGCTTGAGTCGTATATAAATGAGTATTGTTATGAAGTACCATTTTCTATGCATCACTCTCTTGTAGTATAAATTTTTTATTTTCATTGTAGACTACATTTTATATACTAATTTTAGTTTGAATGAAACTTCTGTGGTTGAAACTGAGATGTCATCATAGCAAAGCACAAGTTATAACTATACAATATAATTACTTGTTCATTCTGGTAATTTACTTTTGATGGGCATTATTTGTTGTTTTTTCAAGTTAACACATTCATCCATTGCTATATTGCAGCAAGAAAAACTGTAATAGTTTTTGACCTGGAGGTTGGGATATGCAAGAATGAGGGGGCTGTGCAATCTGAAGAGCAGGGACTGGGACCTTTCCTTCAGTCTTCAGCACCCACGTGTTGCACATTATATTTTAGGGCCATCTAATCGAGGGATAAGTAAGTTCTGCTAATCAAGGGAAAAACTACTTTTGAATTTGATGGCTCCTATGTATTGAATTTATCACTTTTGTGGACTCCTCAATAGTTTCATAATTCTACAGCTGGATATTTTAGCGGTTGAGCTATCCAAAAGAGAATATGAGTTGCTTAGGCAAAAAACAGAGGTAACAAAAATTGCAGACACGCTGAAACTGGTGAGTTCAAATTCCTAGCATCAACTCTGGACGTTCAAGCTATGTTTTTTTGCTGGTATGAGATGTGACCATTATGATACCAGTAAGTTAGAGGGTGATTGCTTTGAAGATCCAGGGCCAAGTGATCTTTACACCTACTAATCATGGTTTCGAGATTGGTGACATTGCATTGTATGTCTACACTGAGTTAATATAAGACATCGTGATTATTTATATTCTTGGTTATGTATTGATAAGACATTGGATCGATGATGTTTGATTTTATCTGAGCCAATTTCGCCATTAGAATATGTACATTGATGTGTCAGTTATGGTTTTTCTATCAAAGAATATTGTTATAGTAATTATTATTTCATCAAGCATAATATATCCTAGCAACGCACGGGCCATTAACTAGAGGAAATCTATTCGTGAGTTGGAAATATTATGGAGATTCATGTCGACTGTGCGTTATGTCGGTTTTCAATATGTAGCTCTTGTATCCTGATTGATTCTGCCTGGAATCATAACCTTGTGTGATGTTTCTATGGCTGTGAGTTTTTGTTCCTTCGGATACGACAATGCTCGCTTCTTTCAGGTTTTGAGTGATCCCCAGAATAGGGCGGCATATGATCAGTATGGCAAGGAAGGGCTGAAGGCCTTTGCAGATATCTAGGAGTGTTGTGAGGCTGAATGGGTAAGCATTTTTGTAGTTGGGTTCTTGCATTGCACCATCTTTCACATTTGAAACTACTCAGCTTTATTTACAATTAGAAGCTAGATTTGTTTCACTATGAAAGCATACCCTTGTTTGTAGTTATGGAATGTATTTCAGTTTTTAGGTCATAAATAAAGTAAAAACTGCTATTTGAATAGATTAACAGAGTCTTATCTCTGCTCTCTTAATAGGTAGTACAGACTAGGACCAAATCGGAGATCTTAACAATCGATATAAAGCCTCACTGGAAGAAGGGAACTAAGATCACGTTCCCCGACAAGGGCAACGAGCAGCCAAACCAACTCCCATGCTTTGGTACAGATCGTTGTACCGTGCGATGAGGTTTCTCTTCAATCTATTCTAAGTTTCGATCATTATTGAACAACACTTCATGGATATGCAAATTTTGAACTTGGTTCTCTTCTAAGTTTCGATCATTATTGAACAACACTTCATGGATATGCAAATTTTGAACTTGGTTCTCTGATGCCCATAGAACTGAAAGCGTGGTAACCTTCGACCAGTTCTTCATCTTCTGTATTTCCATAGCTTGAATTTTCTCGCTCTTCATCTTATCACTAGAATCACAAATAGATTACGAAACTTTTTTCTCTTAACAATATAACACATATTTGTACATAAATTACCGTTACATTATATGTTCCCGTTGCAATGCACGGGCACTCACCTAGTATAGAATTAAGTTGCTTAATTCATCTTCATATTATGCTCAGGCCAATAGACAGGCCAAGTCTAGTAATAGGACATTGATTAACTTGATAAAAAAGAAGATTTTGTCATAAGATTTTGTCCGAAGCTTTATGGGCTCACAGAATATCTAAACATAGTGGTACTAAAGTATATCCTTTTAAGCTTGTCTATGGGCAAGAAGCAGTGTTGTCTGTAGAAATAAGTTTGAATGCTATCAGGTTCGCCAGACAAAATGATCTAACCATCACTGATTATTATAATTCAATGATGGATAATATTGATGAGGTGACCGACAAGAGGGTGATAGCTTTGGGAGCAATAAAAAAGGACAAGATCATGGTAGCCAGGGCCAACAACAAGAAGGTCAAAGCAAAGTCATTTCAAGTAGGGGATCTGGTGTGGAAGACCATCCTACCTCTAAGGAATAAAAACCTGAAGTTTGGAAAATGGTCGCCAAGCTGGGAGGGTCCTTATAAAGTAAAACAGGTGATGTCTGGTAACGCCTATTTACTACAAACGTTATAAGGCAAGGATTTACCTAAGGCTTTGAATGGGCGTTTTCTCAAGCAGTATCATCCTAGTATGTGGCAAGATGCTTAAGAAAACCGATGTAATCACATCGAGTTAAATGCTTTTGGTTTGCTCAGCTCCACCAAAAGGTAGGGGGCATATGTTGGGCACCAAAATGAGAAGGCCGGACGGTCCAGACAGTCTGTGCCTGTGGGCCGGTCGGTCTACGCAGGCGCAGAACAGATTAGGGTTCCGAGTTTCTTGCTATGTTTGTTGGCGAGAATCTCGGGATAAACTTAGAGATTTGTTTGTAACGGGTCCAGCCCCCCTCCTCTATAAATAGAGAGGTATATGGCCGATTTACAACAACGAATCGAACCTTCAATCAATACAATTTACATTTTATCCTAGGAGTAGTCCTAGTCTAGTTTAGGTTTAGTCTTCCAATCCCAAAATCCTCCGCTTCTCTTCGACTCTACGTCGATTAGAGGAGTCTAGGTCGGTCTACCCGAGCCTAGACACCACCTAGGATCTCTACTCCCTGACGGGGTCCCTCTCGGGAGCGAGATCCAGGCACCGCCAGCAATCTTCCGCCGCCCCTGCACACGCGCGGACCGTCCGGCCCTAGGGCGCGGACCATCCGGCCGTCAGGTAGGAAACCCTAGCCTCACGCCAGGTCACGGACCGTCCGGCCCTGTGCCGCGGACCGTCCGCGCCTGACCAAAGAGCACTGCCGCTGGTTCTTGTTGAGTGTTTGGCGCTTTAAAAAGGCGTCAACAAAGAACAAAGTGGACCAATGGAAACCGGATATCGAGAAGTGAGTAGCCGACATGAAGCTGGAGATATCGCGCGCCAACAAATTCATGGAGCGCGAGCATCGCTCTGTGATTGCAGCATGACCAAGCATCTTTGGTCCGTTCGAGTCAACTTCCGAGCGTCGACCTGTCAGATTTTAGTATGTCCATGGGCACAATGGCCACCGTTTTAATTCATATCCCCGGGAGCGCGACTCTGGCTATGACAATACCCATACACATGATCTGGTCAACGGTATGTATCCCAGCCAGCCTCTGTGTTCTGTTGATGAACGTTGCTAGCCCTGCGCAACGCATGGACCGTCCGGCCACTAGGCGCGGACCGTCCGATCCTAGGCTGTGGACCGTCCACGTTGCCACAGAGAGCCCGCCATGCGGAATAACTCCTAATGATTGGTGCCCAGATCTGCGCCAACATACTTTTTGGCGACTCCACTGGGGAGACTAAGATTGGATCTAACAGACCGGCCCCGTATGGCCAGTCCAAAGGATAACTTCGGTCTCTCCAAAGCAATATCATGAAACCGACTACGGATGGCGTATCGGTTGAAGAATATCGAAGGCTGGAAGACGCTAGGAAAAGGATGCAGGTTGAACTCGATGAGTTGTTCTTAGCTGATTTCAAGGTTGATCAGAACAAGGAGCTTGTTCGATAGAGGGAATAGAACCTAACGAGTCTTCGTCCTGCTACAATCGGACCCCCTGTAAGTAAACACGAGTACACGATGACATCCAAGCTCTTCGATCTTACATAGAGAAACGACGGGGAATTTATGCAACAAATCTTAGGGGGTGTACAAGAGGATTATTGGAGGCTAACACGTGCATTTGATAAATCTTCTATTACTAGTTTTCCATCACATGATGCCCAAACTAAAGAAGACCCACAAGACCCATCGACTGCAAATGGACATGCCCAATCCCAGCCACTTTATGGGATGCTGATGAACACCTATAACGGCTAGCCACATCCTCCACCACCTATTTGGGAATAATCCATGCCCCTACGCATGGTCGAATAGTCCGGGCCTGAGGACAAACGATCCGTGTGGGGGGACAGATATCCCCCATGTCCCCATGGGCACTAAAACATGTCATGGGCCACCTGATAGGTTTCCTGTTGAGTCATCCTATAGGATGGACTAGCAAGATTGGGCCAACTTACACTACCGGAATCCGGGCCTTTGCCGAGTGCTTTTTATTGGGCACTTGGCAAAAGAAGACTTTGCCGAGAGCCGCACTCGACAAAGTCCTGCGCTCGGTAAAGAGCTTGTTTACCGAGCACAGGACACTCGACATAGAGGAACACTCGGCAAAGACTGCTTTACCGAGCGGCAAGCACTCGGCAAAGACGGCGCTCGGCAAAGGGCCGTTAGCGGCCGTCTACAGCTGACGACCATCAGCCTTTGCCGAGGGCCGAAAGTCGGCACTTGGCAAAGTAGATTCTTTGCCGAGTGTCAAATATCTGGTACTCGGCAAAGAGGGTCTTTACCGAGTGTCTTCTGTGGACACTCGGCAAAGAATATTTTTATTTTTTTATTTTGGCAACCAAACTTTTTGTGGTACGTTCCTACACTATGTAGACCTACATGTACCATTTTGGGACAATTATAACAGTGTTTTCAATAGCTAGTAGATTTAGTTCATTAATTTGAATTTTTTTGGAAAATTCAGATTTGAACTGCAGGTCACTCGAAACTTGGATAATCGTGCATGCAAAAATGATACACATGTTATTTAGCACAAGTTACGACCAATTTCAGGAGCGGACCAAAACTTCGATCAACATGCTCACTAAACATGGCCGTGAACTTGCCATCCACATGTTTAAAAATTGTATAAAACACAAACAAAGTCAGAAAATCATGAAACTTGTCCATGTGTCATGATATCATATGTAGAGGATGTGATAAAAATTTAAAAAAGTTTCGAGAAATCTGTGACACACTATGTGTAGAAACCTAAGAGATCATGTGTGGATCTCTATGATTTCATGTGTGGATCTCTTAGGTTTCTACACATAGTGTGTCATAGCTTTCTCGAAACTTTCTCAAATTTTTATCACAGTCTCTATATATGATATCATGACACGTGGACAAGTTTCATGATTTTCTGACTTTGTTTGTGTTTTATACAATTTTTCAACACGTGGATGGCAAGTTCACGGCCATGTTTAGTGAGCATGGTGCTCGAAGGTTCCGATCGGCTCCTAAAATCGGTCGTAACTTGTGTTACCTAACATAGATATTATTTTTGCATGCAAGGTTTTTCATGTTTCGAGCCACTTGCAGTTCAAATGCGAATTTTCCGAAGAAATTCAAATAAACGAACTAAATGTACTAGCTATAGAAAACACTTTTATAATTGTCTCAAAATGGTACATGTAGGTCTATATAGTGGTTGGGAAAATAAAAAAAATAAAAATGTACTTTACCGAGTGTCTAGAGATGACACTTGGCAAAGAAGCCTTTGCCGAGTGTCCGCTGGTTGACACTCGACAAAGTGTAGTGGAATAATCTTTGCGAGTGTCCACCAGGCGACACTCGGCAAAGAGGACTTTGCTGAGTGCCGGATCGGGGGCACTCGGCAAAGTGTATTTTAAAATTTTAAAAAAAATCTTTGACGAGTGCCAGATCACGGGCACTCGGCAAAGAATGCTTACTTACCAACGGTAAACCCTTTCTTCCTCACTCTCTCACTCTCACTCTCACTCTCACGCGTCGCCGCCGCTGCCCTCACACGACGCAGCCGCGCCCTCCCCTCACCGTGCCCGCCACTCGCCGTGCCCTCCCATCGCCGCGCCCTCCCCTCGCCATCCGCCCTCCCCTCACCGTCCACCCCTCGCCGTCCGCCCTCCCCTCGCCATCCGCCCGCCCCTCGCCGCTCCCTCCCCTCGCCGCGCCCTCGCCTCACCGTCCGCCTGCCCCTTGCCGCGCCGTCCGCCCTCGTCCTACGCCACCGCCATACCGCCGTCGCCGTGCCTCGGCCTCAACCGCCGTCTCCACGCTTCACCCTCAACCGCCGTCGCGCCCGGTACCACGCCGTCGCTTGGTAATGTGATTCATAATTCTCTATATATGTGAGCATGTGATGGATAGTTAGAGTTATATTATCTCTAGCCACTAGGTACTTAGAAATTGCATTGTGTGGATAACCTTTTTTTCTAGTAGATTAATAAAAGAATGCCGAACTCTAAAACATGCATATTACATGAATAGAATAGAAGCGAATATATATATATATATATATATATGAATTATGTGTGTATGTCTCATGGATTGGATATATATGTGTAATTGCCGGCCATCGTGCCGTTGAATTATGCGTGTATGTCAGCCATCGTGTTGATAGTTTTATTTTCAGGATTTTGAAACTTCCCCGTGCAGGGGAGGTGCTACCGAAATTTTCTGCTAGGCTTCTGTTAGAGGATGGAGGACCGTGAGTGGATGTACACGAGCCATAGTGGAAGGAACGATGTCACCACTGAATGGATTAGAAAGACCGATGATTTTGTGGAATGAGCATATGGCGAAGCTGCTAAAGGAGCGAGTCTAGTCCCATGCCCATGCAGCAAATGTGCCAACTGGAAAAGAAAACCAAAGAAGGCCATGGTAGAACATATTTGGAAGAATGGATTTACGCCGGGCTATACTCGGTGGATCTTTCATGGTGAAGCGCATCGTACGAGAGAGGAGATGCTAAGACAACGCGTCGAGGATTATGATGCCGATGCGGGGGTAGCGGATATGTTGAACGACTATCAGGAGGCACAGTATACGGGAGGATGTATGGATGATGAGCCAGAGCCGGCCGCAAAGGCGTTCTACGACATGTTTGACACAGCACAGAAGCCCCTTCATGGCAAGACAAAGGTTTCTCAACTGGATGCCATTGGGCGTGTAATGGCGTTCAAGTCGCAGTACAGCATGAGTAGAGATGCATTCGATGGCTTATTGACGGTTATTGGGAGCCTGCTTCCGGATGATCACGTTCTGCCAAAGAGCATGTACGAGGCACAGAAACTCCTTCGTGCACTCAAGATGATGTATGAGCAGATTCATGCTTGTCCGAAGGGCTGCGTGCTATTTAGGAAAGAATACGCGGAGGCAAAGTACTGTCACAAGTGTAAATCGTCTAGGTTCATGGAGTTAGACTCTGGTGATGGACAGAAGAGGCAGCTCGACATCCCCTTGACAATCCTACGACACCTTCCGTTCATACCGAGGATCCAGCGTCTGTACATGACAGAGGAATCCGCGAAACATGACATGGCACAAAAATGGAAAACGATACAATCCTGACAAGATGGTGCACGCATCCGATGGTGAAGCATGGAAACACTTTGATGCCATTCACCGTGAGAAAGCCGAAGAGGCTCATAACGTACGTGTTGGGTTGGCCACAGATGGGTTCAATCCCTATGGAATGAGCGCTGCCCCGTACACATGTTGGCCCATGTTTGTTATCCCAATCAATCTTCCCCTGGTGTGTGCTTTCAAAGGCAGAATATATTCGTGTCGTTGATAATTCCCGGACACCCAGGGAATAAAATGGGCGTGTACATGGAGCCTTTGATCGATGAATTAGTACGTGCCTGGGAGGAAGGGGTATGGACGTATGACCGAGCTACAAAGACAAACTTCAGAATGCATGTTTGGTACCAGTACTCCATGCATGACTTACCGGCGTATGGGCTATTCTGCGCCTGGTGTGTTCACGGTAAGTTCCCATGCCCAGTTTGCAAGGAAGCTCTCAGGCTCATTTGGTTGAAAAAGGGTGGCAAATATTCGTCCTTCGATAAACATCGACAATTTCTCCCTCCTGACCATCCATTCCGCCTAGACATCAAGAACTTTACGAAAGGTGTCGTAGTGACAGACCGCCCACCTACAACGATGGCTGGTGCCGAAATTTGTCAACAGATAGATGGGCTCGTGGCCAATACAGAAGGTGGTTTTGTGGGATATGGTGAGCAGCATATGTGGACACATAAGTCTGGCTTGACTCGGCTCCCCTGTTATGACGACCTGCTCCTTCCACACAACATTGATGTGATGCACACTGAAAAAAATGTTGTCGAGGCACTGTGGCAACAATTATGGACATTCCTGATAAGTCAAAGGATAACGTAAAGGCAAGAGTGGATCTGGCAGCGTTATGTGATAGACCAAACCTAGAGATGAAGCCGCCAAGTGGCGGAAAGACATGGAGAAGGCCTAAGGCTGATTTCGTCCTAAGCAGGGCCCAGAGGAACGAAGTACTTCAGTGGATCAAGATGTTGATGTTCCCTGATGGGTATGCAGCTAACCTGAGTAAGGGGGTGAACTTATCTACTATGCGTGTCTTAGGGATGAAGATTCATGACTTCCACATATGGATTGAACGGATTCTTCCTGCGATGGTTCGAGGCTATGTCCCTGAGCATGTCTGGCTAACGTTTTCAGAGTTGAGTTATTTCTTCCGTCAGCTTTGTGCAAAAGAGTTATCTCGGACCGTGGTTGCAGACTTGGAAAGATTGGCACCCGTGTTACTGTGTAAGCTTGCGAAGATATTTCCACCCGGCTTCTTCAATCCAATGCAGCATTTGATTCTTCATCTCCCCTATGAGGCACGAATGGGGGGCCTGTGCAGGGACGTTGGTGCTATCCAATCGAGAGATGTCTAAAGACTATTCGAAAGAAATGTAGAAATAAATGCAAAATCGAGGCTTCCATTGCAAAGGCATACATTCTAGAGGAGGTGTCAAACTTCACAACAACTTATTTTGGTGACAAACTGCCGAGCGTGCATAATCTACCCCCTCATTACAATGATGGCGACAATGAATCGAACCTTAGCATATTTCGAGGCCAACTCGGAAGCGCAAGTGGCTTGACCACCAAGACCCTGACACATGAAGAGTGGCGACATATCATGCTATATGTGCACAACGCTAGCACATCCTCTGTGCTGAGAGCAGATGGTGGATAGGTGGTGTTTGGCTGAGTGGGACGAGGCGCACAACGCTAGCCAGGAACGACGTATGATGATGCAAGGTCCCTCCCACCACCAAGGCAGCTGGAGCCTAGGCCAATATGCCGAAGCACGGGTACGCCCTCTTTTTTATTTAGGTATATAGCACTGGATTAGATATTATTTCTAACTATCTCATTGGTTTTCTTGCAGTTGGCATCACATGGTGGCCGGCCTTGCTCCACCTTCTCAGTCTATGCTATGGCCCATAAGGGCAAGGCGACATCCGACGTCACCTACAACCTGGATGACGGGCCTAAGGCCTACACCAACCCCGCTGTCTATAGTCGCCTTCATGACTACACCACCATGGCGCAGGAGGTCCATGGCCCAGATTATGATCTGAGCACCGAGCCGATCGACCCCGATGTGCTCATGAGGGTCGGAGGAGGCAAGAGACATGGGCGGTACTGGATTGCTGACGGGGCAATCGACTCGTCCTCCACTCCCACTCTATCTCAGGTGCGAGCAAGGAGCACGGGCTCAAGTCCAGCCATACGACCTCGGCACGACAGCTCACAGCATCGCATACAGCAACTCGAGGTTAGTGCTTCTGTAGCTCGTCCTTCCTTGAGTTATATACCTTCTCTTTGAGTTACTATAACATTATCTTGTAATATTACAAACCCAACTAGAAGAAGAGAGGAGGGAACGTCAAGAGATGGAGGCGAGGATAATGGCGGAGTGGGCGGCGGCTGATCAGAGGATGGCGGAGATGTTCCAGTACATGCAGAGCCTTGGCACCGCACAGGGTTTCGCTTCGCCACCTCCATTGTTCCTTGCAGTTGACCCTGCTCTGTTCCATACTCCTGTGAGTACCAAAATTGTAGTTACATGTTGGTAATGCATCTGGTATAACACATGCAATCTCTTTTCTGTGCAGGGCCAATCTGGGGCGGCATCCAACAACCCTCATGAAGGGTTCAGCCCAACGCATCACCAGTCGAACCGCCCACCTTCATGAGAGTTATGTTTTCAGTGTTTTGAACACAAAACTTATGTTGAATACTTGTCAGAGCTTGTGAACTTGTGTTGATACTTCTGAACTTCTGTTAATACTGTTTGTGTTGAGAACCACTCAACTTATGTTGAATACTTATGTCAGAATTTGTGTTAATACTGTTTGTGTTGGCTATATATGTCTGTGATGATCTGTGATGTATATATGTGATATTTGTGAAATATCTTTTGTTTGTTTGGATGAAATAGGGAAAACAAATAAAAAAGGTGTGTACTGGTCACTTTGCCGAGTGTGACACTCGGCAAAGAGGTGCTTTGCCGAGTGTCAGGACCATAGCACTCGGCAAAGAACCAAGACCTGGGCACCGGTATAGTTTCTTTGCCAAGTGTAATGGCTCTGGCACTCGGCAAAGAAGCACGCTTTGCCGAGTGCCATACTAAGCACTCGGCAAAGTACCTGACATGGGGACCCCTCTAGCGGATTCTTTGCCGAGTGCTGTCAGGCAGACACTCGGTAAAGGAGTTACCTTTGCCGAGTGTCACCTGGGACACTCGGCAAATACGCTGTCTCCGTCAACCGGCGCCGTAACGGCTGCTTTTCTTTGCTGAGTGTTCTCTAGCACTCGGCAAATCGCTTTGCCGAGTGCCCGAGAAAAAGTACTCAGCAAAGAAGGCTTTGTCGATGCACTGTGTGTCGAGCCCACTTTGCCGAGTGCGACACTCGACAAAAACTTTGCCGAGTGTTTTTAAGGCTTTGCTGAGTGCTTCAGGCACTCGGCAAAGCCATCGATTCCAATAGTGTTAGGTAAGCCCGACCTAGGCTAACGGAGACTGACATCAGAGTTAAGCACCGTCAAAGCCCGGATGTGTCGGATGATGCAGTTGCAAACACCCGAAGGGCTTGGCATTCGGTGGTAACTCAGGCGGTTAGGCGATGAAAGCTCCGGTTATGCAGGGACACAATCTACGGTAAAGAAGGAGATAAGCAAGTAGATAGTAATCATGACTTGTAATGGGATAACTCTCTCTTGTCGTGCATATAAGGTCGAGGGAGACCCCCTACCATTTCATCTCTCATCATCCACAACTTCATCTCACCCTCACCCACAATCCTCAACTTGTAATCCTCGTACTCTAGAAATCAATACCAAACCTCCAACATCAAGTATGGTTGTAAGGAAAATGGACCCCGAGCCATTTGGCTTAATAGATTTTGGTGTTTGATGACTAAGATAACCTGTGGACTAATGTGTTTGCTAGTGTTTGTGTTTGTAGTTCACAGGATGCTAAAGTTACTTGGACCAAGACATTGAGGAAAGCAACACCTCAAAAGAAGACATTATGAAGATCAAGTGAAGTCCAAGAGAAAAATCAAGTGTTGCCTGCGAACTGTCTGTGCGAGGAGCACCGGACTATCTGGTGCCACACGTTGGACTATCCGGTGCACCAGGAACAGGAGCCCTAATGGCTAGTAACAGGTGGCACTGTGGAGAGAAGACACCGGACTGTCTGGTGTGACATCTGGAGTGTCCGGTGTAAAAAGCTTGCACGCCAACGGCGTCTGCGGTGCCAGACCAATGGCTAGGCGCACCGGACAGTGAACAGTGCACGGTCCGGTGCACCACCGGATTGTTCGGTGTGCCGCGGAGAGCACAGCTTTTCTCCAACGGCTAGATTTATGTTGGGGGCTATAAATACACCCCCAACCAATCATTCCAAAGTGTGGGAGCCCAAGCAACATACCAAGGCATATAGGGCACATTTCCAAGAGCTCAAACACTCAAGTGCTTAATAGAATCACACGGTAATTAGCATAGGTGCTTTGCGAAGTGCTTAGGTTAGTTAGACCGCTTTAGCGCTTGCTCTAGGTGAACCCCTAGTTAGTTGAGTGAGTTTTGTAAAACCACACAACCCCTCAGCTCTTGTGCAAGCCGTTGTAATTGTACCGAGTGGGGCAAGAGTCTTGCAAGACCGTGACAACCGCATTTGTGTCACGGCCGCCACCGTGTACTGGAGGCAACGAGGCCCGCGGCGTTTCGGCCGGAAGCTCGATAGTGGAGACGACGGGAAGCGTCCGAGAGGAGCCGGAAGCGGAGCACCACTTGCG
Source organism: Zea luxurians (assembly GCA_029449295.1). Lineage (NCBI taxonomy): Eukaryota > Viridiplantae > Streptophyta > Magnoliopsida > Poales > Poaceae > Zea > Zea luxurians. Next base: position 10,987,454 of record JAOPSE010000012.1, on the reverse strand, counting down.
ATTGGAGAAGGCCCACGGCTCTCTATGGAGTTACTCGACCAAGGTGCTTGGCCCTCGCATGGGCTTCCCTTTGCATTGGGGCACCAACGAGGATTAGTCGGGATCTTGCGTGGTTCCGGATACCTCGGTAAAAATACCGGCATCATCCACGAGAGTTTGCATCTCTACCTTGCTCTTTAAGTTTCCGCATTTATATTAAGCATTTAAGTTTCAATCTTGTCTGTATACTTATATAGTGTAGATTGAAACTTAGCCATTGCGGTAGAGATAGCAACACTTAGACAAAACCTAGTTTGCACATTCTAGTTTGATTATTTGCATAGGTTTTGCTCTAGGGATTTATTTGTGGCCTAGTTTAGTAAAAGTTTTAGAAGTCCTAATTCACCCCCTCTTAGGCGTCACCTGTTTCCTTCAATTGGTATCAGAGCCTGGTTTGGCTCATTTGAAACGCTTTAGCTTCACCGCTAAAAGAGCCAACGCTTTTTAGAGGAAGGGATGGATACCCATAGGCCACCACACTTCAATGGCACTAACTTCCCATATTATAGTGCTAGAATGGCTTGTTACTCATAGGTCATTGATCTAGGTGTTTGGAGAGTCACTCGAGATGGGATGAAACCTCCCAAGAATCCCGAGAAACCCACCACGAGTGAGGAAAAAGAAATTCATTTAAATGCTAGAGGCAAAAATTGCTTGTATGAATCTTTTAGCATGGATATTTTTAATCAAGTGTTTACATTGAAAACTGCTAATGAGATTTGCCTAAAATTGCATGAGCTCCATGATGGCACATCCAATGTCCATGAGCAAAAACATTGCGTAGTCTTAAATGAGTATAATTCTTTTGCTATGAAAGAAAGTGAGCTTGTTAGAGATATGTATTCTCGTTTGAATCTAATTATCAATAAGCTCAATTCTATTGGCATTAATAAGCTAGGTGATGCGGATATTGTGAGGAAGATTATCTCCCTGCTACCACAACAAAGATATGGGAGCATCATCACTATTCTTCACAACATGGAGGACTTGAGTACAATGACCCCGACCATCGTGATTGGGAAAATCGTGGCCTTTGAGATGTCACGAAAAATGGGTCGGGGAGAGAAGCCAACTTCCTCAAGGCCATATGCTTTTGCATGTGATGAAAGGAAGGGTAAAAAGAAGGCTTCCACTCCAAGTTCCTCAAGTGAAGAAGAGGAGGAAGAAGAAAGTGATGATGAAGAAGATAATCAACCATCAACATCATCCTTCAAGGATGAAGAAACAATCCGACGCGTCGGAAAGGTAATGGGGATGATCCACAAGGTTAATCTAATGGGTGTGTCCCTGCAGGTAGAGGATCTTCTCTTTAACATTGACAGGAAAAAGCAAAGAAAGAGATGATGCTTCGCATGCGGGGAGAAGGGCCACTTTAGGGACAATTGTCCAACCATGGCCGAACCCAAAAAGGAGAGGAGCAAAGGCAAGGCACTAACAAGTGTCAAAACTTGGGACGATTCTTCAAGTGAAGATGAACCTCCAAGGACGCGCAACCATCGATCCTCATCACGCTCATCACAGTCATCACACAAGTGCCTTGTGGCAAGAGGTAAAATGAGTATTCCATCCTCTAGTGATGATAGCAGTAGTGATGATGAAGGTGAGGGAAAGCCCTCAATAGATGAGCTTGCGGAAGCCGTTAATTTTTTTAGGATGTTTGCACTAAGCAAAAGGCTCAACTTAAAACCTTGAAAAATAAGTTGATTAGATCTAAAAATGACTACAAAGGTTTACTAGAAAAATTTGAAGCATTTGCAAATTTGAATTGTGAGATATCAACTAAAATTGAGCAATTAGAGTCTAGTGCTCCATCCACTACTATCGATGATGGCCTTATTAAAAAGAATGAAAAACTTAAGGCTAAGTTAGCTAGCTCTCAAGAAGCTATTGAAAATTTGCTAGGGAAAATGGAAATTATTAGCATACACAATAGTGAGCTAACTACTAAGCTAGAAAACATTGGTAGCACCCCAGGGGCATCTTTAATTGAAATTCCTAAAATTATTAAAAAAGATGCTTCTACTTCTTGCTTTGATTTAGTTGATGTTTCTAACTCCTGCAACCAAGTTCTTGTTGAGAATATTGTTGTAGAAACATGTTCGGATGAGGTTGCAAAGGAAAATAAGCAATTAAGGCAAGAAGTGGCTCACCTTGGCAAGGCTTTGTATGACAAGAAAGGTAAAGCCAAACAAATCCGACCTCCACATGATAACACCACTTCGGGATTGAACAAGCCTATGGAGGGAGAAACTGTGATTTGTAGGCTATGTCACAAAGAAGGCCACAAGTCTTTCCAATGCAAGGCGAAGACCGGGGATAAGCAAAAGCAAAAGCTCAAGCAAAAGCCAACAAGCAAAATCTCCAACACCTACATCAAAAAGATGGATAAAAGGCTGCTACACCATATTTGATCAAGAAGAAAAATAATGGAAAGGTGATAGCAATCAAGGCCAATAAGCAAGCCAACAAAGTAAAAGGGGCCAAACGCATCTAGGTGCCAAAGGAAATAATTTCAACCATGAAAAGCACCAAGAAGGTTTGGATCCCGAAAGGGAAGTGAGGAGTCCGAAGGACGATGGGGAATTTGGAGACTTGGCAAAGTTGGGATGTATATCATAGGATACATCATATTGGATCAAGTTTATTGCCAAGTCGGTTAGTGAATATTTTGGACCCAAATTTCCCCACCCATGACTAAGGTAACTAGATTTATTGTATTCCTTATTTTTAGATATGTGTATCTATGTTCTTGTATCTAGTTTTACCTTTCATACCTAATATTTCATTTGGTACTTACTTTAGATTAACAATGCATGCATACTAGGTAAATCACATGGTAGGATTGCTCGTTCTCAATTCATAATCTTGAGCAAACCTACATGGTTTAAAATGTTTAATTAAGCACGACACATAGCTTATTCAACATCCCTAAGTAAATGACACTAATGCTTTAGAATCTTATATCCTACAATTGGTATCATTTAACTTATATGTGCCCAAGGTCGGATTATAGATAATTTGCCCCTCTTGATATCAAATCAAAGTGCATGTCTCCTACAAGTATTCAAAACTTGTATGCACACTTTTAGGAGGATATTACTCTATAATCTAAGACTTTGAGACTAATACCTTTTTTGAGTCTATTTCATGTAGTAGTCTCATTGTAAGGAGAATGAAGTCCCCGGAGAAAGACAACAAGCTTCCACTGCAAATCTACAAGAATTCTTATGTCTCCAAGCCTGCCATTGGTCTTCAATTGGTCCGCAATTGACTTTCAATTGGTATCTTTGAGACTACTTTTAGTATCATTCACATGTCTTCTCCAATATTTGATTAGACTATATCTTATACTTCCCATGTTGCTATAAATGCATATATTATTGACTCATATTTTGTTACCTATGCATAAGGGAAGTTAGTCTTTTGAAATCATGTCTTGCACCTCCATTTCTCACATGCTTTTTCCTATGTAGAAGATCTTTGTCAGGGGGAGTATTTCTTTGTCTCTAAAGGGGGAGAAAATTCTTTCTAAAAGAGAACACTCATTTAGGGGGAGTAACAATTTGGTGCTTCAATTGGTATTAATTTACAAATCCTTTATGAGGGCAAGTCTTATTAGCTTCCTACATGACGTTTAATGTCTTCCTTTTCGGTGGTTGATGCCAAAGGGGGAGAAGTTGTAGGGACCAAAGCCATGAAAATTGTATCAAACACCACCAAATTAAAATTTTGATCCTTCAAGTGGTTTTGGCACTTTGGTCTAAAATAGGAAGTAAGTGAATTATGGAGTTAGGGGGAGGCTTAAGTCCATAATATCACATTGTGGGGACAATCATGCATCCTAGCAAGTAGATTGCATATTTTCAATCAAATGTTTGTAATATTTGCTTGCTTTGGATGTGTTGTCATCAATCACCAAAAGGGGGGAGATTGTAAGGAAAATGGACCTCAGGCCATTTGGCTTAATAGATTTTGGTGTTTGATGACCAACATAACCTGTGGACTAATGTGTTTGCTAGTGATTGTGTTTGTAGTTCACAGGATGCTAAAGTTACTTGGACCAAGACATTGAGGAAAGCAACACCTCAAAAGAAGACATTATGAAGATCAAGTGAAGTCCAAGAGAAAAATCAAGTGTTGCCTGCGGAATGTCTGTGTGAGGAGCACCGGACTGTCCGATGCACTAGGAACAGGAGCCCTAACGGCTAGTTCTAGGTGGCACTGTGGAGAGAAGACCACCGGACTATCCGGTGTGACATCTAGAGTGTCCGGTGTAAAAAGCCTGCATGCCAACGGTCGTCTGCGGTGTCAGACCAACGGCTAGGCACACCGGACAGTGAACAGTGCACGGTCCAGTGCACCACCAGACTGTCTGGTGTGCCGCAGAGAGCACATCTTTTCTCCAACGGCTAGATTTGTGTTGGGGGCTATAAATACACCCCAGTCGGCCATTCCAAGGTGTGAGAGCCCAAGCAACATACTAAGGCATATAGTGCGCATTTCCAAGAGCTCAAACACCCAAGTGCTTAATAGAATCACTCGATGATTAGCGTAGGTGCTTTGCGAAGTGCTTAGGTTAGTTAGACCACTTTAGCGCTTGCTCTAGGTGAACCCTAATTAGTTGAGTGAGTTTTGTAAAACCACACAACCCCTCGTCTCTTGTGCAAGTCGTTGTCATTGTACCGAGTGGGGCGAGAGTCTTGCGAGACCGTGACAATCGCGTTTGTGTCACGGCTGCCACCGTGTACCGAAGGGAACGAGGCCCGCAGCATTTCGGCTGGAAGCTCAATAGTGGAGACGACAGGGAGCGTCCGAGAGGAGCCAGAAGCATAGCACCACTTGCGAATGGAGAAGGCCTGTGGCTCTCTATGGAGTTACTCGATCGAGGTGCTTGGCCCTCGCGTGGGCTTCCCTTTGCGTAGGGGCACCAACGAGGATTAGTCGGGACCTTGCGTGGTTCCGGATACCTCGGTAAAATTACCGGCATCATCCATGAGAGTTTGCATCTCTACCTTGCTCTTTAAGTTTCCGCATTTATATTAAGCATTTAAGTTTCAATCATGTCTTTATACTTATATAGTGTAGATTGAAACTTAGCCATTGTGGTAGAGATAGCAACACTTAGACAAAACCTAGTTTGCACATTCTAGTTTGATTATTTGTATAGGTTTTGCTTTAGGGATTTATTTGTGGCCTAGTTCAGTAAAAGTTTTAGAAGTCCTCATTCACCCCCCTCTTAGGCATCACTTGTTTCCTTCAATGGTGTTACACAATTCTAAGTGGCCTAAACCTATATAAGTTTGCGAGTAATCCCTGTGTGCTTCTGCACAAACCATCGAGTCATGATCGATGACACTGTCCTACCCAAAAGCATCACGTGGGTAACCCCGTGGTGCGCAGTGGTCCTGAACTCCGACAGCTGGCACGCTAGGTAGGGGATTTGATGTGCATAAACAACGACTCCATGGCAATCACCTTCAACACCATGATCACCTTCGATGCCGGAGAAGTATTCCACTTTACATCCATCTCCTGCATCACAGATCAGGCAGGTATCCTACACCGCATAGCTGACCCACCCGGGAAGAAACCTTCCCTGATGGTGCCAAAAGCGGCTGCAGGGTCGCCATGAACGGCACCAGCGAAAATTTTGCCGACAATGCGAGAACCTCGGTGGGTTTTCGTTCCGCGGAGGATCATGCCAAAATCAGTCGACCCCAGGGGCATTGCGACACTTGTGGCTCGACCGACTAAGGTCCTACTACTGACACAACGAACTCTGATGTCCATATCACCCACTCGGGTGTGGAGTCGGATCATTTGGCAATGAGAAGTGTGCGCTTCTAGGTCCGGCGCGACCTGAAGGCACCACAGACGACCATCCCGACCACTCTGCCCTCAAAGTAGATGGAGGGAATGCGCAACACCACACCAAGCTCCTTCTTCTCGGACATCCTCTTCATCCAGCAGCAGTTGACCCCATCCCCCGCGATGAGCCAACGAAAACCGCGCCAGGGACAGTGGAGACGTTCGGACCGTCCGAGCACGTAACTAGACCATACGGGTATCACATCGGACCATACACGATTGGGTATGAGGAACAAAACATAGAATATTACCAGCAACCCTACTACCAGCCCCAAACTAATGTCTCTCTAGCACCCATAGTCCTTCAAGGACTTGGAATGATCCCATCCACACATAGGTACGAGCCCTTTTTGACCCCCAGAAGGTCGGAAAGACCTAACATGCAACATGGGGTATCTAAGGCCAACATTAATGCTTCACATAACCCAAACAAATGGGCAAGGAAGCAATATAATGATGCACCAGCAACCACACGTATGGACCAAAGGACTGGTGGATTACCATCAGTTGCCATTGATATAGTTAGAGAGGAGATAGCTAGGGCATTCCGAGACAAACTCGAAGTTAACGTGTCCCATGGGGGGCAATCTTATCTGTGACCATATGACACCCAATTTGACTATGACCCATACCCACAGGGGGAAGGATACCCGAATTTACAAAATTTTCAGGTGACCAGGGAAGAAGCACACATGAGCATATAGGCCAATTCATAGCCTAGTTAGGGTTCCGCGCACGTTTATTTTCACTATCCCTAACCGGTAATACCTTCGCATGGTACGCCACCTTGCCGCCAAACTCTATTTTTTTCTTGGGGAGATTTAGAGAAGAAATTCTACGATCATTTTTTCTCCGAGCATTATGAGTTAGACCTGATCGATTTAGCATCCCTACGACAAGGGAAGGATGAATCAGTTAATGATTACATCCGGAGATTTTGGGACAGGAAAGCGACCTTGCTCACCTGACCAAGAAAAGGCAATTGGACCCTTCCACCAAATAAAGCTGGATAAATCAGCTCCAGATATAATCCAATTGACACCACAAACAGTAGCATGGTCGCCTCCACCCCAATATCTACCTTACTATCCACCCCAATATCCACCCATGGCATACCCACCTCAATTCTCATACCCTCATACGCACACACCCACATCATATATCCCAAATAAAATGTGTGGCATACCGCCATACCCTTATAGAATGCCACCACACCCCGCATGGTGGGCACAACAAACATATGTGTTTGACAGGCTAACCTCGCTAGTGCAATACCGATTTAGTCTCCCTCAATTTAGTCAGCATGAATAACTCTAGCAAGATTGCTGGAATACTCGGTCGCAAAGGCTAACCAATCCGGTAGGAGGGCATTGAGAGAAAGAGCCCACAATTGAAGCTACCGATTCTAAAAGGACAACCAACAGGGATGTTATTAAAATAGGCACAATAGACGTCATCATACAAGGAAATAACAAAGGGTCAATGATTTTTGGTGAATCGGCCAAAACTGAGGACAAAGACATAGGGACAACTAGTAAAACATCTAACCCAAAATACTCCATGCCCTGATGGTGTCCATTGGGACAAACACATTCTCAAAAGCACAAATTGCAATGTTTGAGAGCAAAGGAGAGCAATGAAAAAGAGGTGGAAAAAATATTCAGTGATACATATCCACAAAACCCACCACCACAGAAGAGGTGCAAACCAAAGGCCATCGAAGCAACTCAAGCGGCCAAAAAAATTGAAAACAATGAGATGCCTATTCAATTCCCTGAAAGTACTATGGACAGTCCTACTACTGACACGACAAACAGCCAAGTCTACAACCCTCAGGCTCAGTTGCTTCGGCAAGTCACTCTTCGACTCGATGGACCCTGCCCCAAGCATTTACACAAGCACCTTCGTCATATGAGCAACAACATCCAGGACAACTCCAGATCCAGCCGCAGTTCTTAGCACACGACATACCATAGCAAGACACAGGGGAACAATCTAAAGCCAGAACAATAAACAGTATTGTACCAGAGTCGAAGCACATCTACTTAAACGCCTGAAGGGCCGGACCAAGCTTCCGAAGTTGTTTCGAAAAATCTATTGTAATTTCACTTTTCTATCCTTTACTTTTTGTCTCAAGAAACATCACGAAGGTATATCCTTCCTCACTCTATAATAAATATGAGGTTACAGCATCGTGTGTAAATGCTCTGAAGTCATTCCTAAGGGGATGCAGAGCTTAAATGAAACACCTAGTAAAGGTGTAAAAGCTCCAAAGTCGTTCCTAAGGGGATGCAAAGCTCAAATGAAACACCTAGTAAAGGTGTAAAAGCTCCAAAGTCATTCCTAAGGGGATACAGAGCTTAATGAAAAACACCTAGTAAAGCTGCCAAGGACTCTAAAGTCGTTCCTAGGGGAATGCATAGTCATGATACAAAAACTTACAAAGATACACATGTATTCTTCCCTTTTTATCATCATCTTGAGCACCAAGCATCATGCATCATACCATCATTTCATCATCACATCATACATATCATTATTCATAAACACAAGCAAAAAAAGGGGGCATTGCTCCTCTCAGGTATAGGTGAAAAAGGACTCCGAAGCAGTTCTTTACTCTGAATCCAAAAGATGAAACCGCGCTTAAATTTGACAACACCCCCTTTTTGCTTTGCATATGACTTTTTATATCATTATAAAGAGACAGAAGGGCGAAGAAGGGGAAATTATTATTCTTCAGCAACCAGATATTTTTAAGGCAATATAAGACCTTCGGCTGGAAGAGCATTTCTCTACAAATCATGAAAAGAAGGGAAGATGTTTTTTCGCTTTCGGCTCAAAACTGTACGTATACTTATTTCACGCTATGTAAAGAAATATTGTAGAAGCTTTACTTATATAGAATATACATATCACACAATTATTCGTACACACAGCAAACACATACTGAAAAATGTTTTTTACATAAGCTTCCTAGTCTTCGCTCAAAACATTTTCAGCAGCCTCATTTAGAACTTTGTCAATAGCTTCATCAATTGTCTTATGCACCACCTTAAATTCAGCTGGAACATCTTTCAATTCTGGATCATTTTTAGCATCATACGGTTTGGGTGGTGGGGAAAGAGCCACTGTACAAGAAATCATTCATGTTATATACCTTAGTTATCATGAAGCTAGAACTCACAGGGAAAAGACAAGTGTGCCTATAAGCCCCTCCAGCCGTAAGGCTTCTTCTGACTTTCTAGTCTCTTTTGCGGCTCAGTGAGCCTATAAACCATAGTGCAATTTGTTATAAAATATTACATAAAGATCAAAGGACAAGATTCAGGCATCTGAAAAGAATCTCTCCTTCACTGTCTCTGATAGCTTCATCAGCCATTTCTCTACCGCCGGCAAGCCAGATCTCAGAATAAAATTTCCCCCTACTGCAACAACTTTTGCCGAAGGATCTTTAATGTCGATAGCCGAAACCATAAAATCCGATTGGATCATAGCTTTAGCATGCTCACAACCAGCTTTGTCAAGTAGTGACACTGCTCCCTGTGCACCCACATAGGCATAAAAATCTCCATGATCGACGAGAACTTCATCAGAGGTCTCAACTTCACCTTCTATCCATTTGATTGCTCCTTCGACATCACCATGAATGAACTTCTCATCGCTGGAAAAAGTGTCGATGCTAGTAAACACACTCTTTAATTTTCCACGACACTAGGCATCAACAGAAAAACATTGCTCCTTTGATTCCTGAAGCTCCTCAACATTTTTCTTAACTCTATCGCGTTTAGATTCAGCTATTTCACGCTTCGCTTTTTCAACTTCAAAATGTTCATTCACTTCATCAAATTTTTCTTTCAATTTCATCATCTCAGATTTGTGAGAATCAGCTTGTGTCTTTAGCAAAGGCTCAAGCCCGATAATGCGTTTTGCACTAGCTTCCTTTTCATCTTCCAGTTTCAAAATTTTTTAATTTTCCTCTTTGGAAAAATTTTCAAGTTCAGCATGACTTTCCTTTAGCTTCTTAACTAGAGAGATTAAAATATTATCTTTCTCTACAACTTGGTGCCATAAGTCAATGACCTCTGATCATAGGTTTCTAAAGGCTATCCGAGTACTTTCGTCCTGGGTGTCCTTCTGGGCCTTCAAAGCTTTGCTCCGAATAAGTCCCTGATAGCAGCATAATAAAGAGAAAAATAAATAACACAAGAGATATCTGAATCATCGTGACAAAAGGAAGGGGAAAGAAATATATGCAAACCTTCAAATTATTATATGCTAAACAGTCTACAAGATGGTCCTTGGACATAGCAGATAATCCAAGTTTAAGCTTCGGATAGCCCATTTTATCCATCATTTCGCAACATACTTCAATTTCTCTGTTATCTGGTAGGGAAATACAGATAGTCATCCTTGTCATTACCTCTATATACAAGAGAGCCTGGAGGATACTTTAAATCTTTGGTATAGTGCTGAACTTCAGCAATTTGCTCATTAGTCAATTTTCCACCCGAAGCACGACGAATAATGTATTCGTGGGTTGTGAGTGGCACTTCTCCAGGTGCTAGTGAACCCTTTTTCTCTAATGAACCTTCAACCTAGAACATTCAACTCTATTTTGTTTTTTCTCTAGTAGCATCTGTTATTAAATCAGCCTTCGAAAAGCTGGCTTTGTCTATATCAAGAGAAGCCTCTGCACTAGTAGCCACTTTCAGTTCAGTAATCACATCCTTGGTAACCTTTGGCGTTGCGGGCAAGGTCATCTTTGCAAGCCTTAGAACAACCTTCAGCACATTGGCCATACTTTTTCCCTTTTGAGGAATCCCTATTGTGGCAGATATTAGCTTCGGCTGCTCCAGCACCTTCGGCTCCATATCGGCCGAGGATACCCCATCCCGGATTGGAGTTTCAGTCACCACCTCCTTCTCGACTCCTTCCATTCTCTATATTCAAAATTCAAAATAAAATAAACATCTCAATAAATAATTATGTCAATTAGAGTAAAAATCAAGGACCATTACCTTCGGGGATATAGTATTCATCTCATCCGCCTCGGTAGCCGAGAAAATAGGTAATACTGCTGCCCTTTCGATGTAATATGATTTCGGCCAATTAGACAGAATTTTCACTCTTTTCTGCTTCGGTGCACTGGAAGGAGTCTTTAGAGCACTTCTTCTCTTTTGACCTTTCCTTCGGTAGGAAAGCAGTAGTCAAGATAAATAAAACCAATAACATTAAATATCTTGTTCAACCTTCTCTTTCCTCGAGCACCAAAAGCGGTATTCATGGCTTCATTTTCATCCTTCGTATAAGCCCCTAACATTTCATCACAAGTTGCCTCAATAGCTTCAAGCCACTCATCATCTGGTTCACCAAACTGATTTCTATAATGATATGTATATTTCACATACACTAAACCACCATTTCCGGCACTTTGGCTTGAACTGGCATCAACTTCCTTCATCATCTCCCATCGTTGACAAGGGGCCATACTTTGAAAGCTATGTGCTCCTGAACCAAATCTCTGGTGCAAATGTAGCTACATACAACGTTAAAAGCTACCAGGCAGGCTTGGGATTTTTCTGTGTTCACAACAACTAGCCTCTTTATACTGAAGCGAGATCGGATAGGCCACTGAATCACACCCCTGATGTCTTCCCTCTTGTCCAAGTCATTTTTAACATAAAACCATTGCTTCATCCATGAGTCTAGCCATTTCAGTCAAAAAGTTGGGATAGGGCGCCTAGCATCCGATCGATACACGAAAGTATAACAACCAAAGTTAATATGATACTGCTCTTTCCTAGTAGCTTTTGTTTGATATAAGAGCTCGTGAATATTGCAAAAGCAGTCAGCATCTGGTTCTAAGCCTTGACTCATCACTGCCTAGATGAAGACCCCAACCTTAACTAGAGCTTTGAGGGTAAGTTGATGAAGGTATATTTTGAATATTAACCAACATCTTATGGAGAGGAAAATGCAGCCCAACCTTCAAAAGCTTCGGTAAATAACCACTTCATCCTTTTCGAGAAGAGGAACAATGTTCTCTCCATTAGGCATCACTATGAATACATCATGAAAATATTTGCCTTTCATAGCCTCAATATGACCCCTTTTCACAATTGATTTCCCAAAATTAACATGGCTTGATCTCCATGGTCGATCTTCGGCATCATTAGCATCACTCCTGAAGTCAAAATCCTCGCTATCCTCGGAATCATCCGACAATCTAGCCAGTATCTCGTCAGCAATTTTTGCAACATTACTTTTCTCCATGGCCACGTAAAACCCAGCTAGCGCAAGATCTTCACTCTTGCTCAAACCAAAAACAATCAAAGCTAAAAAAACAAACGCAACACTTAATGGCTTAAAGCAACAAAATAGCTAAATGGCATGATAAATATTTTATGATGCCCGTCCTATTTATATGCAAACTACCACAGCAGGTGTTTTTCGGACCTTTGGCAAAAGGCCTATGTTCGTTTTGTAGTCTGAGTTTGTTATAAGGAAACAAACTAATACTGCAAGGGACTACTGTTGGGGGCCTTCGGCTTTCGAAGGTCCTCAAATACACAGTTAACCATTATTTCTCGACACATTTCTAAGTATTGCAGGTGCTTCGGCGCTAGCTACCTTCAAAATAGAAGGCACTAGCTTCAGCATAACAATACGGGAAAATGAAGGCAGAAGTCAAACAAGGCTGGAAGAAGGTGTTCACAAGATTCTGTTGTCAAGATGATAAAGATAGAAGACAATACTACCCTTGTGTCATTCGTAAATCATATGTACAAGCTTTGTGGGCATGCTTGTAATTCCATACGAAGTTGTTCCTCTTCCCTATAAATAGATGAACAATATCATGTAGAAGGACACCTTTTTCTAGGGAGAGGAAGCAGAAGGAAAAGAACTCTCCTTCATTCACTTTTTAAGATTACCTTCGAGCTCTCGTTTGTGTGAAGCCGAAGGTATGCTTGTAAATGTTTATCATATTATAACTAGTGATATTTGATGCGGATATACAAATAAGTTAGATTTATCTTTTATTATTCACACTTTCTATTATGATTAAAAGACGTGCAAGTCTTTTGTTTGTCATTTCCTTCCTACATATAACCTTCGGATCAAAGTAAAATGAAGGAAGGAACATGTAAAGGTGTTAACTTATGTCTTTAGCTTTTTGAAGTATCCATCAGCATCTTTGTCCTGAAGCTATAATCTCGAAGGGATAATACTTGAAGGACGAAGATCTCTATTGTTTAACACTGTGTTGCCTTGTTTTTGGTTCTATACAGCAATCAAAAGCAAGTGACCAACAGTTTCATATCAAACAGAGCGAATCAATTTCAGATTATATAGAATAGTTCATAGAGTTGATAGATGAATTGACAACTTATGAGTCCCATGTTGATCCTCTTTATTACACTATGAGCTTTATGGATGGTCTTAGGGATGAAATTAAATCTATCATCATGGTTCAGAGGCCTTTCAATTTGGATTCTTCCTGTGCACTTGCTTTGGTGCAGGAGGAGGCCGTGGAGTCTAGTCGACTATTGGGGGCCTTCTTCTCTCGAAGGTCCTCAAACAACAACTATTTTTCTCTTGTTTCATATGTTACAGGACTGATGCCAAAAGTAGGCTTTAGCTGAAGCTGTTGACAGATGCAGACACAAAGGTAGCAGCTTCGAACAGATAGCATGCGTGCGTGATTGACGAAGTTGAGCAAGATCACAAGGAGTATTCAAAATTTACACATCAAGATAGCAGGAGGAAAAGACATTGTTACCCTTAATATATTTGATAGCTTGAATGTATAGGTTTATAGGCGCAATTGTAAATTCACCAAAGCCGCTCCCCCGCCTATAAATAAAGGAACAATGCCATGCATTGTGGACACTTTTTTGGTCAGAGTAGGATTCATTGTTCTATCTACAAAGTTGTACTCTCTTTAATTTCTTCTTGTAATTTCACGAAGCTAAAGGTACTCATGTAATTTTTTTGTCAAATATAGAAAAGGAGAGTGCTGAAATAATGTCTATTGGAATTAAATAAAGTGTCTTATGTTCTACATATGCCCTATTTTATCCTTGATTACATTTTAATGTTTTATCTATCTGTTTAACCATCTTCTTCATCCTTTTATTCTACCATCTCCTCGAAAACGATGGACTAAAAGGATGAAGACGAAGCTCAATCTAATTGTGTTTCCTTGACTTTTAATATCTCTAGGGGATTAAAATCTAGCTTCCAACATTGGCGCCCACCTCCGGTGAACTCACAAACACCACAAGAAGCTTTATCGCGACATCGATGAACAACATGGCAAGTTTCAACATTTTGTCATCAAGCTCAAAGAAGCTTATCTTCCCAATCATGGGAGGGTTAAGCTTCGAACCAGCTAACAAGAGATAGAAAAAAGAAGATCAACAAAGGGTACATCATGTTGGAGTGCAAGGACCCTACATCAAATCTAAATGATCTCATATTCCAATTACCTTCTCCTAAGAGGACCTTCAACTCAAATATTACCCACACAATGATGCTTTGGTGATTTTGGGGGCCCTGTTTGTTTAAGATTTTTACAACTTTTGGCCACCAAAAGTTGTTGCGAACTGCCAAACACTCAACTTTCCAGCTAGCTTCTATATACATCGATTTGTTAAAAATCGTCCAAAATCAACATAAACACATAATCAGTCGAGTCGTTGCAATAGTAGGAATCCGTCACTTTCTAGATCCTGAACTCTGTGTATACCTTCATCTTCCTCTACACATAATCCCAACGATTTTCATATTCTCTCCACAGCCAGATTCTCCCCATAAATAGATTATCAGAAAAGCTAGTTAGAAAAAAGTTGAACCAAACAGGGCTGGTGGATACAGTAGTGCAATAGACATTATCTTCGCAAAAGCCTTCAGACAAATGCAAGAACTAGATGACAAGCTATAAGAAGCAGTGCATCCTATAAGAAGCAGTGCATCCTTTGTGTGGCTTCGGAGGAAAGCAAATAACAACACTTGGCAATATATCAATGCTAGTCACCTTTCGCTACATTACCAATACAAGAACTGAAGAAGTTGTGTTTGATAAAATGGACATGGAATACCCCTACAATGTAATCATTAGTAGGAACATTGAAAGTCTTTGAATAAGTGTTACATCCGTCATACCTTTGTATGAAGATATCGTCCAATCAAGGTCCAATCTCAATACATGGAAGTCAAGAGGCTGCAAGAAGGGTTGAAGGGAGCTGGACAGATTCTAAAGCTATGCACAACTTCAACGAAGCCAAAGCTCAAGCCTGGCAAAAATGCATAAGAGATAAAGCGGCTTCAGTAGATGAGCCGAACGCGGTCCTTCTTTGCGAGGATGTAGCTGATCGAAAAGTGTTCTTTGGATCATAGCTGACGCAATAAAAGGAGAGAAACCTAAAACAGTTCCTATTCAATAATAATGATGTCTTTGCCTGGTCAGCCAACAATTTGTGTGGAGTCAATAGAAGCATCATTGAACATTTCCTCAATGTGGATCCTAGTGTAAGACCAAGAAAACAGAAGCTTCAATAAAATGTCAGAGGACAAAGTCGAAGGCGCAAGAGTAGAGGTTGTTGGTCACTTGTTTTCGATCACTATACACAATCAAAAATAAGGCAACATCGTATTAAAGAGATAGATGGCCTTCATCATGAAGAAGTTGTCCCTTCGAGATAACTCCTTCAGTGACAAAGGTTAAGTATTAGGCAAATAACTAAACATGCACTGAATGTAAAAGAGTTTGAATATGATAATTCAAATAAGATCTTCATAATATATTCCTCCTTCCGTATATTAACTTTACAATTGTACCTTCGGCACTTGTAGAAATAATTACAATGAAGATGTCGTAGAGAGAGAATTACACAACAATTGTATCGTCCACCAAAAAGTACCTTATGCAGGGCATTATTCGTCTATTTATAGGGAGTCATACAACTTCGTATGATATTACATTCATGCCCTCATTGATTACACACAAAGTTTACAAATATCACAGGGACAACATTGTCTTTTTCCCTCAGTGACTTGGATAACACCTCCTTGTATCGTCTTCTCATGTTGTTGTGACGAAGCTAACTTCGTTACTCTTCCATCGTTCTGCGTCGAAGCTATTCTGGTTCCGAAGCTCCTGTAATACATGGCAATATGCTGATATTAAATGGTTAGCCATGTTTTGAGGACCTTCAGAAGACGAAGGTCCTCAATAGTTGCCCCTCACAGTATTAATTTGTTTCTTTGTAACAAATTTAGACTACAAAACGAACAGAGACCATTTGATGAAGGTCCAAAAAACACCTTCCCTTCGCTAGAATAGCGAAACCTTCTGAACTGTGGGGGCCACTTTGCAATGGTGCTTTGCGTATATATAGATGGGGGTTGTGATAAAATATTTTTCGTGCTATCAAGTTTTTGCTAGCTTATTCTTAGTTTACGGCCAATGTAAGTGCAACTATTTTCGAGCTTTAGCTTTTTCCTTTAATCGAAGTTGAGATGGCCGAAGACAAGAGAAGCGAAGACCCTGCACTAGCTGGATTTTACGAAGCCATGGAGAAGACAAATACTGAAAAGATAACTGATGAGATCTTGGCTGGGCTATCTGAAGATTTGGAGGACGGTGAGGATTTTGATGTTGATAGCGACGTAGATGATGCCGAAGAGCGACCATGGAGGCCAAGTCATGTTGTTTTCGGGAAATCAACTGTGAAGAAGGGACATGTTGAGGCCATGAAGGGTAGGTATTTTCACGATGTGTCTATAGTGAGGATTGGAGGTGAAAACAACATTCCTCTTCCTAAGAAAAATGAAGTGATGGTATTCTAAAGCTTCATGAAAGTTGGGCTACGGTTTCCTCTACATAAGATGTTGGTTGAAGTCTTGAAGAAGTTTGAAATCTTCCTACATCAGCTTACACCTGAAGCTTTGATAAAAGTTGGGATTTTCATTTGGGCTATAAAAAGTCAAGGATTGGAACCAGATGTCAATTGCTTCTGCAATATTCATAAATTGTCCTATCAGATGAAGGCCACTAGAAAAGAGCAATATCACAACAACTTTGAATGTTATACAGATAAGATATCCGGTACCCTGTCCCGATATTCAGAAAGAAATGGCTGGGTTCATGGATGAAGCAATGGTTTTACGTGAAAAATGATCTGAAAAAGAGGATTGATGTGAAAGATGTGTTTTAGTGGCCCATTCAGTCGAGCTTCGGGCCGAAGAGACCAACTATTGTGAAAACTAAAAGATCTCAAGCCTACCTAGCAGCGTTCAACGTGGTGTGCAGCTATATCAGCATTAGAGACTTAGTGCAAGAGCACATAGCTTTCAAGGTATGACCTCTAGCTGCCGAGTGGGAAATGCCGAAGGATGTTGAAGCTAATGCAAATGCCGGAAAAAGCAGTCTAGTTCATTTGAAGTACTCTTATCGGTATAGGAATCAATTTGGTGAGCCTGACAATGACTGGCTTGATGCCATCGAAGCAACAAGTGATGAACTATTAGGGGCGTATACCAAAGGTGAAAACGAAGCTATGAATGCTGCCTTTGGTGCCCGAGAAAAAAGAAGATTGAACAAGGTCTTTGATGCTATCGGATTTATTTACCCTGATTACTGCTTCCATGCTCGAAAAAGGGGGCTAAAAAGGAAAAGTGCACTGAGAGCTTCTTCTGCTGCGCTGAAGCAAAAGAAAGCGAAGGTTCTAACCCACCGGTCGAAGTTGTTTGTTGGGGGCCTTCGTCCTCCGAAGGTCCTCAAAAACATAATTTAACAATGTTTTCCAAGTGTAACATGTGGACAGGTACCTTCAGACATAGATCAAAATCATACATGACATAAGAAGCATGGTCAAGACGAAGGATGATGCTGCTCCGAAGCTACGGGCGGAGGAGCTTCGGCTTAACAACGGAAAAAGGAACCGACTTAAAGGGGAAAAGGCCATCCAGTCCTCGTTGAGTTGTCCATAATTCAGTAGTAAATATGAAGGACATAAATGTAATTTTACACAGGTTGTGCCCTATGCCTATAAATAGATGAACAGTACTCCCGTACTGCTCATGTGGACTTGTACTCGCTCGTGCGTCATGCTTGTACCTCTACCTTCTGTCAAGCCGAAGGTACAAATGTAATTCAATATTGTTTTTATTCATTCATAGTCATATAGTAAGAATTAAATTGATGATGTCATACAATTATCCATGTTATTTCTCATGTTTCATATGCTTCGTCTTTCATTGATTTAAGCTGTGATGATGAAGGTATGTCCTTCATGACCTTCGTCCGAAGATCATTATATCCTTAGGGAAATAATGCTTCGAGAGACGAAGGGCGTTAATGAAGCGCCCCAATCCTCTGGGACTCAAATGTGATACAATTACTAGTCCTAGGAGGCTAGTAAACACATTTATACAACAGATGATTTCAGATTTGCTTAAACGAAACAAACCTATAAAGGTGGCAATCAACTTTAAGAGTTGGTCCACAACTCGGGACATATCTTCAGAGTGGGGCTGAAGCAGCCCAATATACGCAGCGAAGCAAATCAGCGGTCCAACAGCCATAGGTAAGGTTGGGAACAGGCGTAACTCTTACCCGATCTCCTTTTTTCTAAAAAACAACAAATAATCAAGGGTGAGTACAAACGTACTCAGCAGCCCACCTTCACCCACGGAATGGGGAAATCAGATATAATGCATGGAATATGTGGAGCTCAGGATATTTGCAGAAACAGCAATATTTTATGCAGGGTTGTTTTGTAAAACATTTTGTATTTTTTCAAAGCGCATCCTCTCCCAAAGGAGCAGGAAGTTTTTCAATATTAGAACAAAATCCCCTGGACTAAACCATCCAGGTATCTTAGCAGTTTCCCACTGGTTTTCATTTTCAAAAACAGCTACTGGACTTCCCGTCCACCATAGCTCACGGCTAAACTTCCAGACTTTTTTAAAAAACACTTTTCTCAAAAGCACCCTTTTTTGGAAAACAAAACACTCATTGTCATACCACACCAGACTCGTCAATACCAGTGGACACGGACTATTCGAATAGGTTTTCAAACTCTGCGCAGAGGTGTACACTTTACCCACTAGTTCGGTTTCTGCGATCTCACCGTCGTGAGACCTGAATGCCAAATCTCTTTCTTTCCTCGCACGTCCTTACCTTAACGGTTATACAGGAAGGAGTCAGGCCACCACCATGCCCAAACCGGACAAAACATTCCCCCTCCTTATCCTCCCGGTGCTCCCCAGCCTTCATAACCCTGGGGTTGGACCGTACGAGTTCAGATTGAGTGACTGCCCACACAGTCTCGAGTGGTTGTACTTATCATGAGTACAGGTAGTGAAGGATGACAAACCGGTCCTTATATGAGGGAACAATCCTTCTGCTCACGCCTAAACCAGCTAAGCCACCACCTTAGGCCCTCCCCTAAACCAGGGAGTCCCTGATCATCCCTACTCAAAGGTGATAAGGGTGAAAACCCTTCATCATACACATTTTGAAAAGCATTTTCTTTTGAAAACTCACACCTTTTCTCAAATCATTTGTAACAAATATGTCAAGGATTGATTGCGGCAAGCGGCTTGGGTGGCCATAATAACTTGTCTCAAAATCATATCATGCATAAAATAACAGGCTGAGGGTTGTGGTTGAAAAATCATAGGTAATTTATGCATCAAAGGGATCCAGTGAGCTTGCCGTGCTTATCCGGCGAAGGGGGAAGAGGAGCTCGCGGAACTGGCGTCTAGCTCCACTGCCTGGCGTAGACTTGCAGATCTGGCCTCCACGAGACGACACGAACACTCTGATAACTATGCAACATGAACAAGCAACATACAAACAAGCAAGTATACCAACAAATATTTAGTATAGTGGTCAGAACAGCGATATATGGATGGGCAGAGTCTTGAGTAGAATTTGTGTCATGTGGTGTTGAGGTACTACTAGTGGTGGAGCGGAGGTGCTTACCAGGAGGGTGGACTGGAGGCGAAGCGACATTGTGCGTGTAGCCGGCAGAGCGGAGTAACTGAGTGGGTGGGGTGTTTGCCTTGGCTGAGGGTGTTGAGTGTGTGGAGTGGGAGAGGGTAGCTGGGTGTATTTATAGCTGGGTGTATGTGGTGTAGCTCAGTGAAGTTCACTATTGGTGAGAGTAGTGACGAAAGAATCGTCTGACTTAGCATGGACAGGAGAGTTATAGGCAGAATATGGGACAAGAGTATTTTGGGAGTTTTCTGGAATATAAACCATGCTTAAGGGATGACATGGTTGGATAGGGAATAGTTTGACAAGAATTTTAGAAAAAAGAATGACTGAAATATGAGTTTGGATGGAGGAGTTTTGGATTTTATAATCATAGGGAGAAAAAGAAAAGGAAAGGAATATTCTAGAATTTGAATATTTAGAGATATTTGGAAAATCAAAAATACAAATGTATTTTTGAGCGGGGTGCGAGGAATTATTTTTGGGCTTTTCTTGGGCAGAGGTTTATGTTGGTGGAAACTGTTCCTACCTACTGTGTCTTATCAGACAACAGTAAGGCAGGACCCAAATAGCTAGAATGCTGTGGTATTCTGGTCCGAGTGGGCTGTGGTATCTTGGGCCAGGTTTTATAGGATTGAAGACAAATCCATACAATCATGGTTCGCCTTTCTTTTTGGAAGTCTGGCTTGAAAGAATCCCAAAGTTAAGCGTGCTCAACTTGGAGAAATCTGGGATGGGTGACCAGATGGGAAGTTCCCTACTGGAAGGAAAATCACAGTCACCGGAGTTCGTATGACTGGAATATGGGTCTGACTGGTCTTAGGTGGACTGGACAGCATGACGGATGAGTAGTTGAAATTTGGGGTAATTAGATGATCGATGAATTGTGATGGTGAATAGTGATGGTGAATAGTTCGTATGAACGAACGATGAACGATAAATAGTGACGATGAACGAACGATGAACGATGAATAGGAACTATGAACGAACGATGAACGATCGAACGAACGATCGGAATTTCGGCAGCATAACGGCAGGAAAAAGATTATTTGGACGAATGAACGGACGAACGATCGAATGATCGGACGAACGAACCATGAACGATCGGACGAACGATCGAACGATCAGACGAACGAATGAACAAACTAAGAACAGGTGGACGAACGATCGAAGAACGACCGAACGATCCTTGTGCTAGTGTGTGCTTGTGTGGGAAGTGGAGTGGGAGTGGGCGTGTGGGGGGGGGGAGGGAGTTGCCATGAAATGGCTTGGGGTGGGATGAGAGGAGGCCCTTGCCCCTCTATTTATAGCCATGGTGGGGGGATTAGGGGGAGGGATGAGGGGATTAGTGGGAGGATGAGAGGATTAGTGGAAGATTAGCATGGATTTGTCTTATATGAGTGTAATTAGCTTGTAGAGCTCAACGTATGACACCGGAGGCATACGTATATGTATGAGCATGAGGAAAGTTATGAAGAAAATATTTGTAGGGACTTGAAAAATGATTCTGAAGGTATTTCTCACGAAGAAAATACTTGGACATATATCGGTGGAATATTTGGGCAGTATTTCTGAAAGAGTTTGAGGGGATCATTGGGGAAATATTTGTAGGATATTTTGAGGAGGATTTTGGAGAGAATATAGACCACTATATTTTATTTGTTGATATCAACTCGCAAACAAACATTTTGAAATGAAATTTGAAATTCATTTTGAATTTAGAGCGAGTTTGAGAAAATTTCAAGATTTGAATTTTTGGGATGCTACAGTTAATCATTAACCCATTTTTGTGTTGCCTTGTTCTTAATTCATAGCATTTGAGAACAAGTCCCCAACATTGGCGCCCACCTCCGGTGAACCCTTTTTTCGACCACCTTCGGCAAGCACTAACCCTCATCATGCTGTCGAAGAAAGCTTCAGCGCCAGGGGCTGCCGCACTACAGCCACTGGATCCAAATCAAGAGACCCTTTCTCTCCGAGAGGCCCGAAGCCAGAAGAGGAAGGCCACTAGTCCAGCACTCCAGGAGGAAGAGTTGGACCAAGAAATCAGAAACATGGAGATAATCCATCAGCAAGTACAAAGGAAGAAGGAGAAGATGGCCCGACTGGCTAATCTTCAAAGGCAGATCGACGAAGCCACTGAAGAAGTACGCCATCTTGCTCAAGACGAACAAGATCGAAGGCCCCAACACAGGGAGCATCATCAAGAAGGCTTATTCAACGAGGATGGATGGTATGATGATTTTAATCATGATACCTTTACCTTTGATGCTGCTTCTCCCTTGGCAGCAGAACTACAAGCTATCCCATGGCCTCCATCATACAAGCCACCTCAGCTCCCTATGTATGATGGGCATTCGGATCCGAAGCAGTTTTTGATGAGTTATGAAGCAACCATATCTTCATATGGAGGCAATGCAGCTGTCATGGCCAAGTCCTTCGTCATGGCAGTTCGGAATGTGGCTCAAACATGGTATTCTTCTCTTCGGCCAGGGACTATTACTTCGTGGCAAAAGCTCAAGGATATGCTATTGACAAGTTTTCAAGGTTTTCAGACGAAGCCAGTCACAGCTTAGGCCCTGTTCCAATGCACGCAAGACCATGAGGAGTATCTTCAGGCATATGTCCGAAGGTTCTTGCGACTGAGAGCACAAGCGCCTACAGTGCCCAATGAAATTGTCATTGAGGCCATGATCAAGGGGCTTCGTCCAAGACCTACTGCCCAGTATTTCGCTAGAAAGCCTCCACAGACTCTGGAGAAGCTGCTTCAAAAGATGGATGAATGTATCCGAGCTGACAATGACTTCCGCCAAAGAAGGGAGGAGGCTTACAGGTTCTCTGAGATGACTAGGGGCTTTGGAGGAAGAATCCACCTGAGACATGTCAGGTCAATTCACAACTCCACTCAAAGTGATGACAGAGGAAATCAGTTGCAGAGGCCACAGTATACTTCATAATCTTCGAGGCAGCAACAAAGCTCTTTCCGGCCGCTAGCTCCAAGAGGCAGAGGCGCCAGGGGTTTTGGAGGAAGATATGAGGATCAGCCCAGAAAGATCTACTTCCTATTTTGTGGAGAAGACAAGGGCCATACTACAAGAATGTGCCAAATTACTATCCAAAAGCAGAAGGAGATCGCAGAAGCCGAAGCTCAGCAAAGCCAACCGAAGCAGGTTCTACATACTGCTTCGTGTCACTCACCCTACATACCAGAGTATGTGGGCAACCATCCTGCAGCCTCTGTTGCTTCAGCTAGTCAGCCACAGGGTTCTTGGCCACAGCTTCCACCTCCGCCGCCACTACAACCTGCCTATTCACGAGGTCAGCAGCCAGAAGGGAGCCATCAGACCCATCAGCAGCGAGATCTCAGGGAGGAATCCGAAGCTCGCACAGTCAACAGCACTGTGCCAGAATCAAAACACATCTATTGAGAGATATCCTACCCCTAAAGCATTTTCATATTCATTGTCATTTTCTTTTTTTAATAAAGAACAATCAATGTAAATCTAGTCTTCTTGTCATTTTTTAATAGCTTTGTTCTTGTGAAATATATCTTTTTACAGATTTACGATGCCCCAAATTGCCGAAGCTCAAAAGTCGTTCCTAAGGGAATGCAGAGCTAAAAATTTCATTTTAACTTTTACTGAAGCTATAGAAAGTCGTTCCAAAGGAACGCAGCGTAAGTTTGCCGAAGCTACAAAAAATTGTTCCCAAGGGAGCGCAGTGTAAGTTTTCTGCTCAAAAGTCGTTCCAAAGGGAATGCAGAGCCAAATACCACCGAAATATAAGGCGAAGTGCGAAAAGCCAACACGAATACCGCTGAAATAGAAGGCGAAGAAGTTCAAAAGACGTTCCTAAGGGGATGCAGAACTTACACCGAAAAATAAGCGGTGAAGCCGAAAAATAAACGACAAAGAGATTTTGATCGTTCCTAAGGGGACGCAAAGATTGTGTTTCAGTGGGAGTATGTGTTTTCGGCATTAGCATCATTCCTTGCATCATATCATCACATCATATCGCATAGCATCCCATCATACATCATACCACACCAATGACATCAATTGTAAACAAAGCCGATCTTTGGAGATTGCCTTACAAAAATGAAAAGGTGCTAAGACAAAAGCAAGCTAAGAATCACGGCTTCATCAGTCCTGATATGGAAGAAGGGGTCTATTGTTTACGAAGCATCGACGTTTTTACGAAGTATGGATGTTCTTGCGAGGGATAAAAATTCTTTTTTGCGAAGCATGAAAAGAAGGGAAGGTGTTTTTTTAGCCAAAGCCTCAAAAACGGTATGTACATGAAATTTCATGCATCGCAAAGAATTGACTTACAAATAATTTACATATTACATTGAAAAATATAAACATCAAATATTACAAACTTAGTTTAGCAAATGTTACATTAATACCCTAGGAATATTTTTACAATAACTTCTATTCTTCCTTCAGAACTTTCTCTGCAACTTCGTTAAGCAGCTTAGTAACAACTTCGTCGACAATAGCTTCGGCCACATTAATGACTTCTATTGCTTTCCATGTTTCTGGATCGGCCAACGGGTCGAACGGCTCTAGGGGAGGAGGTAGTTCAACTGCGGTAGAAAACATCAATCAGTTTGAAGTCACAAAAATAAACGACAAAGCTAAAAGCCATTAAGAAATACATATCCGTCTTTCGAGTTCCGCAGATTTCTCAGCTTTTTTCGTTGCTTCCCGAGCGTCATGAATATCTTTTTCACTCTTCTTCATTATTTCATGAGCCATCTTTTGACCACCATTTTCCCAGATATCAGTGAAAAATTTTCCGCCTATTAAACTTGCTTCGGCTGACGGGTCCTTCGTATCGTCAACAGAGAAGGCACTTTCGGCCTGGGCCAAGGTTTTAACATGTTCGCAACCCGCCTTCTCCAGGACAGTGGCAACTCCTCTCGCGCCAGAGAAGGCACAGATGTCCCCACGATCACTTAGGATTTCCTCAAAAGCTTTGGCTTCACAACTGATCCACTCAATAACGCCCTCAGGGTCGCCTCGTATGAAATTGTCTTCGTTAGAGTAGGCGCCCACGTTGGCGAAGCTAGTCTTTATCTTTTTCACGCACTCCACAGATTTTTCAAAACACCTTTCCTTTGATGCGCGAAGCTCTGCAACTGTCTTTTCAAAATAATTTTTCCAGTACTCACTGGTATCTCGATCAGCTTCAGCAACAGCGCATTTTAATTTGGCCTCAGCCAATTGTCTCTGAAGATCTTCAATTTCACTCTTCTGGGCCTCAGCTTGAACTTTGGAATTAGCTTCGTCTTCTTTTATTTTGTTTATCAATGAAATTAATATTTTATCTTTTTCAAGGCCTTCATTCCTTAGCTCAATCACCTCTGAGCGAAGGTTGTCCAGAGCCATTCTATACCCTTCATCTTCGATATTTTTCTGTGCCTGAGGGCATTGCTAAGGATCAAGCCCTGCAAGAGGAGTACAAAATTAAGTATAAATAAATAAAATAATTCGTTTTCAAATACAAGAATTGATTTTCATACCTTTATACTATTATATGCTAAACTATCAGCTAGTTCATCCTTTGACAGTACAGAGAGGCCGTCCTCTAGCTTCGGAAATCCGAAGCTTCTTCCTATCTCTCGGCTGACGGATATCTCTTTGTTATCCGAGAGACAGTATAAAAAATCTTCTTCTCCGCTGCCATTAAACACCAGTGCCCCTTTCGGGTATTTCAGTCTTTGGGCATAGTGCTGGGCCTCTCGTTTTTCTTCCGAAGTAAGCGTCTTTCCCAAAGCATGGCGAATGATGTAATCAATGCTCTCTTCCAAAGCTTCGAGAGCAGGAGTAGAAACCTTTTCAGGCAAAGTTTGCTCTGAGGTTTTTTCTTCTATTGCCTTTTCTTCAGTTTCCGAAGGTTTTTTCTCGGCAAGCTCTGAAGGCCAGCTTCGGCACTAGCTTGGCCTACTGCAGCTTTGATTTCAGCCGGTTTTGTTTCAGATTCGGTTTGCAGTTTCGAGACCTCGGTGATTTTCCCTGAAGGAGTAGAGCTTAAAGCCTTTACTGATTCTAACACATCTAGTACATTTGCCATCCTTCTTTTTTGGGAGTTGCCGCAAAACTTTTTCCAACCTTCGGCGTTGTTACTTCTGCCGAAGGGCTTAAAATTCCCAACACTTTTGCTCCTTCAATTTTTGGTTCTTCTACCTTATTTTCATCGGCCTTTGACTCAGCTAGCTCGGATGAAGGTACCTTCGGCATCGTAGCCGGATCTTCAGCCTTCTATGTAGGAGGAATAGGCTCCTTTGGTTTAGCGGCTGAAGAAGTTCCCCGCGAAATTCGGGTAGCACGGCCGGCTCGATATAGCGTGGCCGGTGGGTAAGGACTTTCAACCTTTTGCTCTTCGGCGCAGGCTCATCTGCAGTGGCTGAACCAGCAGTCTTGGCCGAAGCAGCGGTTTTCCTCTTCCTTCCCCATCCTCGCAGCGGGTAGCAGTAGTCGGGGTAAACAAAGCCAATGGCATCAAAAACTCTATTTAATCTTTTTTTCCACGGCCCCCGAAGGATGTGGATAATGCATCATCTTCTGCTTTGGAATATGACCCAAGCAATGCATCACTTATAGATTCAATACATTTCAGCCAGTCATCATATTGTTCATCAAATTTATCTCCATATCTGAAGGTATATTTTAGTCGAACTAGGTCACCTTCGCCAGACTCGGTGATAGTCTTCTTCGGCATCTCCCAATTCTCTGCAAGAGGCCATACTCTGAATGCTACATGTTCTTGAATTAGGTCCCTTGTACCAATAAAGAAGCATACAGTACCAAAGGCCTTCTGGCATGCTTCGGCAACTTCATTGATTTCAACCTTCGGGCTTCGAAGGCCGAAGCGGGACCATATGGGATGCATAATAACCTCCTTAACATCCTCTCTCTCTACTAAATCGTTCTTCACATAGAACCATTCCTCCATCCAATTTCCCGGCCATCTTTTCCTAAATGTTGGTACTGGGTAGCTTGAGTTGGGACGGGCGATAAATCCGTAACAACCGAAGTTGTTATGATACTGTTCCTTCCCCGTAGCCTTCGTCTCATACATAAGTTCATGCATGCTGCAGAAGCATTTTGCGTTTGGTTCTATCCCTTGGCTCCTTACTACCCAGACGAAGACTCCCATCCTCAATATGGCTTCGGGGGTCAGTTGATGAAGGAAAATTTTGAAGATTTTCAACACTTCCACTACGAACCTGCTCAGTGGGAATCGAAGTCCAGCTTTAAAGAAACTTCGGAAGATCACAACTTCATTCTTCTCAGGTGCAGGAGTGGTATTGTCTTCATCAGCCCTCACAATAGATATATCCCGAAAGTACCTTCCCCTCATGCTCTCAAGGTGACTTTGCTTGATGGTTGACTTTCCAAAAATTGTATGGCTTGGCCTCCACGGCCGATCTTCGGAATTTTCACCCCCACTCTCTGCATCATAACTGTCACTGTCACTAGTATCCTCAGACAGGCCCTCCAATATCTCTTTTGTAATCTTCTCTGTATTTGATTTTGCCATTGATTCTAGAAACCCAGCTATATAAGGGTTCGCTGCCTTCTTCTGTTCAAAGAGCTTCTCCTCTTCGCTTAGCTTCATCTCAGCAGCAACTTTCTTGTCTTGAGACATCTCTTCGGAAATAACGAAAACGTGCCCCTCAAGACGAAACTTAGAGAACTCAAGAAACTAAGCAAGCGTTGGTGAGCAAGAGCTATAAAATTGAGCAAATAAAGCAAGCGGTGTAAATAGCGTACCAAATGTGGTCAGGGTGAGTTCTTATTTATACGCTTGACGCGCCCCGAGATGGAGGGTCCCGTTTGTCATTGACTGTTGCTATTCTAGCAAAGGGAAGGTGTTTTTTTCGGACCTTCGGCTTAAGGCCTTCGTTCAGGTCGTAGTCTGAATTCGTTATCTTAAACAAATTAATATTGCGAGGGGCTACTGTTGGGGGCCTTCATCCTCCGAAGGTCCTCAAAAACATAATTTAACAATATTTTCCAAGTGTAACATGTGGACAGGTACCTTTGGACATAGATCAAAATCATACACGACATAAGAAGCATGGTCAAGACGAAGGATGATGCTGCTCCGAAGCTACGGGTGGAGGAGCTTCGGCTTAACAACGGAAAAAGGAACCGACTTAAAGGGGAAAAGGCCATCCAGTCCTCGTTGAGTTGTCCATAATTCAGTAGTAAATATGAAGGACATAAATGTAATTTTACATAGGTTGCGCCCTGTGCCTATAAATAGATGAACAGTACTCCCGTACTGTTCACGTGGACTTGTACTCGCTCGTGCGTCACGCTTGTACCTCTACCTTCTGTCAAGCCAAAGGTACAAATGTAATTCAATATTGTTTTTATTCATTCATAATCATATAGTAAGAATTACATTGATGATGTCATACAATTATCCATGTTATTTCTCATGTTTCATACGCTTCGTCTTTCATTGATTTAAGCTGTGATGATGAAGGTATGTCCTTCATGACCTTCGTCCGAAGATCATTATATCCTTAGGAAAATAATGCTTCGAGGGACGAAGGGCGTTAATCATTAACCCATTTTTGTGTTGCCTTGTTCTTAATTCATAGCATTTGAGAACAAGTCCCCAACATCGTTCTACTTAGAAAGGGCTGCAAAATTGCCTACTGTGGAGACCTCAAAAACAAAAGCTGCCGAAGCAGATGAAGGGACCCCTTCAGCTCTGAAGGTAACATTTCTCTTTTGTTTTGATTTGAATTAAGGCATTTGTGATCTAATGTTGTTTTTGGATTTCTTGGATAGATGATCTAGGCATCTACTGCACTGGTCGAAGCACCCAGTATATTGTTGGAAACAACAAAAACAGAAAGCTCGAAGTTACAAAATCCTCCAACAGAGCAAGAGCTGCTGAAGATAGCATCTGTTCTAGCAATAACTCCTGATAAAGGAGAAGGATGACCAACGTGCTAGATGTTGTCCTAAGGCCCTCGAAAGCGGCTACACCAGCTCCTACAAAGATTTCAAAAGATAAAGCTGAAGAATTGGAAAAGGCTATTGATAAAAGTATTGCTCCTGCTGGTGCTAGGGCTGGACCTTTGGAATGTTGGAGGTAAGCGAAAGCCTACCAGAGAAAATATCACTGCCAATATGTAATACCCAATTTGTAAATTATATGGAGAGAGTTGGTCTCCTTTCATGTTTTGCCCTCTACTAATGGGACATGTGAACAACCATATTTAAAAGTGAATAATTAACAAGTGA
This sequence comes from Zea luxurians, assembly GCA_029449295.1. Taxonomy (NCBI): domain Eukaryota; kingdom Viridiplantae; phylum Streptophyta; class Magnoliopsida; order Poales; family Poaceae; genus Zea; species Zea luxurians. The sequence goes on along the minus strand of JAOPSE010000012.1, from coordinate 10,958,270 downwards.
CACTTAAATAACCTATGCATCATGTCAGAGTTCATTTGTGTGTGCATTTAATAATAATAATAATAATAATAATAATAATAATAATAATAATAATAATAATCATATATAGAGAAATACATTAAGGTCCAAACTTGGATCTAAGACCTAGATTTCAATCTAGAACTTTGAAAAAAGAGAAAGAAAAGATTGTATAAAATAGAGAAAATAAATATATAAATAAAGATATTGTATTCCTACTGATATTTGAATATGAGCATTTAACTCAAGGTATGAATCTCACACCTAAGTTTGAATTTAAATTTGAGAAGCAAAATGAAAAGAAAAGAAAACAAGAGAATTTAAAGGAAAAAGAAAAAAAGAAGTCAACCCGGGCCACCTCCTCCTTCCAGCCCAGCAAACCTGAATTCTGGCGGCCCAATAACCCACGCCACTCGCTCGCGCTGGGACGCGCCGACAGGAGGGGCCTAGGGGCCAGCCTCACCATGCTTGCTCTGCGCCATGACGACCCTGACTAGTGGGCCCGTTTTGTCAGCTCAATCTCCTCCCCATTACCACACGGAGCGAAGACCGTAACAGACCACGCGATTCTCTAGGGTTTGGTTCCGATTAGCCCTTAATCCGTTGGCATGGGAGTCTATATAGCACTCGTCGACCTCCCACACCCTAATTTCCCCATACCTCGACCGTCGCGACCAGAAAACAATAGTGCCGGGTTGTGGTGTGGCCACCGTCGGTGGGATCCTCGCTACACCCACACTCATCCCTGGTTTGCTGTCTAGTAGCGTCGTTGGGACCTAGGGAAGACGTTCATGCCCTCGGGGAAGTGAAGGAGCCCATGGTGCGTGGGTAATCGTTCACCAGAGTTCGTGAGCGCCGCGGCGACCTCCCTGCGCCCTGGACCATACCACTGCGCACGCAAAACCCTGGTGAGTGCCCTATCCTCTGATCCTCTAGGTTCACTATATCGTGAATTAGACTCCGTAGCGTAGAATTGCATAGTAATTCGCCTGATTGATGAGGTGCCGGCGAACTGCGCGGCCACGCTAGGGAGGGCGACGCTGCCGCCGCGTGGTAAGAGTGGGGATAGCCTCGGTCCGTAGATCTAGAGATAAATGGTTTGGATTAGGTTGGGTCATGCCGGTTCGGATGGGAGCGATCTAGGGCGTCGTGTGCCAATCCGATGGCTCTGATAGGATCTAGGGTTATTTAAATCTGCGCTGTTGGATTTTGATCGGACGGGAGACGTTAGGTACCGGTTCGGGCAACAGCAGATCTAATCCATGCCGTCCACCATTGATCGGGCGGTCAGATATCACTCATACCCCTTCGCCGTGTCATTTTTACTAAAGAAACCCTGAAGAATAGGATAATTAGGTCGCGGTGCATCTTGGAGTCAGACTGAGTCAAGGAGATTTTGCAGGATAACCCCCGAGCTTTCGGTTAATAGAGTGCGCAGTCCAGAGCCATGGGAAAATAGGAAAAATGAATATAGAAAATGGTTTTCTAATATAAAAGAATTCTAGAACTTATTTAATTCATAGAAAATCCATATTTAATCCTTTGTAATCCATTCCAGTGGCATTAATTTTGTCTTAATATTGTTTATCACCTAGTAACTCTGTTTAGCCATGAAACTTAGATTAAAATTATTCACTTGAGTTGTTCTACACCAAGCACTTAAAAAACTTCGAAAATTCATAACTCAATAACTGTAACTCCGAATTTAGTGAGTATTGTTCCTACAATCTCGTTACGATGCGTAGAATATTATCATGCATTCTGTTCTACTGTTTGGTGTGATGTTATTTCTGCTATACCATGTTTGTTTATATTGTTGTGAGTAGACGAGCAAGCCACTGAGGACCCAGGTGTTCAGCAGGTGGAGACTACTAAGCAAGAGCTTGTTGAAGGCAAGTTGTGTCCTTGATCACTTCTATTTACCCAATAATATTCCTTTTAATCATTATGATCTGCATATGTTAATTTTGATGGGACCCAATAGGTTACCCTAGTTTGACTATCTTTATACCTTATTTACCACTAAACTTTTGAGTAGTACCTGCTATTGCTTTATGTGGTTTTGGGTATGGAGATACACATTATTCATGACCAGGCTTTTATTATCAATTTGTTATTTATTGTTCATGATAAGATCATATTGTTAATTGGAACATGGAGAACCACCCGGGAAAACAGTGGTACCACAAGGGTGGTATGGGATGCCCTTGGCTGACTAATTAGGAAAGCTAGTGGATGACTACCTTACCCAAAAGGAGGGCAGTAGGGGAGTGGTCAGTGTAGGGAGGTCCTTGGGTTGATTTTGCTACGATGTCGGTCAGACGAGGGGTCCCTGCATTGGAGCTTCGTAGAAACTATAACAGGTTTTCTGAAGCTAGTGGAACTTTGTAAAGGTCTCGTAGTGTTACTCTGCCTCGCTTCCTTGGTACAGGTGTATGGGAAGTCGCAATCCCTTGGCAGATGGGTAATATGACTTGTGGGTAAAGATGCGCAACCTCTGCAGAGTGTAAAACTGGTATATCAGCCGTGCTCATGGCCATGAGCGGCTCGGACACTCACATGATTAATTTATGGAATTAAATTCAATTTGTCATTTGCATCGCATTGTGGTTTATTATTAATTTGATCTATTTTTTACTCTGGTTTGGTATTTACTTACATTTAGTAACTGCTAATAAAACTTGACCAACTTATTAAAAGCAATGCTCAGCTTTAACCCTTATTTGTTGATCAGCCTTACACTTCACATGAACTCCCACCTTTGGTGTGTTCATACATATTATTCCCCACAACTTGTTGAGCTATGATCTTTTGTGAGCTCACTCTTGTGATATATAAACCCCCCCAGGTGAAGAGCAGGTGATCCAAGAGGAGCCCTACAATGAGGAATATGAGCTTATCTAGGTGGCGTCTCTCAGTTATCTTGATGGCGCCATGGAATAATATTTAGTTCGTTTTATTGTTATCATTCATTTTTGTAAGACTTCGCTATGTAATAATGATACTTATGACATTTATCTCTATACACTTTGTCATTATATGTGATGTTCTTCTTTGGCGCACATATGAGATGCACCCAGCTTTATCCCTTAAATCCGGGTGTGACACAATACCCGAAGCAACGTCTCTTGGTGATCTTGGATACATTATTCGTCATGCTTTGGAAAAACACTTGACGGAAGAACAAATTGCCGAAGTGCAATATTATGCGAAAGACTAGAAGTACCCTCGGGGCTCTCTAGTTTACAGAGGCAATGACAAAGATGATTACCTATACTGCATGCCAGACAACAAGGAAAATAATGTTTGCTGGGAGATGATGGATAAGATGGGCTACCCGAAGCTAGAACTTGGTCTATCTGCAATGCCGAAGGATCATCTTGCAGATTGCCTAGCCCACAACAACTTGAAGGTTTGCATATTTAATTTTTGTTGATTTTTTTCCTTTTTAGACTTATAAATTTTGTAGGATGCTTTTCTTTAGTACTTATTATTATTTATTTATATGGTTTTTATTATTAGGGTCTTATTCTTAGCAAGGCTTTGAAAGCCCAAAAAGATGTTGAAGACGAGAACACCCGGATAGCCTTCGGCAATCTGCGGCCCAAGGTCATTGACCTTCGGCACCAGGTTGTCAAGAAAAACAAGATTCTTCTTTCTTTAATTGAAAAACTGAAGAAAAGCCAGCTGATTTGGCTGCATTCTCTGAAGCAGACCAAAAAAATCAAGACTTGAGAAGGAGAAGAAAGCTAACAAAAAATGCATAGCGGATTTGAAATATGCCTTATCTGCTCAAGTAGAGCTCCACAAATTTGATGTGATAAGACTAGAGAAGAAGCTTGACAAAGTTATTGAGAACTTTAATGTTGAACAGGCAAAGCGTGAAATATCTGACATGGAATGATCCAGAGTGCAAAAGAATATTGAAGAGCTTTGTCAAGCAAAGGAAGAATGTTTCTCTGTTGCTATGCAATGTTCTGACAAATTAAAGAGTACTTTTGCTAAAGTTGGTGCGTTCTCCACTGACCAAAATTTTATCCGCGGTGACCTATAAGGTGTTATTTAATGGATTGAAGGTGAAGTCAAAGCCTTTGATGAAATCCTTACAGGCAGAGGAGATTTTTGTGCCTGTGTTGGTGCCCGAGGGGCCACGTCAATACTTGAAAAGCTGGTTGTGAACACACTAAGGCTATAATTTAGCTAGACTTTTCAATTTCAGCGAATGATATCAAGGAACCTTCAGCTGAAGCTACTGCCCTTGATGGGAAATTTTACTCTGAAGTGTGGATGAACGGCGGAAGGGAGATAGCAGACGAAGCTATCAGACGAAATGAAGAAGAATCTCATCTAGCTTCAGAGGAAGCAAGGAAAGCTAAAGAAGCTGTAGAGAGAGAAAGGCGTATAGGTGTGTTTGTGTTACATTTTAGCTTTGTAAGTGCTTTAGCTTCATATCTAACAAAATTACATTTTTATGTAGCAGAACTTTCTCCCCTCCTAGAACCCCTTACGATCCTAAAGCTGATCCAGCTATAAGGGGAATCCTTGATGAATTCAAGATAGTAAACGCATCGATAGATGAAGCTGTTAATTAATTACTGAACGAAGCTGTGGAAAAGGTTCTAAAAGAAGATGATTAAATTGTGTGTTAAAACCATTGTAGAGTATGTGTGTTGCTTTTATGCAAAAAAAAAACAATTGTAAACTGTGTGTTATTTCATCGTGTAATATATTTCTTTGTGTAGCGTGAAATTAACGTATGAACTGTTTTTGAGCCGAAGGCGAAAAAACACCTTCCTTTCTTTTCACGCTTCATAAAGAAAATCCTTTTTTTACCGAAGGTCTTGTAAATTCATAACGAGTACCGTTGCCTAAGTAAAAGCATTGGCCCCTTCTTTGTCTTGTTTGAGGACAACCGTTGAAGATATGTCATCTTTTCCCTTTGCCCTGTTTTAGTCCATAATTTTTCAGCAAACACATATTTAGCTTCATAGCTCAACTACATTTGTGGATGAAGGAGCAATTTCCCTTCTCTCTTTATGGATGATGCGGAATGATGTATGATGTTATGATGCAGAATGATGCGATGATATGATGCAAAAGATGTTTGAGTAAAAATGATGATAGAAAATATTTCATAATAAGACTCTGCATCCCCTTAGGAACGACTTTGGAGTCTCTTCACCTTTACTAGGTGGTATTTTAGCTCTGCATCCCCGTAGGAACGAATTTGGAGCTTAACTCTGAATCCCCTTAGGAACGACTTTGGAGCTTCTTCACCTTTACTTAGGTGGCATTTTAGCTCTGCATTCCTGTAGGAACGACTTTGGAGCTTCTTCACCTTTACTTAGGTGGCATTTTAGCTCTGCATCCCCGTAGGAACAACTTTGGAGCTTCTTCACCTTTGTTGTTACACTCGATGGTGTAACCACAGGTTTATTACAGAGTGTCAAAGGTTGCACCTTCTCAAACTATTTTTGAGACAAGAATTCTTGATCTAGCCCTTCTATTGCTTCAATAAATATGCCTAGACTCTAGAATAGTATTGTTAACTATCCGAGCTTCAGACTCCTCTCTTGTATCACGCTATTGTTGGACTTGACACTTCCCTTGAGGCTGCTGATTATGGGATGAAATTGGAGCTAATATAGGTGTTGTGGTAAGACCAACCCAGCTAGAGAGTGACTTGTCGAAGCCACCAAAGCTGTAGGTTGTGAGAATGGCTGTTGGTTACCTACATACTCTGGGATGTATGGAGAGTAACATGAAGCAGTGTGAAGAACTTGCTTTGGTTGATTATGGCGTGCTTCGGCCTTAGCTATCTCCTTCTGTTTTTGTATCATAACTTGACAGGTTCTTGTTGTATGCCCCCTGTCCTCTCCGCAGAATAAGCAGGACAGTCTTCTTGGTTGAGAGTTGTATCTTCCTCCGAAGCTACGTCCTCCTCTGCCTCTTGGGGCCGATGGTTTGAAGGAGCTCTGTTGCACCGCTGTTGACTGGAAATTGTGTTGGTGCCCTTGATTATGATTGTTTCTATCCTCACTTCGACTCGGATTGTGAATTGTCCTGACATACCTTGGATGAAGCCTTCCTCTGAAGCCCCTGGTCATCTCAGAGTACCTATAGGCTTCCTCCCTTCTTTGTCGGAAATCATTGTCGGCTCTGATATATTCATCCATCTTTGGACAAGCTTCTCCAGGGTTTGGGGGGCTTCCTGGCAAAATATTGTGACGTTGGGCCTAGGTGAAGTCCTTTGATCATGGCTTCAATGACATTAGCACAAGAAAGGTGAAGAATGACTCCAAAAGAGTCATGTTGGTCACCCTCGACCTTTGGAGTGACGGCTTTCAAACCCTCGAAGCCATCATCGCCAACAGTGAAGACGGTGGTGAAATGGGGATGGAGTGTTCAAATGAACGGAAAGGGCTCAGAAGGCTAAAAGGCTCAAGAGTGAAGGGGAAGGCAACAACTCTGATGCTTGGTAAAACTTTTTCCATTTACCTGGGTGTCCCATTTATACTTCGCCACCGCATGAGGGCCAAGAACACTGAATGTGTGCACGAAATCTCTGCACAAGAACTAACGATAGCGCATAGAGCCCCACCACGATCGATGATCGTACACGCGGAAATTGGAAAATGATCCAACAAGTTTTCGTCAGGTTGTCTTGCACGCGTAGTGTTGGGGACCATAATCAGGGGTACCCTCAAGGCTCCTAATTCTCAGCTGGTAACCCCCATCAGCATAAAGCTGCGAAGGCCTGATGGGTGCGATCAAGTCAGGGATCAGTCCATTCGAAGGACTCGATCACGCCTCGCCCGAGCCTAGCCTCGGACAAGGGCAGCCGACCCCGGAGGATCTCCGCCTCGCCTGAGGCCCCCCTTCAGCGGCGAATGCGTTCCCGGCTCGCCCGAGGCCCTGTCTTCGCCAAGAAGCAACCCCGACCAAATCGCAGGAGCATTTAATGCAAAGGTGGCCTGACACCTTTATCCCGATGCGCGCCCCTCAGCTGACAGAGCCGAAGTGACCGCCATCACTTCGCCGCTCCGCCAACTGGTCTGACAGAAAGACAGCGCCGCCTGCGCCGCTCCGACTGCAGTACCACTTGACAGGGTGAGGCTGACAGGCAGTCAGGCCCGGCCGCGCGCCATAGGAAACTCCGCTTCGCCCAACCCAGGGCTCGGACTTGGGCAAAGCCCTGGAAGACGGCGAACTCCGCTCCGCCCGACCCAGGGCTCGGACTCGGGCAAAGCCCCGGAAGACGGCGAACTCCGCTCCGCCTGACCCAGGGCTCGGACTCGGGCTAAGCCCCGGAAGACAGCGAACTCTGCTCCGCCCGACCCAGGGCTCGGACTCGGGCTAAGCCCCGGAAGACGGCGAATTCCGCTCCGCTCGACCCAGGGCTCGGACTCGGGCTCATCCCCAGAAGACGACGTACTCCGCTCCGCCCGACCCAGGGCTCGGACTTGGGCTCAGCCCCAGAAGACGACGAACTCCGCCTCGCCCGACCCGGGGGCTCGGACTCGGCCTCGGCTACAGAAGACGGACCCGACCTCGACCTCGGAGGAGCATCCACATCGCCCAACCTAGGGCGCGGACCGGCCACATCAACAGGGGGCGCCATCATTACCCTACTCCAAGCTGACTCAGGCTACGGGGAACAAGACCGGCGTCCCATCTGGCTCGCTCCGCCAGATAGGCGACGATGGCGTCCCGCACGCTCCCTGACGATGGCGACTCTCATCCCCCTTACGGAAGCAAGAGGACGTCAGCAAGGACTCGACGGCCCCGACAGCTGTCCCTCCGCCAGGCTCCGGCGCTCCTCCGACGGGCACGACATCACACGAACCGGGCGCCAAAATCTCTCCGGCCGCCACGATGGCGTGTACTTAGGGCACTAGCTCTCCTCCGCTAGACACGTAGCACTCTGCTACACCCCCCATTGTACATCTGGATTCTCTCCTTATGCCTATAAAAGGAAGGACCAGGGCCCTCTTAGAGAGGGTCGGCCGCGTGGGGACGAGGACGAGACAGGCGCTCGCGTGAGGCCGCTGGCTCCTTCCCCCCGTGTGGACGCTTGTAACCCCCTACTGCAAGCGCACCCGACCTAGGCGTGGGACGAACACGAAGGCCGCGGGATTTCCACCTCTCTCACGACCCATCTACTGCCTCCTCGCTTTCCCCCCTTCGCGCTCGGCCTCGCGTCGACCCATCTGGGCTGGGGCACGCGGCGACACTTCACTCATCGGCTCGGGGACCCCCCGGTCTCAAAACTCCGACAGTTGGCGCGCCAGGTAGGGGCCTGCTGCGTGTTGACGAACAGCTTCCCGTCAAGCTCCAGATGGGTAGTCTCCAGCAACCTCTCCGGCCCGGGATGGTGCTCCGTCTCGGGAGCCTTGAGTTCATGTCCCTCGACGGCAGCTACGACATGATACTCTTTCCACCGCCGGGCGACAGTGACAATGGCGGCCGATAGTCCGCCCGCCGGCGACGGGATCGACGACGTCTTCCCCGCATGGTGGAAGAACAACCTTCAAGCTCGCCCCGTCCTCTTCCCCGTTGACGGAGGAGGAGGAGGCGGGGCAACCAAGGCCAAGCAGGAGGCGGCGCCTCGACAGCCGTCGAACGAGACGACAACGCCAGCACTCCAACGGGGGGCGCGCCGGGCATTGGCCTCGCGCCTGCGACGAAGACGAGCGCCATCTCCCCACGACACGTCAACCCCGAGCAAACGGACGACGCCAGCGCGCTCGCGAAAGGCTTGCTGGATGTCGCCCTCGTACCTGAGACGACGGTGCAGTCAGCCCCCGACGTGACCTCATCACCGCCCGTCGACCAAGAGGTACCGACCGATTCCCATCCCACGCCTTTCAGATTTAGCCTCGACCCGCCTAGCGGCTCCGCTTTGGCGGACGCTCTCATAGAGGCGAATCCGAACCCTCTAGGGTTTCGAATGCGGTCACCTTGGGACCAGCTGACGGACGTCTCGACCTACGGGCCCTCTGGGTCCGAGGAAGACGACGAGCCCAGTTTCCATTGGGATTTCTTCGGACTTGGCAACCCCGGTGCCATGCGAGACCTCATGACCGCATGCGACTACTGCCTTTCCGACTGTTCCGACGGTAGCCGTAGCCTCGGTGACGAGGACTGCGGCCCGAGCCGCGAATGTTTCCACATCGATCTAGGGGGTCCCTCCGAAGGCAACCATCCTAGCATGCCGGAGGACGGTGATCTCCCTAGGCCGGTACCTCGCGTTGACATCCCGCGGGAGCTAGCTGTGGTCCCCGTTCTGGCGGGGGGTCACGACCCACAACTCGAGCAAATCCGCGGGGTGTAGGCCAGGCTCGACGAGGGAGCAGGAGCGCTTGAGCCAATCCGCCGGGACGTCGGGCAGGCATGGGCGGGCCAACCTCCGGCCGGAGAAATGCGTCATCTACCCCAGGGCTTCCAGCACCGCATCACCGACGATGTTAGGGTCAGGCCGCCACCCGCATCCAGTGGGGTCGGCCAGAACCTGGCTGCAGCAGCAATGCTCCTCCGCGAGATGCCGGAGCCATCAACCACCGAGGGGCGGCGAATCCAGGGAGAGCTCAAGGATTTCCTGGAAGGCGCCGCGGTCCGGCGGACCGAGAGCTCCGCCTCCCAGAGGCAGGGGTACCCCTCAGAACATCGTGTCGCGACTTCCCGATTCATGCGGGAAGCCTCGGTCTGCACCGGGCGCACGCACAACACCGCGCCTGCGGCCCCGGGTCGCCTCGGCAACGAGCACCATCACCGCGATCGTCGGGCCCACCTCGACGAGAGGGTGCGCCGAGGCTACCACCCCAGGCGTGGGGGATGCTACGACAGCGGGGAGGATCGGAGTCCCTCGCCCGAACCACCCGGTCCGCAGGCCTTCAGCCGGGCCATACAACGGGCGTCGTTCCCGACCCGGTTCCGACCCCCGACTACTATCACAAAGTACTCGGGGGAGACGAGACCGGAACTGTGGCTCGCGGACTACTGTCTGGCCTGCCAACTAGGTGGAACGGACGATGACGATCTCATCATCCGCAACCTCCCCCTGTTCCTCTCCGACACCGCTTGCGCCTGGTTGGAGCACCTGCTGCCGGGGCAGATCTCCGACTGGGACGACCTAGTCCAAGCTTTCGCCGGCAATTTCCAGGGCATGTACGTGCGCCCCGGGAATTCCTGGGACCTCCGAAGCTGCCGACAGCAGCCGGGAGAGTCTCTCCGAGACTACATCCGGCGATTTTTGAAGCAGCGCACCGAGCTGCCCAACATCACCGACTCGGATGTCATCGGCGCGTTCCTCACCGGCACCACCTGCCGCGACCTGGTTAGCAAACTGGGTCACAAGACCCCCACCAGGGCGAGCGAGCTGATGGACATCGCCACCAAGTTCGCCTCCGACCAGGAGGCGGTCGAGGCTATCTTCCGGAAGGACAAGCAGCCCCAGGGCCGCTCATCGGAAGATGCCCCCGAGGCGTCAGCTCAGCGCGGCGCCAAGAAGAAGGGCAAGAAGAAGTCGCAAGCGAAACGCGACGCCGCCGACGCGGACCTTGTCACCGCCGCCGAGTACAAGAACCCTCAGAAACCCCCCGGAGGTCCCAACCTCTTCGACAAGATGCTCAAGGAGCCGTGCCCCTATCACCAGGGGCCCGTCAAGCACACCCTTGAGGAGTGCGTCATGCTTCGGCGCCACTTCCACAGGGCCGGGCCACCCGCGGAGGGTGGCAGGGCCCGCGACGACGACAAGAAGGAAGATCACCAGGCGGGAGAGTTCCCCGAGGTCCGCGACTGCTTCATGATCTACGGCGGGCAATCGGCGAACGCCTCGGCTCAGCACCGCAAGCAAGAGCGCCGGGAGGTCTGTTCGGTGAAGGTGGCGGCGCCAGTCTACCTAGACTGGTCCGACAAGCCCATCACCTTCGACCAAGCCGACCACCTCGACCATGTGCCGAGCCTGAGGAAATACCCGCTCGTCGTCGACCTCGTCATCGGCGACGTCAGGCTCACCAAGGTCCTCATGGACGGAGGCAGCAGCCTCAACATCATCTACGCCGAGACCCTCGGGCTTCTGCGTATTGACCTGTCCTCGGTCCGGGCGGGCGCTGCGCCTTTCCATGGGATCATCCCTGGGAAGCGCGTCCAGCCCCTCGGACAACTCGATCTTCCCGTCTGCTTCGGAACACCCTCCAACTTCGGAAGGGAGACCCTGACGTTCGAGGTGGTCGGGTTCCGAGGAACCTACCACGCGGTATTGGGGAGGCCCTGCTACACGAAGTTCATGGCCGTCCCCAACTACACCTACCTCAAGCTCAAGATGCCGGGCCCCAACGGGGTCATCACCGTCGGCCCCACGTACAAACACGCGTTCGAATGCGACGTGGAGTGCGTGGAGTACGCCGAGGCCCTCGCCGAGTCTGAGGCCCTCATCGTCGACCTGGAGAGCCTCTCTAAGGAGGTGCCAGACGTGAAGCGTCATGCCGGCAACTTCGAGCCAGCGGAGACAGTTAAGTCCGTCCCCCTCGACCCCAGCAGCGACGCCTCCAAGCAAGTCCGGATCGGCTCCGGGCTCGATCCTAAATAGGAAGCAGTGCTCGTTGACTTTCTCCGCGCGAACGCCGACGTCTTCGCGTGGAGTCCCTCGGACATGCCCGGCATACCGAGGGATGTCGCCGAGCACTCGATGGACATCCGGGCCGGAGCCCGACCTGTCAAGCAGCCTCTGTGCCGATTCGACAAGGAGAAGCGCAGAGCCATAGGCGAGGAGATCCACAAGCTAATGGCGGCAGGGTTCATCAAAGAGGTATTCCATCCCGAATGGCTTGCCAACCCTGTGCTTGTGAGAAAGAAAGGGGGGAAATGGCGGATGTGTGTAGACTACACTGGTCTGAACAAAGCATGTCCGAAGGTTCCCTACCCTCTGCCTCGCATCGATCAGATCGTGGATTCCACTGCTGGGTGTGGAACCCTGTCTTTCCTCGACGCCTACTCAGGGTATCACCAAATCAGGATGAAAGAGTCCGACCAGCTTGCGACTTCTTTCATCACACCCTTCGGCATGTACTGCTATGTCACCATGCCGTTCGGCTTGAGGAATGCGGGCGCGACGTACCAGCGGTGCATGAACCATGTGTTCGGCGAGCACATTGGCCGCACGGTCGAGGCCTACGTCGATGACATCGTAGTCTAGACGAGGAAAGCCTCCGACCTCCTTTCCGACCTTGAAGTGACATTCCGGTGTCTCAAGGCAAAAGGCGTCAAGCTCAATCCCGAAAAGTGTGTCTTTGGGGTGCCCCGAGGCATGCTCTTGGGGTTCATCGTCTCCGAGTGAGGCATCGAAGCCAACCCGGAGAAGATCGTAGACATCACCAGCATGGGGCCCATCCAGGACTTGAAAGGCGTACAGAGGGTCATGGGATGTCTCGCGGCTCTGAGCCGCTTCATCTCACGCCTCGGTGAAAGATGTCTACCCCTGTACCGCCTCTTAAGGAAGGCCGAGCGCTTCACTTGGACCCCTGAGGCCGAGGAAGCCCTCGGGAACCTGAAGGCGCTCCTCACGAAGGCGCCTATCTTGGTGCCCCCAGCTGCCGGAGAAGCCCTCTTGGTCTACGTCGCCGCGACCACTCAGGTGGTTAGCGCTGCGATTGTGGTCGAGAGACAAGAAGAGGGGCATGCATTGCCCGTTCAGAGGCCAGTCTACTTCGTCAGCGAGGTACTGTCCGAAACCAAAATCCGCTACCCACAAGTTCAGAAGCTGTTGTACGCGGTGATCCTGACACGACGGAAGTTGCAACACTACTTCGAGTCTCATCCGGTGACTGTGGTGTCATCCTTCCCCCTGGGGGAGATCATCCATTGCCGAGAGGCCTCAGGTAGGATTGCAAAGTGGGCGGTGGAAATCATGGGCGAAACAATCTCGTTCGCCCCTCGGAAGGCCATCAAATCCCAGGTCTTGGCGGACTTCGTGGCTGAATGGGTCGACACCCAGCTACCAACAGCCCCGATCCAACCAGAGCTCTGGACCATGTTCTTCGATGGGTCGCTGATGAAGACGGGAGCTGGTGTGGGCCTACTCTTCATCTCGCCCCTCGGGAAACACTTACGCTACGTGTTACGCCTCCACTTCCCGGCGTCCAACAATGTAGCTGAGTACGAGGCCCTGGTCAACGGGTTGCAGATTGCCGTCGAGCTAGGGGTCCGATGCCTCGACACTCGCGGTGACTCGCAGCTCGTCATCGACCAAGTCATGAAGAACTCCCACTGCCGCGACCCAAAGATGGAGGCCTACTGCGATGAGGTTCGGCGCCTGGAGGACAAGTTCTACGGGCTTGAGTTCAGCGACATCGCTCGGCGCTACAACGAGACTGCGGACGAGCTGGCTAAAATAGCCTCGGGGCGTACGACGGTTCCCCGGACGTCTTCTCCCGAGATCTGCATCAACCCTCCGTCAAGATCGACGACGCGCCCGAGCCCGAGGCACCCTCGGCCCAGCCCGAGGTACCCTCGGCACCTTCCGAGGCACCCTCGGCTCAGTCCGAGGCAACCTCGGCTCCGCCCGAGGCACCCTCGGTTTGGCCCGAGGTACCCTCGGCCCCCGAGGGCGAAACGCTGCGCGTCGAGGGGGAGCAAAGCGGGGTCACGCCTGATCAAAACTGGCAGACCCCGTACCTGCGATATCTCCACCAAGGAGAGCTACCCCTTGACCGAGCCGAAGCTCGGCGGTTGGCGCGGCGCGCCAAGTCGTTCGTCATGCTGGGAGAAGGGAAGGAGCTCTACCACCGCAGCCCTTCAGGCATCCTCCAGCGATGCATCTCCACCACTGAAGGTCAGGAACTCCTCCGAGAAATACACTCGGGGGCTTGCGGCCACCACGCAGCACCTCGAGTCCTTGTCGGAAATGCTTTCTGACAAGGTTTCTACTGGCCAACGGCGGTAGCCGACGCCACTAGAATTGTCCGCGCCTGCGAAGGGTGTCAGTTCTACGCAAGGCAGACCCACCTGCCCGCTCAGGCTCTGCAGACGATACCCATCACATGGCCTTTTGCTGTGTGGGGTCTGGACCTCGTCGGCCCCTTGCAGAAGGCACCCGGGGGCTACACGCACCTGTTGGTCGCCATCGACAAATTTTCCAAGTGGATCGAGGTCCGACCCCTGAACAGCATCGGGTCCGATCAGGCGGTGGCGTTCTTCACCAACATCATCCATCGTTTCGGGGTCCCGAACTCCATCATCACCAACAACGGCACCCAGTTCACCGGCAGAAAGTTCCTGGACTTCTGCGAGGATCACCACATCCGGGTAGACTGGGCCGCCGTGGCTCATCCCATGACGAATGGGCAAGTAGAGCGTGCCAACGACATGATTCTACAAGGGCTCAAGCCTCGGATCTACAACGACCTCAACAAGTTCGGCAAGCGATGGATGAAGGAACTCCCCTCGGTGGTCTAGAGCCTGAGAACGACACCGAGCCGAGCCACGGGCTTCACGCCATTCTTTCTAGTCTATGGGGCCGAGGCCATCTTGCCCACAGACCTGGAATACGGCTCCCCGAGGACGAGGGCCTATGACGACCAAAGCAACCAAGCTAGTCGAGAAGACTCGCTGGACCAGCTGGAAGAGGCTCGGGACAAGGCCTTACTACACTCGGCGCGGTACCAGCAGTCCATGCGACGCTACCACGCCCGAGGGGTCCGGTCCCGAGACATCCAGGTGGGCGACCTGGTGCTTTGGATGTGACAAGACGCCCGAGGTCGACACAAGCTCACGCCCCCCTGGGAGGGGCCGTTCGTCATCGCCAAAGTTCTAAAGCCCGGAACATACAATCTGGCCAACAGTCAAGGCGAGGTCTACAGCAACGCTTGGAACATCCAACAGCTACGTCGCTTCTACCCTTAAGATGTTTTCAAGTTGTTCATATACCTCGCTCCCACGCAAAGTTTAGTCATCAAGGAAGGATCAGCCTTGCCTCGGCAAAGCCCGACCCTCCCTCGGGGGCTAAAAGGGGGGAACCCCCTCTGCGTCGAAATTTTCCTCGAAAAAAGATCTTTTCCGTCGGAATGTCTTCCGCGCTTTTCGACTACTTCGAAAGTGGATCCTGAAAACGACGGAGTACACGTAAGCAGCCAAGGATGACCGAGTCGAGGGACTCCTACGCCTC
The DNA here is from genome assembly GCA_029449295.1 of Zea luxurians. NCBI lineage: Eukaryota > Viridiplantae > Streptophyta > Magnoliopsida > Poales > Poaceae > Zea > Zea luxurians. Next base: position 10,943,089 of record JAOPSE010000012.1, on the reverse strand, counting down.
CGGGATATGGATACCTCACTCATCACCTTCTGCCATAAGTAACTCACGTTCGAATAAGTGATTCCGCGGACCGAACAAGTCTTCATGTTCGGAAGCTCTTCCGCCGGAGCGATCCTTCGAGCCTTCTCGACTGCGTCGGTGACAGAACCCCATGGACGGGTAAGAGTGCGCATAAGCGGCAAGGCCGACCGAGCCGAGGGACTCCTACGCCTCCGGGATACGGATACCTCACTCATCACCTTCCGTGAGAAGCAACTTTCGCTCGCACAAACAGTTCTGTTACCGACAAAAAAGTCCAGATACTCGAAACGAGAGGAAAGGAGACGCGGCTTTACAATACGGAGAGGGCGTGTTTCGGCCTCGGCGGCCGTAGAAAACACGCGCTACAAGATAATCCGATCCTGCAGGCTCGGATCTTGGCGGCTAAAGGGAGCGGCAGCACCCTCGGCATCGACAACACCTTTTGGCGAGGTCCGACCTAGCCTCGGACGGCGACGCGGTCCAAGGGTCTCCGCTCTGAAGAACAACGTCATCGCCAAGCCCGGGCCATCGCCGCCAGGGTCTTCTCCAAGAATCCGGCCCGAGCAGGCGGCTCGGCCGGTCACCCCGGGGCCTCGGCTAGCTTTCCCCCAAGGGCATCAGCCCGGCCCGAGGCCTCGGCAGGGCGATTCCGGTGTTGGTCCCGCTAACGGACGACCCGACTAGGCTCCGGCCGACCTGGCCTTCTTTTCGAGCCAACTCCGCCTCTGTTTGCGTCGACATCGCTACCCCTGGCCTCGGCTCATCGAAGAGCGGCCGAGGGCTTTCCTCTAACTAAGCAAGGGAAGCCTCGGACAATAAGGCTGGCCGAGCCGAGGGACTCCTACGCCTTTGGGATACGGATACCTCACTCGTCACCTTTACACGAGGCGACTCGCGCTTGGTGAAGCGGTTCAGACAACCAACAGGCGAGTCTTAGTGCTCGAAAATGGGAAAAAAACACGGCTCCGTGCCGAAATTACATACATGTTCAGGCCTCGACAGCCACGATGAACAAAAACACTGGCACTCAAGGTGCCATTACAAACGGAACTCCGGTTCCACCTCCGCAGGTACGAACAACCCCACGCGACTGGGGAGGATTGCGGAGCAACAGAAGGCCGACGGGTGGCTCGACGTCGCCCGTTCCAGCAGCAGCAACGACGACCTTCGCCCCGGGCGGTGAAGCAGCTTCAGCGGCGGCTTCCGGGCGGGCGCTATGGCACGGGGGCTCTCGTTCACCGAGGACGAGAACCAGCCATTCAGGCCGGAAGACGGAGGCCCAGGGGTGCGGGCGGAGTTGGCAATCTCGTTGGCAGAGAAGCCTTCTCTGGCTGCCACCACCCCAGCACCGCGCCAGCGGGCGCCAGACGCCTCAAAGCGCACCGGCAGGTCCTCGCCCTCGCCAGGACCGCCCAGAACATGAGCGCCGCCTCGCGGCACATGACGTGCTGGGCGACCCACTGATGCGGCTGTCGGCATGAGGAAGGCCTGGACATGGCCGGCCCGCACGAGGCGTAGCCATCGTCTGGACGGAGGACGGAATGTTGCACCCTGGCTGAGCAGGGGCGATCCGCCTACCCCGGCATGTCTGGGGGAAACCTCCGCGGTACTGGGAGATTCCTTTCTCCCCCAGACGCCGGGGGAAGAAAAGGGTTACCGACCCACGCGGAGGCGGTCTCCCGCCTCGCCTCACTCCCCTCCCCAGCCTTGGTGATGAAAATCCTTGAGGCTGAGGGAGGGGCAGATGCCGCAGCCCGGCTCGCTTTCCCCCTCCATCGAACTGGAGGTCACCGTCTGGGGTGACCGCCGGCGGAGGGGTGCAGCCGGGCTGCATGATGAAAATCCTTGAAGCCGGACGACGGCTGAAAGGTACCAACCCCCGCAGAGTTGCGTTCCTCCAACGACGAAGCAGAAAGACGGGGGATGTCCCCCATCCGGGGGCTTGGAAGGTGGAAAGACATGATGCACAAGGGAGCGCGAAGACATGGTCGCCTTCCAAGAGGGTCACCCTCCTTTTAAAGGCGACTCTCCCTACTTGCGTCCCCAGCCATTGTGGGCTGAGCCTTCTCCAACACGCTCCAAGGTCCTCCCCCACAGCGCGGGGGCTGGGTCCCACACGTCATGCAAGTCGGCCCAGGGCAGAAGAAGCCAAACCGCCGCGCGCGGTGCGTACAACCGCCCAGCAGTTACAAGTGGCTCTCCACTTTTGCCCAGACCAGCGGGCGAAAGGGCGGGCAGCCATGCAGGCGGCATGCAACCGCGCCAAGTGGGCGCGCCTCTCCGACGTCCAACGCGCCCAGCTTGGAGGACCAGGCCCACGCGTCATTCAACTGATGCGCCGGTTGCTACGTGTGAGTAACTGCACCGCCACTCACGCCACTACCACGCCTCCTCGACTGCGGAGACAATACCACGACTCGAGGCAACCCTGCAATGCCAGCCAAGCGCGACGGTCAAATGCGGTCAAAATTGGGCCAGCAGTGATGGCGGTGGCAGGCAGGAAGAAGCAGCGGTCACGTCGTCAGCCAAGCTTATGTCCCATCCGGGGGCAGCAAGAGAACCCTCTCTCACGGCGTGAAGACAACGCGCCCGTGTTCCGTTCCTCGAACGGCTCGCGCACGCGCAACGGCTGCCCCGCGAACCACTCGCCCCGTCGCATTAACTACACGGCGGGACAGGCGGTGCCTCTGGCAGGAGAAGCGAGCGACGCTTCGCCTGCGCCATAATGACCGCGTCAAAAAAGGTACGCCGCGTCGTTCGATTTCGTATCCTTTTCCTTTTTTCCTCTTTCTCTCTCTTGCAACAGGGACCAGGGAAGGGGGATACCCCGAAAGGGATCCTTCCCTGTGAAGGAACCAGGCTCCGAGCCTCCCTACTGATCAGAGGTTCGAAGGCTGGCCCCTCGGAGGGGTTCAACAGCCGCCTCAGAGCACGTGGGCTCCACACCCACTACTGGTCAGAGGTTCAAAGGCCGGCCCCTCGGAAGGGTTCAACGGCCGCCTCAGGCTACTCGGGCTCCGCGCCCACTACTGATCAGGGGTTCGAAGGCTGGCCCCCGAAGGGTTCACAGCCGCCTCAGACGCAGAGCGAGGGATGACCATGGGTACGTTTGATACATAACCAAGGCTCGGGCTGCGCTCCCGAGGTACCCTAGGACATTTCCGAGATCAGCGGGAACGATCTTGTAACAGAATCCCATCAGAGGGAGGCATCGAGCCCTTGGACCCCGTCACCAGGGGACCAGGTCTGGCAGATCACCCGCAGGTACTTTTGGGCGCGCCTCTGGGCCCCTAGCCGACCCCTAACGAATGGGGCACGGGCGTCCGCTCGGATCACCCGCTTGCAGCTCACCGGAGACACCATGTTCGGCGCCCACCGAGGGCAACATGGCGCTCTCCCCCCCTCCTCCTTGCGGAAAGGTGACGCAGGGGCGTATATAAAGAAGTCGAGTCTGTCCCTGATCGCCCTCTCGCCCTGTGCAGAGGCTCGGGGGCTGCTCTCGCAAACCCGGCTCCGACCAAACCGTTGACAGCGTCAACATACCAGCCCGAGAACTTGGGACCCGACCGTACACCCGGGCTACGGCCAACTCGCATGAGGGAACGACCAGACCAGCCGAAGCATTGCGCGAGGCGTTAAGACCTCGGAGGAGTCAAACCACTCCTCCGAGGCCTCGGGGGCTACACCCGGCGGGTGCGCTCGTGCGCACCCACCGGAACAAAAACGCAACCGAGAAAGGCTGGTCCCCTTGCAAAAAAGTGCGACGAAAGCCTCCAAGCGAGTGCTAACACTCCCTTCGAGGCTCGGGGGCTACTGTCGAGGACCATAATCAGGGGTACCCTCAAGGCTCCTAATTCTCAGCTGGTAACCCCCATCAGCATAAAGCCGCGAAGGCCTGATGGGTGCGATCAAGTCAGGGATCAGTCCATTCGAAGGACTCGATCACGCCTCGCCCGAGCCTAGCCTCGGACAAGGGCAGCCGACCCTGGAGGATCTCCGCCTCACCTGAGGCCCCCCTTCAGCGGCGAATGCGTTCCCGGCTTGCCCGAGGCCCTGTCTTCGCCAAGAAGCAACCCCGACCAAATCGCAGGAGCATTTAATGCAAAGGTGGCCTGACACCTTTATCCCGACGTGCGCCCCTCAGCTGACAGAGCCGAAGTGACCGCCATCACTTCGCCGCTCCGCCAACTGGTCTGACAGAAAGACAGCGCCGCCTGCGCCGCTCCGACTGCAGTACCACTTGACAGGGTGAGGCTGACAGGCAGTCAGGCCCGGCCGCGCGCCATAGGAAACTCCGCTTCGCCCGACCCAGGGCTCGGACTCGGGCAAAGCCCCGGAAGACGGTGAACTCCGCTCCGCCCGACCTAGGGCTCAGACTCGGGCAAAGCCCCGGAAGACGGCGAACTCCGCTTCGCCCGACCCAGGGCTCGGACTCGGGCTAAGCCCCGGAAGACGGCGAACTCCGCTCCGCCCGACCCAGGGCTCGGACTCGAGCTAAGCCCCGGAAGACGGCGAATTCCGCTCCGCCCGACCCAGGGCTCGGACTCGGGCTCAGCCCCAGAAGACGACGTACTCCGCTCCGCCCGACCCAGGGCTCGGACTTGGGCTCAGCCCCAGAAGACGACGAACTCCGCCTCGCCCGACCCGGGGGCTCGGACTCGGCCTCGGCTACGGAAGACGGACCCAACCTCGACCTCGGAGGAGCATCCACATTGCCCAACCCAGGGCGCGGACCGGCCACATCAACAGGGGGTGCCATCATTACCCTACTCCAAGCTGACTCAGGCTACGGGGAACAAGACCGGCGTCCCATCTGGCTCGCTCCGCTAGATAGGCGACGATGGCGTCCCGCACGCTCCCTGACGATGGCGACTCTCGGCCCCCTTACGGAAGCAAGAGGACGTCAGCAAGGACTCGACGGCCCCGACAGCTGTCCCTCCGCCAGGCTCCGGCGCTCCTCCGACGGCCACGACATCACACGAACCGGGCGCCAAAATCTCTCCGGCCACCACGATGGCGTGTACTTAGGGCACTAGCTCTCCTCCGCTAGACACGTAGCACTCTGCTACACCCCCCATTGTACATCTGGATTCTCTCCTTATGCCTATAAAAGGAAGGACCAGGGCCCTCTTAGAGAGGGTCGGCCGCGCGGGGACAAGGACGAGACGGGGGCTCACGTGAGGCCGGTCGCTCCTTCCCCCCGTGTGGACGCTTGTAACCCCCTACTGCAAGCGCACCCGACCTGGGCGCGGGACGAACACGAAGGCCGCGGGATTTCCACCTCTCTCACGACCCATCTCCTGCCTCCTCGCTTTCCCCCCTTCGCGCTCGACCTCGCGTCGACCCATCTGGGCTGGGGCACGCGGCGACACTTCACTCGTCGGCTCGAGGACCCCCCGGTCTCGAAACGCCGACACGTAGACGTTTGGAAACTTGGCCCCACTCGTAGCCTCTAAGGATGTAGTGGGCCTAAGGGCCACTATTAGCGCCCATGGGTACATGTACCCTAAGCGCTACAAACAAAGGCCCACATAGAGAAGACAGTCTATGAGCTCCACTTATGAGGTGGTTTAAAGTGACAAGATGCCTATGAAGAAATAGAGGTATAATTGACTGAGGCCCTGACCACATAGTAGCTAGGGCGCCCTCCGCCACTTAGGACATAAGTGGGCACCCTTCCACAACGACACTTACCAGCCAAATGAAGAGCTCTGAATGCGACACATAGCCTAGCCTGGCCTGGTCCCACTTGGACCTCCATAGGGTACCAGCTGAGTGCCACATGTACATAAATAAGAAATGGAAGGCTCCGGACCCCTCTAATGGGATCCGGACCTGCTCCCATAAATATTGGGCAAGACTAGGAGCACCTAGGCACCTGAACGCTAGAGGCCTCCGATGCAAAATGGGGTCTAGGCACACCAAATGTCCCCTAGATCATCGTGAAAATTATGGTCAATGGAGGACCACTCGTCCATAGACTGGAGGGCTCTGATAATGCCACCTGGCTCCGTCAGGCCCTACGCCCCCAATGGGGTCCAGGAAAGCCACGCGCCCTTCTGACCATGCTACGTACCCGATCAAGGGGATGGCGGAGTTAGAAGACATGCAGGTTGTACCTGACTGGGCGGGCACAACTATAGACGCCCATAACCGTCTCCTCGTTACCAGGATCCATTACTACATGCTCCAAAAATATCTCAGTGGCATTTTGGTCGGTGCTCACACACCTAGCTACGTAGTCAAAGACAATATGAATGATCGCGTACCAGTCATGCCACTTCTCCAAACCTCCATGGCGTGTGTGACCCCAAATATCTACAGTGTGCTCCACTTTGTTCAAGGACACCTATAGTAGTATGGAAGGCGTACTTCTTCGACTATCACCTCTCTAGATCTTTTTGTACAGCCTCCGGGGTGCTAGATGATCATCTAAGAACCAGAATGTACAACTACAACAATTCATATGACATCGACAAATAGTAAAATAGGGGAGTTATGGCTTGACTCACACCTAACTAATGTACCTACCCTTTCCCTTGGTCTATAAAAGGAAAAGCACGGTCTCAGTAAAAAGGGCAAGCAGGACAGAATTAGACTGGCTAAGGCAAGTAACACAAGCCCAAGCAATACAATTTAAAGAGGACGTAAGCTATTACCTTCCGCCGGCATGAACCTCTCCAAAAACTTTCTTGTTCTCGTATGAAATCCCCAATAGAGTCCGGTTAGTGGTAGCACCGATCCTTAGTCCAAAAACCAGGCCATCTGAGCGCTAGCAAACCAAAATCTCATAGCTAAACTTTACCTAGACGACGTCGATTTTTCTACAAAACGACAACCAAGAATGAGAGGAGTTTTTTTTAAAAACACACACACACACACACACACAATCGGGCACGATTAGATCTGATTTTGAAAGTTTGAATTTTATATGTGTATATATGCAAGTGTACCAGTTCTTTGTTTACCGGCCGGATATCATGTCATCCCTTTTTGTGTGTACTAGTCAGGTGTTTTCTCCGTGCTTCAAGATAACGGGTTGTCCGCAGTTCGCAGCCTCTAAAACATGTGAATACCAACTCGACAGCGCCATGATCTATGTATAGCAGATACGCAGCTACAGACTACAGTGATTCTGATTCAATTTGAGCATGTTTATTCTTTTGTTTTTCTGTTTTTAGGCATGGCATCCACTGGCACAATATATAGCCTAACGTGGCTCTTCGTGGCCGAGGCTAGCTGCAGGGTTGGCGTTCGGCCGGCCGTACGCACCGTACGGCGGCGCGGCGCCTTCCTTCCATACCCTACAACGACGATCAACGATGTGCTAGCCACCCGGACCGACACATCCATCCAGCGGTGCGCACCATGGCCCGCCGCCGCCGCCTCTCGGCGTCCTCGTTGCCAGAGGCGGCTGGTGCCATTCCCAGTGCGTTGCCTCCCGAGCTCCGGTGGCCTTTCGCGCGCCTCGAGGCCCTCACCCAGGACGAGCTCCGGGAATCTGTCTACGAGATCTTCTTCTGCGCCTGCCGCTCCGCCCCCGGCGGCGGCACACGCCTATCTGCCGCCGCCAGAGGCAGCAGGGGAGGGGCGGCGACCCCAACGAGACCAGCACCGGAGGCGTCGTCTCCTACCTCCGGTGGAGCAAAGAACATGGCGGTGACGAGCCGCCTGAAGCGCGCGCTCGGCCTGCGCGCTCGGAACACGAGGCCAACGGTGGGAGCGGGCGGGCGCCCGTTGACGTCGGCGGAGATCATGAGGCGGCAGATGGGGGTGAGCGAGCAGACCGACGCCCGTCTCCGCAAGACCCTCGTGCGCTCCCTCGTCGGGCCCCAGATGTCCAGGAAGGTGGACTCCCTCGTGCTCCCCCTGGAGCTCCTCCGCCACCTCAAACCCGCCGACTTTTTCGACGCCGGCGAGCACCGCGCGTGGCAGCTCCGCCAGCTCAGGCTCCTCGAGGCAGGCCTCGTCTCCCACCCCTCCGTGCCGCTCGACCGCGGCAACGCCTCGGCGTCCGCTCTCCGGGACACGGTCCGGTCCGCCGAGCTGCAGACGCGGCCCGTCCTCGACGCGCGCGCCCTGTCTGCCGTTGTGGCGGCGCTGTGCCGGCGGTCCGTGGACGCCTGCCGCTGGGCCGACGGCTACCCCCTCAACGTGCACCTGTACCTGACCCTCCTCCGCGCCGTGTTCGCCGCCAGGGACGAGACGGTGGTGCTGGACGAGGTCGACGAGCTCATGGAGCTCATCAGGAAGACGTGGAACGTCCTCGGTCTCAACGACACCATCCACAACGTCTGCTTCACGTGGCTATTCTTGGAGAAGTACGTGACGACCGGGGAGACGGAGCCGGACCTGCTGTCCGCGGCGCTGGCGATGCTCGAGCAGGTCCGCGACGACGCCCGGAGACAGGCCGAGGCCGGCACGCTGGAGGCGGCGCACCTCAGGGTCTTATCCGCGACTCTGGCGTCCATGCACTCGTGGGCGGAAGAAAAGCTGCTGGATTATCACGAGTCGTTTGGTGACGACCAAGGAGCTGGTGGCTCCATTGGTGCCATGGAGAATGCCGTGTCTCTTGCTGTCTTGGCGGCAGCGATGCTCAGCCAGGATGTGCCGTCGTCTTTCGCAGCGGCGGTGGCGGCTGCTGGCGGCGATCTCTCGTCAGCTAGATCGCCTTCGTCATTCTCAGCCAGGGAGAGGGAGATAGTGGAACGGTATATCAAGTCGTCGGTGAGGCGTGCTTTCACCAGGGTACGTATATATGTTGCCCTAGACTATATATATATATATACGTATCCAGCATCTCCTGCTGGCGCATGCATGCGGCATATATATGTAACAAGCAAGCATATGTGGCGGCGGCATGGATGGCAGCTGCACGAAACCGGCACCGCCGAGAAGATGGACAGCATGATCGTGGAGGTGGACGAGGACCCTTGCGAGACCCTGATGTATGTGGCGTCGCAGACCAAGGAGCTGGCAAGGCTGGAAAAAGAGGTGTACGACCGCGTTGTCCGGCAGTGGCACCCGTGCCCGACGGCCGTGGCCGTCGCCACCCTCCACGGTTGCTTCGGCGCGCTCTTGAAGCGGTACGTGTCCAGAATGGCGGCGTGCGGCCTGAGCAGCGAGACTGTGCGCGTCCTGCACGCGGCCTCTAAGCTGGACAAGTGGTTGCTACAGATGGCCAGCGAGGACGACCCGCCGCCAGACCAGCCGCCGATGACCCCCTACGACGTGGACTCGATCATCTTTGGCCTGGTCAAGGGCTGGATGGACGAGCGGCTCAAGGTAGGGGACGAGTGCTTGAGAAGGGCCCAGGAGGCAGAGACCTGGAACCCGAGGTCCAAGGCCGAGCCGTACGCACAGTCTGCGGTGGATCTGATGAAGCTGGCCAAGGTCACCGTGGATGAGATGCTGGAGATCCAGGTGGCGTCGGCCTGCAAAGAGGAGCTGCTGCAACGCCTTGTTGACGGCATCGATCACCTCGTCCACCAGTACGCTATGCTGCTTGCCTCGTGTGGTGCGGTAACTACTTGGCATGCTATGATGCTATTACAGACATGCATGCATCTCTATCATGAGTGACGACACTGACAACCCAAACCACAATGAAATGCAGGGTCCAAGGACAGCTACGTTCCACCTCTGCCGACATTGACGCGGTGCAACCAGGACTCCAAGCTCGTGCAGCTCTGGAAGAAGGCGGCGCCGCCGTGCCAGGTGGGCGACCTGGAGGCTCTCGACTGCGGCAGGATCGACATTGTCACGAGCAGCAAGAAGCCCAGGCTGGAGGCGAGCCGGTCGGGACGAGGAGAGCGAGACCACGCGGTGCGCCCCGCCACCAGCCGCGGCACGCAGCGGCTCTACGTGCGCCTCAACACGCTCCACTACCTCCTCGCCGTCCTGCACAGCATCGACAGGGCGCTCTCCTCCTCCCAGCTGCAGGCCCCGCAGCGGCGCCGCCTCGCGAGGAGCTCGGCCTTCGGCCACGCCCGCCCCGCCCTCGACGCGGCCGTCCACCACGTGTCCGAGCTCGCCGCGTACCGCCTCGTCTTCCTCGACTCCGCCCAGTTTTTCCACCAGGCGCTGTACCTGGGGGGCGTCACCGCCGCCCCCGCTCGGCCCGCGCTCCGCCTCATGAAGCAGAACCTCGCGTTCCTCTCCAGCGTCCTCACCGAGCAGGCCCAGCTGCCGGCCGTGCTCGAGGTGATGAGGGCCTCCGTGGAGGCCTTCCTGACGGTCGTCCTCGCCGGCGGCAGCGGGCGGGCCTTCGCCCGCGGGGACCACGCCGCCGTGGCCGCGGACTTCGCGAGCTTGAAGCGCCTGTTCTGCAGTTTCGGGGTGGGGGAGGAGGCGGTCGAGAGGGAGACGGTGCGGGCGGAAGGGGTGCTGGCGCTCATGGCCGTTCCGACGGAACAGCTCATCCATGAGTTGCTCGGCCACTATGCTTCCACTCCGATGAGAGCGGCGGGTGACGAGTTACCGCAGCTGCCGATGATGCCGATGACGCCCACGGCGAGACGCTGGAGCCGGTCCGACGCCAACACCGTGCTCCGCGTGCTGTGCTACCGAGACGATGAGCCTGCCAACAGATTCTTGAAGAAAGCCTTTAATCTGCCCAAGAGGAGGTAGCCGATTACGCAGTTCTATCGCCGGCCCATAGGATCGGATTGGATCTATCATTCGCGACCCAAAGGGCCTGTTCGTTTCTGTTGGGTTTCACAAAAATTATTCCGGCTAATCAAACCTTATATAAATTAGACAAGCAATCTACGTAGGAATTGTTCCGAGTGTTCAATTCTCTGGAACCGAATAAGCCCTAATACTTTTTTTGAAAGCACGTTCTTATTATACACATGTAACAGGAAAGCACGTAGACGGTGGTGTAGGTTTGGTGGGGTGAGAAACGGGAGGTCTTGCCTTCTTATTGATTTTTCATCGAGCTGTGTTGTTTTTATTTACACCATTGGCCGACATTATTTAATGATGTCATGAGCCATGTGGTATACATGAGCATGCATCTCCACCGGACCTAACATATGCTTCTTAGGGCTCGTTCGTTTTCAGCTGAATCCATGTAGATTGGATGGAATTCTGTGGGTTTAAATCCATAGCAAGTCAAAATCTCTACTATTTTTTTCCAATCCCATCCAATCCATGTGGTGTAGAAATAATCGAACAAGGCCTTAGAAGTATTATATGTGGCCTATTCGTGGGCGCAAACCGGTTCTTGGTTGTGGCCCTTGATCACGGATGACTCGATCGCTATACAAAGAAGGTACGCCAACACATTCAACACCTGGAAAAACATAACCGCCACATTCGCTACACTAGTAGAAAATTGCTCTATATATGTGGTGAGGTCTAATTTTTATAAACGGCTTTTTGTTATCGTGCGCGAGTGAAAGAAAACCGGTGGCCCAGTTCCAAAACCGTCAATGAAAACATATTTGCACTGGCGGTTTGTTTAATAAAACCACCAATGCAAACTAGATTTGCACTGGCGGTTCAATTAAGAGAACAGCGAGTGCAGATCCACTATTTTCAGTGGCGGATAAGTTAAGAGAACCGCCAGTGCAAACACATTTGCACTGGTGGCTAGCTCCTTACAAAAACCACCTATGATGGTTGTAGTATAATACCCCTTCTTCCTCCCCGATCAGTATTATTTCTCGTAGACACATTCCATTAGAGGTGATTTTGGAGGTCTAGATTTCACAAAATTTAAGGATAGACGTTTTGATCTTTATTTTTTGAAGAAGGTTGCTAATAAAGGTTGATTTATGTTTCTCTTACCAATTTTTGTTCATTATTGCTCAATTTTAGCCACTTTTTGGATATAGGGTTTCACCATATGTTAGAGAGAAAAGTTGCTATGTTATTGTATGTATTTCCTCAAATGAGGTTTCTAAAGATGGTTAGATATTGTCTCTCCACTATCTCTTTCTATGTTTAGTTATCAATTTAGTTTAACCAAGAAATATTTAGTTGTTTAAAGAATGGTGCATATGTTTGTATGGAGAGAGGAAGATATGTTTGGTAATTATTTTTTTGTTTATTATTTGCTAAGAAAGGTTGGTTTATATTTCTCTTGTCAACTTTTGTTCATTATTGGTCAATTTTAGTCACCTTTTGGATCTAGAGTTTCAACATGTGATAGAGAGAAAGAGTTGCTAGGTTATTGTCTCTATTTCCTCAAGTGAGGTTGCTTAAGATGCTTAGATATTGTCTCTCCTCCATCCTTTTTTCATGTTTATTTCTTAATTTAGTCTATCTAAGATATATCTAGTTGTTTAAAGAATGGTGCATGTGTTTGTATAGAGAAATGAAGATAGGTTTGGTAATTAAGACTTTTTGTTTATTATTTGCTAAGACGGGATGGTTTATGTTTCTCTTACTGATTTTTGTTCATTCTTGCTCAATTTTAGCCACCTTTTGGATCTAGGGTTTCACCATGTTTGTTATATGTGTTCTTGTGTGTTTATGTGTGTTTATATTACTTTCTTATAGGTAATAATCGAAAGGTCATTCTGGATGTATAACTTATCAAGACTAGATTCATCATACATATTTGAGATCCATAAGTTTATTGATGTTGCAACGAACCATGCTTGGACAACAAGACAAAGCACATATATTGTTCATTATGGACTGTAAAAATGTGGTTGTATTTGATGACACAGAACAAATCATTTCTCGTCTGATCTGTTGAGGATTTATGAAGGATTACATGATTTGGACAAAGCATGTAGAGGGTAGCTCTTTGCCTTATACAACTAGAAACCCTACGAACATCAACGACAGAATTTAGTTCGTACACGAGACACAACAATCTTCTCTAGAGCGAACATGTAATGTCAAATGATACTGATCATGGTTTTGTTGGAGGACATGAACGTGACATAACTCATGTTCATGTTCTCCTAAATGATATGGATGAGGAAGATGCAGAATTCTTAGAGGCTGTAAACCCTAAAGATGAGTTAAGAGTTTAGGTAATTCCTTCTATGCCTTTTATAGGAAGTAATACTAAGAATTTGAGTAAACATAAGATAACATAGAAAGATTCTCAATCTAGTAGAATAAATTATTCTCCTCATGAACTATATAAAAAGTTTAAGATGAAGTAATTCTTGGTAAAAGATAATACATTATTTTCTCCTTGAATAAGTAAGTAATGGATATCTATTTCTGAATTAACTTTTGAAAATCTTATCCCACATTTACAATGATATTTTTCCTAAAAGAAACAATGTGTGTCCATTTCATATTTTAAACATTTACCAAATCAATGAATAAAGCAGATAATATAAATATATCTACATTTAAACTCATTGCATACATGTTGGGTCTCTTTTATTGCTGCAGTATATTTGAATTTAAACATAGATTCGAATTCCAATTTGAAAATTAAAATAGAAATAGAAATAAGAAATAGAAAAAAAGAGAAAAAGGCGGAAGCCAACATCGGCCCAGATATCTTCCACTTCCCCTAACCTGCTTGGCCCAATCACAATGGCCTACCAGGCCACACCCGCCATCCAAATTTGTAGGCTTGCCGACCAGTGGGTCCCGTCCTCGCGGGTCAGGCACTTGTTTTATCCCTGTGCGTGTGCCCAGCCTCGTGCATCCACCGAAGTGTGGGTCTGCTGCGTCAGTGGCATTCTCACATGCCCTGACTTGGACGCCCTCTGGCCCATAAGCCTAGCCCGCCAAGCCGCTCCCCACGCACGTGAATCCTCTGTGTTCACCGACTGAATTGTGGGGCCAGTTCGTCAACAACATCCCCTCCCCAACTCTGTGTCAATCTCCTCAGTGTCTCAACAAACCGCGTTTATCGGGGTGATCGGATCAACCAAACCCTTCCCCTCATGATTAGGCTTTGCCCACCCCATTGCATAAAAGTGGAACCTCGTCCTCTTGGTCCACCGAGTATGGGCCTTGGTGAGGTTCTCGAGCCCCTGCAAGTGTGAACGATGTGTCGAAGGAGAGATAGATCATCGCCCCTAGTGTTCTACGCCTACGCGGAGGCCCGGGTGCCAAAGAAGTGTTAAGGAGGTGCGCCAATGCTTGATCGGTAATTCCTCGTCGAATCATCCCATCATCGAGGATTCCGTATCTTGCCATGGCCAACACATCTACCCACTCCTCTGCTTTGATTTGGACCAAGTTACGTTCGAAATAGTGCAGTAGAACACGGGGTTGACGTTCGCCGGCAATGGTGCCGTCGCTAGTAGGGTGTGCCGCCGCTCGGCCCGGTCAGGAGGAAAAAGAGATGAGGAGAAAGTTTCTGTCTGTTGGATCGAAAGGAAGCGGTGTGGATTACAACCTGGGGATACCCTTCAGCGTCTCAATCCAGGCCATAGGTGTGGAGCGTAAGGTGTAGATCGAGCCACGCTTTGTTAAATGTTGATCGTCTATTTTAGATCCAATGGGCCCTGGCATTTACCGGTTTGAATTGAAAGGAAGCTAATCTTGACCGTTGATGGTCAGATCCACGGTCCACAGGCATCACATGTAGGTAGCCATGACAGTTTTGCTATGAGCGATCGAGTTTCTTTATAAATTAAACCGCCATCCATTTTCAGTGTTAAAATAAATATAATAAACTCAGGACTTTAAGTTTAAGCCCCTGGAACTTATTTTAAGGTATAAAATCAATAATAAAATGCCTAGAAACTTGTAAAATCCATATCTAATTTGTTTTAACTCTGATTCTAGTGGTTCTCGAACCTACGGATTCGTAGCAACACATAGAATATCCTTACGTAGTTTGTTCTCATGTTTTAATGTAATGTTATCATATCCATTATTTGTTTATTTGTATGTATTGCTACGAATAGAAGCGAGGTTACGATGGATAACCTAAAGACCAAATTGGAGAAGTACCTGGAGTTGCACCAAAAAGCAAGTTGTGCCCTTGATCACTTTCTTTACCTAATAATGTTCTCGATAATCATAGTGACATGCTCAGGTTAACTTGATGGGACACAATAGGTTACCGTAGTTTTCTTTACCCTACACCTTGCAAACAAATGAACTATAGGGTAGTCTTGCTATTGCTCTACCTGGTTTAGGGATTAATGCTATATATGAATTATGATCATGCTTTATCACTATTGCTAGATTATTTATTGTTCATGATAAGATTATTCTATTAATTAGAACATGGAGCTTAACCTGAGATAGCAATGCTATCACAAGGGTGGCATGGGATGCCCTTGGCTAATTAATTAGGAAGTTAGTGTGAGCTAACCCCTTCCCAAAAGGGGCAAGTGAGCTGGAGAAGCTGGTACAGGGATGTGTTCGAGTCGATCTGTCTGCGATAGCTTTTCGAACGAGGGATTCATGTATCGCCTTTGGCCTGAAAACCGTAGCAGGTTCTCTCATGCTAATGGAACTTCGGAAAGGCCTCGTAGTGCTACCCTACTTTGCCTCAGTGTGAGCTAACCCTTTCCTAAAAGGGGCAAGCAAGGTGGAGAAGCTAGTACAGGGAGGTCCTCGAGTCGATCTGTCTGCGATAGCTTTTCGGATGAGAGATTCCTACATCGCCTTTGGCCCGAAAACCGTAGCGGGTTCCCTCATGCTAATGGAACTTTGGAAAGGCCTCGTAGTGCTACCCTGCTTCGCCTCCTCGGTAGAGGTGTATGGGGTCCATACAACCCTGTGGCAGATGGGTAAACACAGCTTGTGAGTAATTATGTGCAACCTCTGAAGAGTGTAAAACTGGTATATCAGGTGCTCACGGTCAAGAGCGACTCAGGACTCTCACATGATTAATTTATGGAATTAAATTTAATAAGTTATTTGCATTATGGGATTTATTATTAATTGTGATCAATTATTTAATTGGGTTGGTATATACTTAGACTTAGTAACTGCTAATAAAATTTTGACCAACTTATTAAAAGCAATGCTCAGTCATAACGATGCTTCTTGGTAAGACTTACACTTCACATGAGCTCCCACCATAAATGAGCTCATGCACATTATTCCCCATACTTGCTGAGCGATGAATGTATGTGAGATCACTCTTGCTAAACTCACACCAGGTCAAGAACAGGTGCTACAAGATGAGAAGCATGAAGGATGCTACAATGAGTTCAGAGAGGTCTAGGCCGTCGTCTCCCAGTCAACAATGGTTGTGAGGATCGTTGTCGCCATATGATGTATTTATTTAGCTATTTTGTACTGAACTTCTATTATATAATAAATATGTGACATTCTTGTACCATCATTCATCATATGTGTGAGACTTGATCCTAGCACACATTTGAGATGCTCCTGGACTTGCCCTTAAATTTGGGTGTGATAGAGGCAATATTGTGTCATCATAAGAATCCATTGATGTTCTTCGTGAGAGGTATGGAGGCCCTGATGAAGGCAGCATAAGAGCCTTTGTACGATGAGTTGAAGGCTTGTATGAAGGAGTTTACGATGCTTCGGTCTGTACTAAAGTTATTGATGTTAAAGGCTAGGTATGGTTTCTCTGATGCTAGCTTCGATGCATTCTTGAGTATAATCGTAGACATGCTTCAAAGGAGAACAAAGTGCCTGCCATCACGTACTATGCAAAGAAACTAATCAGTCCGCTCACTATAGGTATGGAGAAGATCCATGCGTATAGAAATCATTGTATTCTTTATCGAGGTGATGATTATAAAGACTTGGATAGCTATCTAAAGTGTGGTATAAGTAGGTACAAGACGAATAAAGACTATCGAGAGGAAGAGTGTGTTGCATCTGTCTCTAAAGGGAAGATGCGAAAGAAACCCCAATAGAAGACCCAACAAAGTTCAAAACCCACGAGCAAAGAAAAAGAAGAAGCATACTATTATGCACTCAAAAAGATTCCTGCTTTAGTGATGTGGTACCTCCCTATCGTCGTTGATCAATTGAGGTGTTTGTTCCTTAACCCTGAGGATGCCAAACTTATGAGTTGGCATGCTTTTGATGAGCACAAAAACAATGGGAACTTCAACATCCAACCGATGGGAAGTAGTGGCAGGATTTGGCTACGAACCAAGAAATATTAGGCTTGCAATGACTACTAACGGAATGAATCCATTTAGTGAGAGGAGAAACAAGCATAGCACATGGCCGGTGATCCTCACCATCTACAATCTTCCTCCATGGTTCATGTAGAAATGAAAGTACCTTTTGGCTTTTGCTAACCATCCTTATTTATGGACCTACACAACCTGGAGTTAATATGGATGTATTTTTGGAGCCCTTAATGGAGGATATGAAAATATTGTAGGAAACACATGTTCAAATGTTGGACGAATACTGCAAAGATCCATTCACGCTGAGAGCAATTATTTTTGTTACAATCAATGATTACCCTACTCTCTTCACATTATCAGGTCAGTTCAAGGGAAATGTTGGTCGAGTACTATGCATTGATGCAACTGCTTACGTGTCCCTAAATGCAGCTAAGAAGATAGTGTACATGAGGCACAAACACTTCTTATCGAAAGAACACATGTACCACCATTGAAAGATGGATAAGAAGTTCTACAATATTGATGAACTACATTTTATTACTTCATCAGGTAACAATAAAGGTCAAAAGTTTTTAAAATAGTCATCAAAATCAAATTTGTTTTCGAGAAGAAGACAAAAGATGGAAAAACAAGAAAGGATTTCAAACCAACTTCAGGGCTACATTCAAGAAGAAGTCTATTTTTTGAGTATTTGCCTTACTAGAAAGAGTTAGATGTATGACACATGATTTATGGTATGCATGTTCAAAAGAATCTGTTTGAAATCCTAATTACCACCTTGCTAGAGATAAAGAGCAAAACAAAAGAAGGGTTCAATTCACCCATAGACTTAGTATATTTAGGAATAAAAAAAACTTCACCATGTTCTTCAAGAAAATGTGAAGTACCATCTCCCAGTAGCACGCTACAATATCAACTTAGATGAGAAACATGTGATGTGTGTGTGGTTCAAGAATTTGAAAGTGCCATCTTGATTCTACGCTAGCATATGGAGTATTGTCTGAATGAAAGATCTTACAGCCATCAACTACAACTCATATGATTGTCGTGGCTTGATGACTACTTTCCTCCCTATCGTCATATGGGCTATAAATCTTGTGTTCTTAAAGATAATCACATGTTTGTGCTACTTTTTCAACAAGATTTCACAAAAGGTGATTTACCCTGATGAGTTGGGAATCTCTTCAGGAATTCACAGTGGAGACAATATTGTAGTTTGAGATGTGTTTCCCCCATCATTCTTCGACATGATGGTGCACCTTGTGGTGCACTTGGTGCCACAAATACAGGCATTAGGTCCCCTATACTTGCATGGAATGTTGACGTATGAGCGTTTCATGTTAATACTAAATGGCTATGTATCAACTCGTACTCATCCTAAGGCATCCATGGTAGAGTGGTACTATACCGAAGAGGCCATTAGTCTGGAGGTCCATTATGCAATAATGTCCTAAAAGACTAGATTACAATAGGTTTGCCTCCATCACGACACGAGGGTAGAATGTATGGAATTGGGATGATGTGACGGAAATCTTTCATCCCACCAAATTACAACACAGTCCTAGAGGCACATCACAACATCCTACATCAACTATAAATAATGGAGCCATTGGTCCAGCAACACATCAATGAGCTTCATGAGAAAAATCATGGGCATACAGATGATTGGGTAATGAAGGAACATGAGCATCGGTTCAACACCTAGATAAGGGTGAAGGACATTCCACATGGGGAAACAATAGTGTCAGTGTTTCGAACCAGCACCAACGAGTAAATTTGTGTATGTGTGTTTTAGATTTGGTTGGTGTGCTCAGTGGGTATAAGATTTATACTAGTTCAGGAAGAATGTCCGTACTTCCAATCTTCGATTGCTCATGCTACCGACACCTTGTTGCTGAATGCTCGTAGTAGGAGTTACAAGCGGGTGAGAGAGGGAAGGATCCCAAGTCTCTAAGTGATGTTGGTCATGGAGATCTACGTATCGACTGTTCGCTACCTGGCTAAGTCATCGAGAGTTCTTCTTCGTGTGCCCCTCCCTTTGGGCTCTGTCCGACCTGAAGGATTATGGGGGGCTACAGTAGCGCAAAACAAAATTTTTGATCCCATGAAACCAAGAACTCATGTTGTTATAGGCCATGGAATTACCACTAGACGCGCAGGGTAGCGGAAGCTGTATCAATGTAGACGTACACGTCGAGCAGTGACGTGCAGTCGCTGATGTCCTTCACGTCCTCGCGTGGTTTGCCCTAGTGCTCCACATGCAACACCTCTTAGGTATGCACACGTATAGAGATGAAGCGTCATGTACCGAACTTCTAGGTTCCGACGGTGGCTTGGCGAGGGCGAGAGGGGCGCGACTGCTGGTTTGTCGGTCGCGAATTAGGGTTATCCCTAAGCGAGCCTCCTCCCCTCAGTATTTAGGCATTCTAGTGGGCTTCTAACTCCGAGGCCCATCAGCAACCCAAACAACCAATCTAATTTTGGATCCAATCCGAGTTAGGCTTCCTTCCCCTTAAGTGTGTGACCCTATAGGTTCACATACACATAGACATGGCCCAAGTACTCTTACTTGACCCAATAATTGACAACGAACTTTAGCAAGATGTGTCAACTCCTATGCGCATGTAAAGATCATATCAGACAAACCATTACAACATTACATACATATTGTTCCCTTTGTCTCACAATATTTGGTCTAGCTCTAAGCTGACCTCTCTTTCTCAATACTATGAATTGGAATCCTTTCATGGTTAACACTTAACCCTAGCATGGCCATGAATTTCTTGATCCAAGTACTTGAGGGGCCTAGAGATATCTCTCTCAAGAAGAGATGGACCAATTCCATCTTGACTGACCATGCCTCACAGCATGCTTCCTAACAAACCCAAGGCTACCTTTATAACTGCGCAGTTACGGAGTAGCTTTTGACAGTCCCTAAGTAGGTCAATTCGCATCTTGAGAACATGTGACAATCTTAGGTCTAAGGACACAGTGTACATGTTGCAAATAGATAACTATATTACACTATCACACGTTGGGTCGGTCCAGCCTCATGTAATACTTGCACCCACATTATTAGTTTGCCATGCCATCTCCATGTCCATGACTTGTGAAATGTAGTCATCAACTAATACATGTGCTAGTCATCAACTCTGGCCAGGAACACCATTTAGAATAACAATACAAATAAAGAATCTCACAAACAATTCACATAATTGCTAATCAATACAAGGTGCCTTTCATGGATATTCAATTAAGAAATATATATATATATATACCATGGATACAAAGAAATATGCTCATCTCTATGATTATCTCTAGAGCATATTTCTTACGACCACCCACTTTTATAGACCAAGGAGAGGGCTGGTTACATGTGGCTTTCCTGAGAAGGGATTGTTGCACTATGGAAAAAAGCATTTTACCCTCGATAAAGGTTCGTCCAACGGTATTCGCCCCCGTCGTCTAGGCTCTCTGGTTGTACTTCTTTAAGTCTGATAGGATAACATGCACTGGCGGTGGAGAGTCCAAGTGTCATCATTACTTCCTCTGCTCCATGCCAACATGTGGTCTTCATAGCCTGACTCTTGGCATCCCTCGTCGTGTTGCAAGCTCCGTAGGGCGTCAGGAGACTCAGGCAAAGGCTATTAGTGAGGCATAGGCCTAGGACTCATAGGTCATAATTGGGGCTCTAGCCTTGGGCACGTAGGCCATGAGTGGATGGAGGACCCACTCCTTTGCATGTCATGGCTCGGTGTCAGGTGATGTCCATGCAATCGGTCATTAATGGCGAGGGCAGTCCGTCAGTCAGACATGGATATCCACTCGAATGGCTTCCTGACAGTCCTTCTGACCACTCCTAGTTCTATGTTGCTCAGCCCCTGAGCTCGGTGCCCATAGGTCATCTAGGGGCGGGTGCTTCCAGGGTGGACTTATCCATTGCCTTCCTTCTGACTCGTGGGCTCTTAGGCCCTAGGGGATCCAATCCCCAACAGTAGCCCCCAAGCCCCCGAGGGGAGAGTATTTCCCCTCAGTGGCTTCCTTTAATTAGGTCAGGCAACAATCATTTTTCTCCCCATCTTCTTGACTTCCGCATCTCAAGAGCGAGTAAGATATGTGGGGGGCCCGCCATCGATCCAGCGGAGGTCGATCCGTAGTTATAAGTAGGGCCCCCTTTTGCTCTATCCTTATCTGGCCTTAATTTGCATCTTTTCACATTCCAAGAACGGTTCTTCCTCGGAAACCTACTCTAGCTGAGTCCTCCGCAGACTTTTTGTCCGACCATGGATCGTGGCAAGCGCCTTGCCATGGAGTACATCCAACACGAACGACACAAAAGTGATGGACCAGTGAGGCAACCAGAGTGGGGTTGAATGGGAACCACTAAAATTTTCTTGTGAGAACAACATCGTGACTTGATTCCCAAAACTCACACAACCCCAAGAGATGAACGAAATTGTATAGCACAACAGTATGCAGTCTAGTGTCGACTAAATACACCAAACTGCTACATAGGAACCAACCCATCTATCTGCAAAAGATTAGAGTCAAAAACATGGAGCAGAGGGCGCGAAAGTGACGAGCACCAAAACTAAGGCAGAATCGCCTCAAACTTCGTAGACAGTTTGCGTGAGGGGAAAGAAGTCTATTCGTGAAGTATCAATCAGAACAACTCAAAACTTCAAATGCAGATTCAAAATCTTGTTTTGGTTGGGGTTTTCTAGAACGAGTCCAAACTGAGTTCTCCTCAAATCATGACCAAAATCTGCAACAACATGGTGTATGCAGTGCAGTGATTCGAGATGTGTAACTCACCACCATTCCATCCCCAAACCAAATCGTCATGCAAGAACTCAATGGTTCTTCACAAGATCACAAAGAGAGGAATGGGAAAACACAACATCAAAGTGACTCCAAAACTTCAGCAAGACAAAAATTGAGATTGAGAGACAACCAAACCTGTGGGCAGTTTTGACCACCCTTCCTCAGATTAATCGTTGCAGGTTACACAAATGCAGTACAAAACTATTTGTGGATCTCTGGAAGAAGCAAAACTAGACAGAAAACTAGTGCTCTCTCTCATGAGGAAATCTAAACTAGTGCTCAAAGACATGTGGCTGCCAAGATGGCTATAACAACAACCCTACCTCTATATTTATAGAGAGTTATTTGCCTAGACTTTACATAGAGCCTATCCGCTCCGTTAGGGGCAAAATGGACCAACTCCTAGGTTTTTGATCTGACGGCCATGCGCTCCACATGAAGTTGACGCACCCTTCGTTGTGACGCCATGTGCCGCCACTAGTTCTCGCCAGAACTGCCACTGCCAAGTTTTGAGGCCAAACTCGATCGAAAACATGTCTTCCATAGGGAAGGGTGGTTTTTCGAGGATCAACCACCAAGCCACCATGAGTATTGCACCGTGTGCGCGTCCCCTCGTCCTGGACACGTGTCCCACCAATCCTCGACCGTGCCAGCAACACAGCCTGCTCCACCATGTCCTCGTGCGAGTGCGTGTCCTAGGTATCGGCCACCACATCTAGTCACCTGACGACTCTGGTCACTCGGTCAAGTCCCAGCGCTCATCCTTCACCGCTCCCGGTCCCTTCACCGTTGACCACCATCCCTATGCTCCACACCTGAACACCACAAGTCGACCGACATGGTTGTACAACAAATAACTCATGCCTTGGTTAGTCCACGACTCAATCCAAGACGCTACACGTTAACAATCTCCCCCTCGATGAGTGTATTGTCAACACCACCATATGAACATATAGAAGCAGAAAGAAGGAAGAAGAGAAACTTACTTGATGACCAAAAGCCAGATAAAAGCCAAAAAAGGTCATCTAGAGCGAGCAAAACTTAGTTCCCAAAGAAATGGGCAACACTCAACACGACCAGGCAAGAAAGGCTAGTCCTCAAGAAGAGGCAAAAGCAGGGCTCAAAACCACAAGCTAGCAGACAAAGCTCAATCTAAGCACAAAATCAGCCAGAGTGCTGAAATCAAAGCAAGTTCCTCCAGAAGGAGGCAAATGGCTCAAGACATCTAGCGAAAGCTCGAAACGGCCCAATCTCCCCTGTCAAATTTCTCCCAATGCTCCAGATCTCTAAAATTCTCTCCCTTTCTAGGAAAGCCTGAAAATCTCAAAATCTCTCCCCCTTGTTGACAATTGGACTCATCAAGCCCAAACAAGGGTAGAGACAAAAACTCCCCTGTGATAAGAGAAGTCCCCCTGAGAAAGTGCAGAAATGCAAAAGAGAGTAGAAAATGGAGAAAATGCATGTAATACCCACATATGTAAATCAAAAGAAAGGAGATAATTCCCCTATATGTTGTGCCTTTATTCATTAGCACATGTGAACAACCACATTTTAAGTGAGTGATTAGCCAATGACATCTAAAATAAATCATGCATCATGCTGGAGTTTGTTTGTGTGTGCATACAATAATAAAAATTTATAGAAACACATTAATGTTCAAATTTGGAATTTAGACCTAATTTTGAATTCTAGAATTTGGAGAAAGAGAAGAACTAATAATATACAATACAAGAAAAATGTAGATATAAATAAATAAAGCTCTTCACATTTGAGTTGGGTATTTTATCTGAGTAATATTTGGGCAACAAAAATTTGAATTTGAATTTGAAATCCAAAATAAAGAGAAAGGAAAAACAAAAAGAAAAGGAAAAGAAAAAAGGTAGGCAGTCGTGTGGCTGAAATACTTCAATTCTGGCCCAGTACTCTTCCCCAACCCGCGGCCCGCCTGGCGCTTTGGCACTGACAATTGGGACCCGCGTAGCAATCGCTTGGCATGCACTGAAGGCCGTTTTCCATGAGGCTGGGGTCCGGGGCCCGCCCCGTCAGCCCCACTTCCCCTACCTCGTGCGCATGGCGGGCATCCATAACCACCGCGCCTAAGCCACGAAACTGGCGGGCACAAACCCTTCCCGGTGCTCATGCCTATATGACTCCCCTCGAACTTGCCCTCTCGTGCCCCTCTTTCACCGCCGCTACACACCACGGAACAATTGCGGCGCCGCGCGGGGGAACATCGCCGCCACCATGGACAACCACCGGTAACGCGATTCGGGCCCTAGCCTGGTCACCCAAAGCTTGGGCTGATCACGTAGAAGTTGTGCGAGGGTGCAATCGGAAAGGGGTTAAAAGAGGCCACGGGAATTCTTTGCCAAAGTTGGAGATCCGCCGCTCACCGTGACCGAGGCTCTCTACGGCGCATAGTGGGGTATTTATACGTCCATCGCATCCCCCTTTCTTAGGGCACCGTATTGGGCTGCTCGGATTAGAGCGTTGTACATGGGGTTGAGCTTTGGGGCGTGTCGGCCACGGCGCCACCGCACCAAGTGACCGTGTCACCAGTGGGTCGGGCGGCCGTGAGAAGACAGGGATTCCTTTGTCCGATCTTGGCCGGACAGTCTGGATTAGGTGTGGATCGGTGAGTGCTTTGGACGTTGATCTGACCACATTCGGTTAGGATTAGATCTGGCCAGTGTTGACCCTTAACCGTAGATCACGCGTTGCTCGGCCTAGATCAAATTGGGTGCGTCCCCTTCAAACATTGAATCGGGTCCGTCAATCTCAGATCTGGTGGCCGACGATGCATACCAACTCATAACGATTAGATTGAATCCTGGCCATCGGCTTATGATCGTACGGCCAAGAACCAGAGATACCCCTTCGACCTCAACATTTTGTAAAAGAGACCCCATCCTTGTTTACAAATAACCTGCAGTCCTGCGCCAAGCGTTCTGAGTCTGAGGACTTTTGCGTAGTAGCCCCTGAGCTTTCTGTTAATGTTGCGCGCAGTCCAGTCAGGGAATAAATTATGGAAATTCATTTAGAAAATTATTATTAGTGCAAAATTAATTCCAGAAACTTGTTTAATTCATAGATAATTTATTTTAACTCCTTTTGAACCCATTCCAGTTGCATTAATTTGGTATTAATATTGTTTATCACATAGTGTCTCTGTTTTAGCATGAAACCTGTATTAAAATTGATCACTTAATTATTTCTGTACCAAACACATGAAACCTTCGGAAAATCATAACTTAAAATCCGTAACTCCGAATTTAGTGATTCTTGTTCCTACAATCTCGTTACGATGCGTAGATTATTACTATGTATTCTGTATTCATGTTTGGTGTGATATTAATTTATCCTTTGTACCATGTTTGTTTGTATTGCTTCAAGTAGACGAGCTAGTGGCCGAGGATCCAGGTGTTTAGCAGATAGAAGTTGCTGAGCAGGAGCTCATTGAAGGCAAGTTGTGCCCTTGACCACTTTTATTTACCAAATAATGTTCTCTATAATCATTTTATCATGCATAGGCCTAATTTTGATGGGACCCAATAGGTCACCCTAGTTTGGTCATCTTTACACCTTGTTTACCCCTAAACTTTTGGGTAGTCTTTGCTATTGCTATATATAGTTTTGGGTGTTGAGATAAATATTACACATGATCATTCTTTATTATTGTTTTATTTTTGTTAATGATAAGACAATTATGTTAATTGGAACATCGAGCTTAACTTGAGAAATACATGCCACTACAAGGGTGGAATGGGACGCCCTTGGCTGACTAACTAGGAAAGCTAGTGGAGGACTACCTTACCTGAAAGGGGCAAGGGCAGTAGGGGAGTAGGCGTGTAGGGAGGTTCTCAGGTTGATTTTGCTGCGATGGCGGTCAGACGGGGGATTCCTGTATTGCTCTTCCTAGAAACTGTAGCGGGTTTTCTGAAGCTAGTGGAACTTTGTAAATGCCTCGTAGTGTCCCTAGCCATTCAACTTGACAATGTATAATGGCCTTGCAAACCCAGGCTAGATGGGATACACGACTTGTGGGTAAAAGGTACCACCTCTGCAGAGTGTAAAACTGGTATACTAGCCATGCTCGTGGTCATGAGCAGCTTAGGACTCTCGCATGATTAATTTATGGAATTAAGTTCAATTTATCATTTGCATCGCATTGTGGTTTATTATTAATTTTGATCTATTATTACTCTAGTTTGGTATCTACTTACATTTAGTAACTACTAATAAAATTTGACCAACTTATTAAAAGCAATGCTCAGCTTTAACCCTTATTTGTTGAGCAGCCTTACACTTCACATGAACCCCCACCTTTGGTGAGTTCATGCACATTATTCCCCACAACTTGTTGAGCTATGATCTTTTGTGAGCTCACCCTTGCGATATATAACTCCCCCACATGAGAAGAACATGTGGTCCAAGAGGAGCCTTACAATGAAGAGTACGAGCTCATCTAGGTGGCGACTCCTAGTCAGCTTGTTGGCACCAAAGAATAATATTTAGTTCGCTTTATTGTTATAATTTATTTTTGTAAGACTTTCGCTATGTAATAATGATACTTGTGACATTTATCTCTATACACTTTGTCATTATATGTGATGTTCTTCTTTGGCGCACATATGAGATGCACCCGGCTTTATCCCTTAAATCTGGGTGTGATAATGCATGAGCTCCAGGAGTACACTAGTCAGAGTGTAAAAATATTCTAAGTGGTTTGTGCTATGTGTGCAGCAATAAATGCACGTGCTAGCAAATGCTCAATCTGGTCATATGCACAAGATATGTGAAGTGTAACCATTTTGATTCAGTTTTAAGCAATTCAAAAAGGAAGTACACCACTAAAACATCACTAGGCGTATAGTAAGCAGGAAAAAACTAAGTGCCAGTCACAGGTAAACCAAGTGAACTACCCCAAACAGCGGTTACTCATCATGCTAGAAATATATCTGAAATTAATACCAGTTGAAATTTTTAAGATTTATCAGATTTTGTAGTGGATTACAAATTTCAATGAAAAGCATGTGAGTGCGAGGGGTTGTAAGCATTGCCATTGTCTAACTTTTCAACTGGGCATAGCTTATGCAGGAAAGCAACCAGAAGCTAAAAACACTGGTTTCGATTATCCACTACCTAGCTGAAGTTCGTCCAAAAGTGCAAATGGAAGCAGTCTCAATATAATGATGTGGTGACAAAATGCAAACCCGTCTTGATCTTTCTAAATTTCATATATCTTGATTTTGATTTAAGCACAAAATTAATGAATCAATACAGTGAATGACTC
This sequence comes from Zea luxurians, assembly GCA_029449295.1. NCBI lineage: Eukaryota > Viridiplantae > Streptophyta > Magnoliopsida > Poales > Poaceae > Zea > Zea luxurians. The sequence continues at coordinate 10,915,948 of JAOPSE010000012.1, read as the reverse complement.
AAGGCATGAGACATAGCCTCCTAGCATACTAGTGACAACACAAAGGATTTTAAACACATCCTACACACGCTAGGTGCCAATCTCAATGGTGAACAATTTTTTGATTCGGCAGAAATAATCAAGTTCACAATTATAAAAACATGCTTAGCTCAATAATATTGTATCAATATGAGAAAAAAAGATCCTAAGCATGATATAGCACCATCATGTACACAAAGAACATACAACTAGGAGCATAGTTACATTTTAGCAGTTATACAAGTGAAGCTCAAAATGCTACATGAGATACAGATATAATACAAGAATCAAGAGAGGAAGACTAAAATGAAAAGCGAAAGAAAGGAATAAAAGCCAAAAAGGGGCCCTTGATCAAAAAAGGAAGCAAACACCCAATTCCCCTCGCAAAAGTGCAAAAGTAGACTGATCAAGGGGTTTGGTCAAAATGTCAGTAAGTTGCCTATGGGTATCAACGTGGCACAAATCAATGCCACCTTTCTCATAATGATCACGAAGAAAGTGAAACCGAACATCAATGTGTTTGGTCTTCAAATGCAGCACAATATTCTTGGTAACACTTATGGCACTCGTGCTATCGCAAAGCTGAGGCACATGATGGAAATCCAAGCCAAAATCCCTTAAAGTGGCAATCATCCAAAGGAATTGCAAGGAACAGCTAGGGTAGAAACATACTCAGCCTTTGTGATAGATTGGGCAACGCTAGATTGTTTGCACGAAGACCAGGAAACCAATGAAGTCCCTAAAAACTGACAAGTACCATAAGTACACTTGCGCTCCAAGCTGCATCCCACAAAATCAGCATCTGAATAATCGCACACAGATAGAATAGAAGACGAAGAGTACCACAACCAAACTCAAGAGTGAAACACAGGTACCTCATAATGCGCTTGATAGCTTGTCGATGAGAAGTGTGTGGGGAAGCCTAGAAACGAGCACACAGACACACTACAAAGTGTATGTCCAACCTTGTCGCAGTCAAGTACAGGAGGAAGCCGATCATGCTCTTGTACTCCTTTTAGTCCATGGGCTCGCCGTCCTCATCGGCATCAAGTGCTGTCGTGGTGGACATGGGCGTCAAAAGAGGCTTGTCCTCGTCCATGTCAAACTTCTTTAGGATGTCCTTTGTATACTTGCCTTGATGCACAAAAGTCATGTCTTGGGTCTGCTTGATTTGCAGCCCAAGAAAGAAGTTCAGCTCACGCATCATGCTCATCTTAAATTCCCTGCTCATAGTATCTAAAAACTTGGGAACTAGAGTATGAGAAGATGTAAACCCTAGAATAGGATTGTAGAACTTGAGTTGTTAAAGGAATATTATTATGGTAATTTGGTTTATATGATTGGACCCCATTCATTTTGTTGAATTAAATATAAAGGGAAATACTTAAACTTATGCATCATGCTAATAATTTGGTTGTGCACTTTAAAACTTGAACCTTAAACAAAATTGAAACTTGAATTGAAGATAGAAACCTGAAGTTTCATTTGAATTTGAAAAGAAAAATAAAATTGAAAAGAAAAAGAAGAGAAATAGAATAAAAAAAGAGAGGGCAAAGTGTTGTTGGGCCTAAACTCATTAAACCGGCCCATCTTGCCTCCCCCTCACAGCCTGCACCGACCCACAACAACTCGGCGCCGACAACTTGGGCCCACAAACCAGTCGCACATCTCCAGCACTTCGGCACCGATCGGCTGGGCCCACTTGACATTGTCTCCAAGGCATGCACCACTTCATTCACTCACCGTCGCCTGGGTCCCACGGGTCAGGCCAGTCTTCCCCTTCGGGTAGTTGCGTCTGGACCATTTTTCTCGCTGTGACTAGCTCACCGGCCGTGCGCCAACAGACCACGACTATGGGACTAGGATCCCTCGCCCCCATAAGTACGAATCCTACTACAACCCTGTGACACCCTCCATCAAAGCCTAAGGCACGGTTTGTCGTAGAGACCAAAAGAGATCACCGGCATCATGTGAGAGAAAGGAAGTTGAGGGAGCCGCTGAGCTCGGTGCTCGCATTCACCACCATTTGGCGCTCGAAGCAGGATTGTGGAGGTTTGCTAGCGTGTGAGGGTCACGTAGGAGCATCCCCCTTGGGCGCAGTGGCGGACCCAGCCCAAATATTGAGTGGGGGCCTAAATATGAGTGGGGCCTAAATGAAGTGCTGTTAAATTTATAAACCTTTGTAACTACAGTAAATAAGGTAAAAAATCCACTACACCAAGAAAATTGAGTGGGGGCGTGTGCCCCCACTCAGCTCAACGTCGGTCCGCCCCTGCTTGGGCGCATAAGTCACCGGGGTCAAAGAGTTCCTCGCCGGAGTGGAGTTATTGCCACGGAACCCCCCACCGACGGGAGCAACGGTATCTACGCATCAAATCTTGGTGAGAATCCTTTCCTCTGGTTTGTTATCGTATCCGCTAAGGGCTTGTTCGGTTAGCTCTCAATTCATGTGGATTGAGTGAGATTGGGTGGGTTTAAATCCCAAGCAAGTCAAATTTCTTCTCAATTTTTTCCAATCCCATCCAATCCATAGGTAACGGGATTATCCGAACAAGGCCTAAGTACAGTACGCACCCGGTGAAAGTTTACGGCATGGGATCGAGGTTTGGGCATAGCTGGTGATGGCATCCGCCTTGCGGGTTGGTGCATCGCCATCTTCTGCCTAGCATGGGGAGAAAGACGGGTGGTTAGCCATCGATCGGCTAACGGATGGTTTGGATTAGAGTCGTCCTTACCCCTTCGAGTAATAAGATCAGGGATGTCGATCTCGAAGCGGATGGCTGAGATTAGGGGAGGGCGTGGCATGTTGTTAGTCACATATTCAGGATCCAAGGGTGAGCGGAGAGTACTAGTGTAGGGATGAGTCAGGTCTAATCTTGGCCCTTGAAGACAGATCGATCGGCCGGAATCTGCCTGTATCCCTTCGTTGTGTCAAGTTTATTAAAGAGCCCTCGAGATTTGCTGTAAATAACTCGTGACCCACACTGTGGATAGAGTAGTTTAATCCAAGTCCTTGGTTTTTATAGAACATACCCCGAGTTCCTAGTTTATATCAGACGTCGTCCATTAGGGGGTATATATAAAACAAATTAGAAATTAATTATGTAGTTTAAAAATAATTCTAGAACTTAAGAAATTCATAACTTCATTATTTTAGCTCCAATTTGATCTGTTCCAGTTGTGTTAACTTCATAATAATATTGCCTACGTGTTAATGACTATTTTATCATGTAACAATGGATAAATAATTTGTTTAATCTATGTTTATTGGATTAGCTATTCCAACATAGTTGATATAATACTCTGATGCTATAATCATCAATAGGACTAAAATATGATATCTAGTCAAATAATAACTTAGATTAAGGATTGAACAAAGTAGTTATATTCTTTTGTAACATGGCTTATATTAGTAGAATGTAGCTTTACTGTTTACACAGCTAAGATATCAAAAAACCATATCTCCGTAACTTTGATTTTAGCCATTCTCGAACCTACGATCTCGTAGCGACACGTAGAACATTATTACCTAGTTTGTTCTCATGTTTGGTGTGATGTTAATTTATCCTATGCACATTTCTTGTTTGTATTGTTGTGAGTAGATGAGAAAGTGACCGAGGAGTCCGGAGCACAGCAGGGGGAAAATACTAAGCAGGAGCTTGTTGAAGGAAAGTTGTGCACTTGATCACTCTTCTTTACCCAATAATGTTCCTGTTAATTACCATGCTATGAGGTTAATTTTGATGGGACCTAATAGGTTACCCTAGTTTGGTCTACTTTACACCTTGCTCACCACTAAACTTTTTGGATAATATCTGCTATTGCTCTATGTGGTTTTGGGTGTTAAGATACATATTATTCATGGTCATGCTATTTATTATCAATGGATTATTTTATTCATGATAATATTATTATCTTAATTGGAAAATGGGACACCTTTGGCTGATTAATTAGGAAAGCTAGTGTGAGTTAACCTTTTTCTCGAAAGGGGCAAGCGGGGTGGAGGATGCAGGTGTAGGGAGGTCCTCGGGTCGGACTATCTGTTTAGCTTTTCGGACGAGGGATTCATATACCGCTTTCGGCCTAGAAACCGTAGCGGGTTCTCTCCTCTACTGGAACTTCGTAAAGGCCTCACAGTGTGCCCTCGCCTACTCACCTAGGCAATGTATAAGGGTCCGATCAACCCGAGGCAACAAAAAGGGTATCATTGCAAAGCTTGAGGAGAAAAAGAGTTTTATCCATAGAGCTCATTTTAAAACCCTTTGCAAGCAAGAAAGATTTCAAACGCTCATACCAGGCTCTAGGGGCTTGTTTTAAACCATACAAGGTTTTTTGGAGTTTAAAAATATGGTTTAGAAACTTGGAACTCTCAAAATCAGGGGGTTGCCTCACATAAACCTCTTTCTCTATATACCCATTTAGAAAAGCACTTTGACATCCATTTGAAAAGGATTAAAACCCTTCAAAGCAGAAAAAGCAAGAAGGATTCTTATGGCTTCTAAATGGGCATTACGGGCAAAGGTTTTCTCATAAACAATACCCTCTTTTTGGCAAAACCCATGGGCAACCAACCTCGACTTGTTTCTCACTACCAATCCATCCTCACTTTGTTTGTTTTAAAAAAACCCATTTTGTACCAATGGGATGGTGGTTCGAAGGAGGTGGCACCAAAACCCAAACCTAATTTCTCTAAGAATTTTCAAGCTCCTCATGCATAGAATATGACCATGTTTGGTATTGAAGTTGTCTCTGGTCTCGATATTTGAAGAATATATGTCCATATCTGAGATAAAGAGGGTTAAATTAGATTTAGCATAACCTTGCCATTTTAGGTAGGCCAATTCTGCCACCCTTTATGGTCGATAGTGCCACCCTTTATGGCCGACAGTACCGCCCTATGTTTCTCTATCAAAAGTCACCCATCTTTTATAGGAGCATGGGGCCCGTTATCTTCTTTATACTCTGGCCCCATGGTGCATCTCTCCCTATTTCTATCCCAGTCCACCTCGAGACAGTGCTATCCCCCTCTCTATCTTAAGCACTTATCTCTAGTGCGGCTCTATTATGCCCTTGACACCCGATAATGCCGCTCCCTCCACCGACTTCTTTTTGCACCACTAGTGGAGTTGCTGCTCGGGGGAAGCAGCTCTCTCTCCTTCTCTCTCCATTCTCAATTTGAAGCTAGGTAAAACCTAATCCTAACCTCGATCTATGCAATGCGTTGATTTCAACCATGGATTTTAGTTTATAGGGGGACCATGACAAGTTTAGAACATGCTCTAAGGGTTGAACCAAATCGATCTAGGGTTCCAAGGTTTAGATGAACAGAGTGAGGGAGGTAATGCCACCCTGGGTGATTCAGCTACCCGACTCCTTGTTTAAACTAAATATTAGACCTCTGAATGGATTGTATTCAATTCGCAAAGTTAAGTTCAATAATCTTTCTTGGTCATTCTTTCAAATCCTTGGCTAGGTTACCATATTCCCTATTTTAGAATATGATGAGATTATGATGGAGATTAGTATTTGGAATTAGGACTTAGCAAGAACAAGAAACCAAACATTGATTTTATGGAGCTCTTGAGGGCGGCAGAGCCAACCCCAGGGGCAGCAATGCTACTCTTTCCAGGAACTTTTCTAGACAACAATCTCTCAACATTAATATTCAAGTTCTTTTTCTTGTTAAAACCTACTTGCAATTTCTTCTAAACTCTCTATCATATACAATTTCTTATCGAGTTATAATTATTTGCATAGATGGAACAAGGAGGAGATGGTGCAAAGGGAAAAAGAAAATGTATTAACCAATGAGCAAATTCATAGAGGCAGGAGAGGGGGCTATGTTTCTTGTGGTCGAGATGATGTGGTTGTTGAAGAAGCAAGGAACCAAAGAATTAGTTACACCATTGCAGTATGGCCTGACTCTCCCCTAGACATTATTGACTTCAATGCTAGCTACATGAGGGACAACTCAAATAAGGATTCTGTGAGGCACTAAGTGACTACCTATTTTATGAGTTGGAAGGGCACTAATGAAGCAAGAGATATTGATCCCTATGCATCAGACAGAGATAATGGAACTGATTATAGGTTTTATAATGTGTTTCACTCAAACTTTTATGCAACTGCGATCTTTATCAAGCTAAGGGGGAAGATCAGCAAGATGATGTACATCGATTCAATGATCTGCAAGAAAGAATTCGTGTGAGTTTGCCAATGCTATAATGATATGTGACAGATTTGAGCTGACAAACATTATGAGTTTTAGATATAATTAGAACAAGGATATTAATGCTCAGTTCCATGCCACTTACTTTTGACACAGGGATCTAGATGAGGTGCATTAGATGACTGATGGTCGTCACTACTGTATTGATTTTGTCACCTTCTACCACATTCAAGGGTTTGGACATGTACATAGGACATACGATTGTATTCATGATGTGCGTTGTCTTGAGCCCATGAGGTGAGCTATATGTGGCTTGATTAGGATCCTAGCAGGTCATATTGGACGAGGACCAAATTCAAGAGTCATTAATACATCAAGAACAACCTCACCAGATGCATCCTTTAGCCCTAAGGTTAATGCTAATGAACTTAATGGCTATATCACAAATGTGTTATCCATTTTTCCAAAGGGTGAAAGGTTTAATCTTTCCAGGTTCCTTTGGGTGGAGCTTGCCTATGCAATGGATGATGGGGAGGAGAGCGCTATCATATGCTCCTTACCTCATGTTCATGATTGAAAGGGTCACATGCTTGAGATTTTCAAAGGACCACTCTCATACAGTCTATAAGATTAAGAAGACCTAAGGTGGAGCAGCTGGTGGTGCAGCAGTTTCCTCCACTCTTGGAGGTTCTTCCTTTGCCCATGAGTACATACCTGAGGGTTATCGTTCTCACACTCATTCCAGGAGTGGAAGGAGGATGAATAAATTTGATGAATAAATTTGTCGGGGACCATAATTAGGGGTATCCTCAAGGCTCCTAAATCTCAGCTGGTAACCCCCATCTGCACAAAGCTGCAAAGGCCTGATGGGTGCGATTAAGTCAAGGATCAGTCCATTCAAGGGACGCGATCACGCCTCGCCTGAGCCCAGCCTCGGGCAAGGGCAGCCGACCCCGGAGGACCTACGTCTCGCCCGAGGACCCCCTCCAGCAACGGACACACCTTCGGCTCGCCCGAGGCCCAGTCTTCACCAAGAAGCAACCATGGCCAAATCGCCACGCCAACCGACCAAATTGCAGGGGCATTTAATGCAAAGGTGGCCTGACACCTTTATCCTGACGCACGCCCTCTAGTCGACAGAGCCGAAGTGACCGCAGTCACTTCGCCGCTTCACTGACCGGTCTGACACAGCGCCGCCTGCACCGCTCCGACTGCTGAGCCACTCGACAGAGTGAGGCTGACAGCAGCCAAGTCCGGTCTCAGGCGTCATAGGAAACTCCGCTTCGCCCGACCCCAGGGCTCGGACTCGGGCTCAGCCCCGGAAGACGGCGAACTCCGCTCCGCCTGACCCCAGGGCTCGGACTTGGGCTCAGCCCCGGAAGACGACGAACTCCGCTCCGCCCGACCCAGGGCTCGAACTCGGGCTCAGCCCCGGAAGACGACAAACTCCGCTTCGCCCGACCCCAGGGCTCGGACTCAACCCTGGCCTTAGCCGACGGTCTCCGCCTCGTCCGACCCGGGGGCTTGGACTCGACCTCGACCTTGGAAGACAGACTCGACCTCGACCTTGGAGGAGCCTCCACCTCGCCCAACCTAGGGCACGGAACGACCACGTCAACAGGAGGCGCCATCATTACCCTACCCCGAGCTGACTCAGGCTACGGGGAACAAGACCGGCGTCCCATCTGGCTCGCTCCACTATACGAGTAATGATGGCGCCCCGCATGCCCTGTGACGACGGCGGCTCTCAGCCCCCTTACGGAAGCAAGAGGACGTCAGCAAGGACTCGACAGCCCCGACAGCTGTCCTTCCGCCAGGCTCCAGCGCTCCTCCGACAGCCATGACACCACGCGAACTGGGTGCCAAGACCTCTCCGGCTACCACGATGGCATGTACTTAGGGCGCTAGCTCTCCACCGCTAGACACGTTAGCACATTGCTACACTCCCTATTGTACACCTGGATCCTCTCCTTACGCCTATAAAAGGGAGGACCAGGGCCCTCTTATAGAGGGTTGGCCACGCGGGGAAGGACGGGACGGCGCTCGCGCAAGGCCGCTCGCTCCCTCCCGCGTGGACGCTTGTAACCCCCTACTGCAAGCGCACCAGACGGTCGGGTCCCTACCTGGCGCGCCAACTGTCGGTGTTTCGAAACCCGGGGGGTCCCTGGACCGACGAGTGAATCGTCGCCGCGTGCCCCAGCCCAGATGGGTCGGCGCGAGGCAGAACGCGAAGGGGGGAGAAAGCAGCCGGAGGGAGACAGGCGTGGGAGGTGGAACCCGCGGCCTTCGTGTTAGCCTCGCGCCCAGGTCGGGTGCGCTTGCAGTAGGGGGTTACAAGCGTCCACGTGGGAGGGAGCGAGCGGGCTTGCGCGAGCGCCGTCCCGTCCTTCCTCGTGCGGCCAACCCTCTGTAAGAGGGCCCTGGTCCTCCCTTTTATAGGCGTAAGGAGAGGATCCAGGTGTACAATGGGGAGTGTAGCAATGTGCTAACGTGTCTAGCGGGGGAGAGCTGGCACCCTAAGTACATGCCATCGTGGAAGCCGGAGAGGTCTTGGCACCCAGTTCGTGTGGTGTCGTGGCCGTCGGAGGAGCGCTGGAGCCTGGCGGAAGAATAGATGTCGGGGCTGTCGAGTCCTTGCTGATGTCCTCTTGCTTTTGTAAGGGGGCTGAGAGCCATCGTCATCACAGGGCATGCGGGGCGCCATCATTACTCATATAGTAGAGCGAGCCAGATGGGACGCCGGTCTTGTTCCCCGTAGCCTGAGTCAGCTCGGGGTAGGGTAATGATGGAGCTTCCTGTTGAAGTGGTCGGTCCGTGCCCTAGGTTGGGCGAGGTGGAGGCTCCTCCGAGGTCGAGGTCGAGTCTGTCTTCCGAGGTCGAGGTCGAGTCCGAGCCCCCGGGTCGGACGAGGCGGAGACCGTTGGCTGAGGCCAGGGTTGAGTCCGAGCCCTGGGGTTGGGTGAATCGGAGTTCGTCGTCCTTCGGGGCTGAGCCTGAGTCCGAGCCCTGGGGTCGGGCGAGGCGGAGTTCGTCGTCTTCCGAAGCTGAGCCCAAGTCCGAGCCCTGGGGTCGGGCGGAGCGGAGTTCGCCGTCTTCCGAGGCTGAGCCCAAGTTCGAGCCCTGGGGTCGGGCGGAGCAGAGTTCACCGTCTTCCGGGGCTGAGCCCAAGTCCGAGCCCTAGGTCGGGCGGAGCGGAGTTCACCGTCTTCTGGGGCTGAGCCCAAATCTGAGCCCTGGGTCGGGCGGAGCGGAGTTCGCCGTCTTCCGGGGCTGAGCCCGAGTCCGAGCCCTGGGGTCGGGCGCAGCAGAGTTCACCGTCTTCCGGGGCTGAGCCCGAGTCCGAGCCCTGGGGTCGGGCGAAGCGAAGTTTCCTATGACGCCTGAGGCCGGACTTGGCTGCTGTCAGCCTCACTCTGTCGAGTGGCTCAGCAGTCGGAGCAGCGCAGGCGGCGCTGTCCTCTTGTCAGACCGGTCAGTGGAGCGGCGAAGTGACTGCGGTCACTTCGGCTCTGTCGACTGGAGGGCGTGCGTCAGGATAAAGGTGTCAGGCCACCTTTGCATTAAATGCCCCTGCGATTTGGTCAGTTGGCGTGGCGATATGGCCAAGGTTACTTCTTGGTGAAGACTGGGCCTCGGGCGAGCCGAAGGTGTGTCTGTTGCTGGAGGGGGTCCTCGAGCGAGACGTAGGTCCTCCGGGGTCGGCTGCCCTTGCCCGAGGCTGGGCTCGGGCGAGGCGTGATCGCGTCCCTCGAATGGACCGATCCTTGACTTAATCGCACCCATCAGGCCTTTGCAGCTTTGTGCTGATGGGGGTTACTAGCTGAGATTTAGGAGCCTTGAGGGTACCCCTAATTATGGTCCCCGACAGTAGCCCCCGAGCCTTGAAGGGAGTGTTAACACTCGCTTGGAGGCTTTTGCCGCACTTTTTTGCAAGGGGACCAGCCTTTTCGTGGTTGCATTTAGTTTCGGTGGGTGCGTGCGAGCGCACCCGCCGGATGTAGCCCCCGAGGCCTCGGAGGAGTAGTTTGACTCCTTTGAGGTCTTAGTGCGTTTTGCAACACTTCGGCTGGTCTGGTTGTTCCCTCATGCGAGCTGGCCGTAGCCCGGGTGCACGGTCGGGTCCCAAGTTCTCGGGCTGGTATGTTGACGCTGTCAACAGTGTGGCCGGAGCCGGGTTTGCGAGAGCAGCCCCCGAGCCTCTGCACAGGGCGAGAGGATGGTCAAGGACAGACTCGTCTTTCTTACATACGCCCCTGTGTCGCCTTTCCGCAAGGAGGAGGGGGGGGGGGGGGAAAGCGCCATGTTGCCCTCGGAGGGCGCCGAACATGGTGTCTCCGGTGAGCTGCTGGCGGGTAATCCGAGCGGACGCCCATGCCCCATTTGTTAGGGGTCGGCTAGAGGCCCGGAGGCGCGCTCCAAAAGTACCTACGGGTGATCTGCCGGACCGGGTCCCCTTTGACGGGGTCCGAGGGCTCGATGCCTCCCTCTGATGGGATTCCGTTACAAGATCGCTCCCGCTGGTCTCGGAAATGTCCTAGGGTACCTCGGGAGCGTAGCCCGAGCCTTGGTTATGTATCGAATGTACCCAGGGTCATCTATCGCTCTGTGTCTGAGGCGACTGTGAACCCTTCGAGGGCCAGCCTACGAACCCCTGATCAGTAGTGGGCACGGAGCCCGAGTGGCCTGAGGCGGCCGTTGAACCCTTCCGAGGGGCCGACCATCGAACCTCTGACCAGTAGTGGGCGCAGAACCCAAGCGCTCTGAGGCGGCCGTTGAACCCCTCCGAGGGGCCAGCCTTTGAACCTCTGATCAGTAGGGAGGCTCGGGGCCTGTTTCCTTCACGGAGAAGGATCCTTTTCGGGGTATCCCCCTTTCCCGGTCCCTGTTGTAAGAGAGAGAAAGAGGAAAAGGAAAAGGACATGAAAATCGAATGACATGGCGTACCTTTTTTGACGCGGTCATTATGGCGAAGGCGAAGCGTCGCTTGCTTCTCCTGCCTGAGGCGCCGCCTGTCCCGCCGCGGAGTTAATGCGACAGAGCGAGTGGTTCACGAGGCGGTCGTTGCGCGTGTGCGAGCCGTTCGAGGAACGGATCACGGGCGCGCCGTCTTCACGCCGTGAGAGAGGGTTCCTTCGCTGCCCCTGGATGGGACGTAAGCTTGGCTGACGACGTGACCGCTGCTCCTGCCCGCCTGCCACTGCCATTACTGCCGGCCCATTTTTGACCGTATTTGACCGTCGTGCCTGGCTGGCACTGCTGGGTCACACGCGGGGTTGCCTCGAGTCGTGGTATTGGCTCCGCAGTCGAGGAGGCACGGTAGTGGCACGAGTGGCGGTGCAGTTGCTTCGCACGTAGCAACCGGCGCGCCGGTTGCATGACGTGTGGGCCTGGGCCTCCATGCTGGGCGCGTTGGAGTCGAAGGGGCGTGCCCACTTGGCGCGGCTGCATGCCGACTGCATGGCTGTCCACCCTTTCACCCGCTGGTCTGGGCGAAGGTGGAGGAATGCTTGTAACCGCTGGGCAGTTGCATGCCCTGCGCGCGGCGGTTTGGCTCCTTGTGCCCTGGACCAGCTTGCATGACGCGTGGGGCCCAGCCCCCGTGCCGTAGGGGGAGGACCTTGGAGTGTGTTGGAGAAGACTCAGCCCACGACGGCTGAGGACGCAAGTGGGGAAAGTTGCCTTTAAAAGGAGGTGACCCCCTTGAAAGACGACCATGTCTTCGCGCTCCCCTCATGCATCGTGTCTTTCCATCTTCCGAGCCCCCGGATGGGGGGACGCCCGCAATCCTTCCGTCTTGTCATCGGAGGGACGCAACTTCGAGGAAGTTGGTACCTTTCAGCCATCGTTTGGCTTCAAGGATTTTCATCACACAGCCCGACTGCATCCCCTCGCCGTGGTCACCCAAGACGGTGACCACCAGCCTCTGGGTGGGGAGGAGCAAGCCAGGCTGCGATCTTGGTCCCGCCCTCAGCTTCAAGGATGTTCATCATCCTTGCTGGGGCGGAGGCCGAGCTGAGCCGGAGCTCTACCTCCTGCGCGGGTTCGTGGGTCAGCCTCCCCTTCAACATCCAAGGGAGAGGGCGCTCACTGGCCCTGCGAGCGGGGCGGACTTCAACAACGCGGGGCTGGTCGACGATGGGCGTCGCCAGCTTCAGCACGTTGGGCTCGCCGGCTTGGCTCCTGGTGCCCCCTCCCGTCGCAAGGGCGGTTGTCGCGCCGTGCGCACGGGTGGACCGCCCAAGACATCGCGCGCCGCTAGAGCGGCGTTAGTGTTCTGGGGCTGTCCTGCCTTTGCAACGGTACGGGGCCTCCGCGCGGAGGTCGGTGCTCCGCTCGTCCGGGAGGATCCGAGTGGGAATCTACCGATGGGCTGACGCTCCGGTCGTCGGTGCTGAGGTGGATGCGGCTCGAGAAGTCCCTGTCGCCGATGGGATCACTGCCACCATCCGCGCTCCGAGCCTTCGGCTCTTTGTACTTGTCCTCGCCCCTCGAGCGTCGGCGTGGGCGAGGGCAAGGTTGCAGCGGCGTCCGCCCTGAGGCCATCGCTGCTGCCGTGGGGACGGAACCGGAGTTCCGTTTGTATTGGCACCTTGAATGCCGGTGTCCTGCTCATTGCGGCTGTTGGGGCCTGAACATGTATGTATTTTCGGCATGGAGCCGTGTTTTCCCTTCATTTCGAGCACTAAGACTCGCCTGTCGACTATCTGAACTGCTTCACCAAGCGTGAGTTGCCTCGTGCAAAGGTGACGAGTGAGGTATCCGTATCCCGGAAGCGTAGGAGTCCCTCGGCTCGATCAGCCTTGCTGTCCGAGGCTTCTCTTGCTTAGTTAAAGGAACCCCTCGGCCGCCCTTCGATGAGCCGAAGCCGGAGGTAGCGGTGTCAGCACGGGTAGAAGCAGAGTTGGCTCGGGAAGAAGATTTGGTCGGCCGGAGCCTGGCTGGGTCATCCACTGGCGGAGTCGACGCCGGAGTTGAGCTGCCGAGGTCACAAGCCGGGCTGATGTCTTCGGGGGACATCTGGTCGAGGCCTCGGGGTGGCTGGCCGAGCCGTCTGCTCGAGCCGGATTCTTGGAGAAGACCCTGGCGGCGATGGCCCGGGTGTGGTGCTGATGTCGTCCTTCAGGGTGGGGATCCTCCGACTGCGTCGCCGTCCGAGGCTAGGTCAGACCCCGCCGAAGGTGTAGTTGACGCCAAGGGTGCTGCCGCCCCCTTCAACTGTTGACGTCCGAGCCTGCAGGATCGGGTTGTTTTGTAGCGTGTGTATGTTTTCTGCGGCCGCCAAGGCCCAAACACACTGTCGTCGTGTTGTAAAGCTGCGTTTCTTTTCCTCTTGTTTGAGTATCCGGACTTATTTGTCGGTAACAGAATCGTTTGTGCGGGCGGGAGTTGCTTTTCATGGAAGGTGATGAGTGAGGTATCCGTATCCCGGAGGCGTAGGAATCCCTCGGCTCGGTCGGCCTTGCCGCTTACGCGCACTCTTACTCGTCCATAGGGTTCTGTCACCGACGCAGTCGAGAAGGCCTGAAAAATCGTTCCGGCAGAGGAGCTTTCGAGCGTGAAGACTTGTTCGGTCCGCGGAATCACTTATCCGAGCGCGAGTTACTTATCGCAGAAGGTGATGAGTGAGGTATCCGTATCCCGGAGGCGTAGGAGTCCCTTGGCTCGGTCAGCCTTGGCTGCTTACGTGTACTCCGTCGTTTTCAGGATCCACTTTTGAAGTAGTCGAAAAGCACGAAAGGCATTCTGGCAGAAAAGATTTTTTTTCTTTTTTCGAGGAAAATTTCGACGTAGAGGGGGTTCCCCCCTTCTAGCCCCCGAGGGAGGGTCGGGCTTTGCCGAGGCAAGGCTGACCCTTCCTTGATGACCAGACTCTGTGTGTGAACGGTGTGTACGAATAACTTGGAAGCATCTTAAGGGTAGAAGCAACGTAGCTGTTGGATGTTCCAAGCGTTGCTGTAGACCTCGCCTTGACTGTTGGCCAGCTTGTATGTTCTGGGCTTCAGAATTTTGGCGACGACGAATGGCCCTTCCTAGGGAGGCGTGAGTTTGTGCCGCCCTCGGGCGTCTTGTTGCAGCCGAAGCACCAGGTCGCCCACCTGGAGGTCTCGGGACTGAACCCCTCGGGCGTGGTAGCGTCGCAGGGACTGCTGGTACCGCGCCGAGTGTACTAAGGCCATATCCTGAGTCTCTTCCAGCTGGTCCAGTGAGTCTTCTCGATTAGCTTGATTCCTTTGGTCGGCGTAGGTCCTCGTCCTCGGGGAACCGTATTCTAAGTCTGTGGGCAAGATGGCCTCGGCCCCATAGACTAGAAAGAACGGTGTGAAGCCCGTGGCTTGGCTTGGCGTCGTCCTCAGACTCCAGACCACCGAGGGGAGTTCCTTCATCCACCGCTTGCCGAACTTGTTGAGGTCGTTGTAGATCCGCGGCTTGAGTCCTTGCAGAATCATGCCGTTGGCACGTTCTACCTGCCCATTCGTCAAGGGGTGAGCCACGGTGGCCCAGTCCACCCGGATGTGGTGATCCTCGCAGAAGTCCAGAAACTTTCTGCCGGTGAACTGGGTGCCGTTGTCGGTGATGATGGAGTTCGGGACCCCAAAGCGATGGATGATGTTGGTGAAGAACGCCACCGCCTGTTCGGACCTGATGCTGTTTAGGGGTCGGACCTTGATCCACTTGGAGAATTTGTCGATGGCGACCAGCAGGTGCGTGTAGCCCCCGGGTGCCTTCTGCAAGGGGCCGACTAGGTCCAGACTCCACACGGCAAACAACCAAGTGATGGGTATGGTCTGCAGAGCCTGAGCGGGCAGGTGGGTCTGCCTTGCGTAGAATTGACACCCTTCGCAGGTGCGGACAATTCTAGTGGCGTCGGCCACCGCCGTCGGCCAGTAGAAACCTTGTCGGAAGGCGTTTCCAACAAGGGTTCGGGGTGCTGCGTGATGGCCGCAAGCCCCCGAGTGTATCTCTTGTAAGAGCTCCTGACCTTCGGCGATGGAAATGCATCGCTGGAGGATGCCCGAGGGGCTGTGGTGGTATAGCTCCTTCCCATCCCCAGCAAGACGAAAGAATTGGCGCGCCGCGCCAACCGCCGAGCCTCGGCTTGGTCGAGGGGTAGCTCCCCTCGGTGGAGATATTGCAGGTACGGGGTCTGCCAGTTTTGATCAGGCGTGACCTCGCTCCGCTCCCCCTCGATGCGCAGTGCCTCACCCTCGGGGGCCGAGGGTACCTCGGGCTGAGCCGAGGGTGCCTTGGGCTGAGCCGAGGGTGCCTCGGACTGAGCCGAGGGTGCCTCGGGCTGGTGGCCAAGGCCTCCTCGGGATCGGGCGTTGTGACGGAACCTCCCAAGTCATTAGGCCCACCTACAGTTGTCCTTGTCCAACAGACATCAGACAACCCTGTAGATGTTCCTGAATCACTTGACGAGTTCGGTATCTTTTCTCTTACCTTTCCAGGAACGTTTCACCCGTCTGACAGACAGTATGTTCATCGGAGATGCGGAAATGCAGAAGTGATTACATAAACTTACATTTATTTAAAAAGTAAGAGTAAGTTATTTAGTACAGACTAGAGTGTAAAGCGAGTGCTGAAAAGTATTATTACAATACCTGGGAGGCAAAAACTCCTCCCATTAAGTTCTTTACATAAAAGTTTTTTTTAAGGAGGACTCGGTCCTCCAGCAGCTTCATTCTTGACTGTCTTCATTTTTCACCACCTTGGTACAAAAACAACAAAGGTTTGTTGTCTCCTCACCTAAAAACAACGGGGGAATAAACCCTGAGTATGGAATTACTCAGCAAGGCTTACCCGACTAAAGAAAAGACTCTCAAGGGTATGCTGGTTATATGGGAGTCAAGGTAAGGCCTTTCAATAATCAAAGACTCTGTTTGTAGAATTGCTTACTAAAGTGGATCCTTAAAATCCAGTTTTATTGTCAAGTTAAGTAAACTTACCTACATCTAGAGTTCTTTCTATCCTAGTTCAAACACTTGTCCTGAACTAGCCAATTTCTCGTTAATCCCTTTATCTTTAGTGGAGTGCTACGTGTAAGTCAGTGGCCAAGTCTCCATAACCGCGGAGGTACGGCGATCCGAATCGATTATACTCAGTTGAGGATCTCCGATCACACGACATATGTAGCACTTAACCCTTGCATATGTCAACCCGCCACCGAGTTTCTTAAGACCAGATCAGGTTCACGCAAACCGAGAGCACAGATACACCACCGTCCAGCCTCTTGCCACGGAGGGTACACGCTACTCTCACCACTGCTCCACGCCCATTTCGTGTTATCTTATTCTGGCCTTAGTCCACCAGAGGCAAAGCTTACCCATGACGAGGCATGTGACCAGTTAAAGGGTCCTCGGTCAGCAGGCCTACATCGACAAGGTCCTTAATCGACTCAGACGGAGACACTACACCGAGACTTTCTTTCTCGTGCAAGTCACCTGCCTAGTCTCAGCTTAATCATTTAACCCCAAAGGTTGGTACCTGGCAGAGGTACATCTTTTCCGATGTTGGACCCATCATGGCCATGATGGATCCACCATCAAGTTTTGTTTTCAAAAACATCCCAACCACTTTTGCCACATCATCTTTGGTAAAAACAAAACATTTTGTTTTACTAAAGCAAGGCTAAGCATAAAGAAAATCCTTTGTAAACAGGGATTTCAAGGAGGGTAATCAAATCCAAGGAAGGTAATGCAGGAATTGTTTAAGCAATCAACACCTATCACCTAGTGCATCAAGCAAGTGAGAAAGATTTTAAAACACAAGGGGGGTGGCAAATGCACCGGGGCTTGCCTTTGTTTATGGGTGAGTCAGGCTCAGATCCACAAATATCGAAGTAGCAACAATTCTCAGCCTGAGTGTCCAAAGGTGGTGGTACTTGCTCTTCAGTGGCTTCCACTTCTTCCTCGTGTTCTAATCATAACCACATATATGTATAAGAATGAATGCCATGTAATGCTCATGAGGGTGCAAAGATAATATAAACTTGTTATCTAAGTCTTGAATACAACTTTCCTTCACGGAACTCCGAGAACTTAGGGTTTCCGGAGTTGGTAAAGGAGTTCACAGGGCAGGGGGGGTTTTGGGGTTTAGGTGTCAAACAGGGTCCAAATCAACCCAAACTCTACCCAAGGTTTCTAAATAATATGAGGAACTCATATTAAAAGTTTGGGCATTTTTGGAATTACTATATATTTTCTAAAAATCTAGAACTATTACTTTAAACTACTTAAAATTCCTTAAAATTCCTTATTTCCTCTAAAAATCATAAAACTATTTTTATTAAATTCTAGAGAAAATAAGAAGTTTAGGAAAATTGGTTTCACAATTTTAGGATTTTTCTACCATTTTCTATAATTGTTTTGGCTCTGGAATAAAAAGAAAAGGAAAAAAACTGGGGTGAATAGTACTGGGCTGATTTCAGCCCAGCGGCCAGTTCAGAGGAAAAGACACGTGCGCGCCCGCGCCCACGGGGAAGATTTGCGCAGAGGTCCTCAACGTTTTGGACATCTGCTAAGGATCCCTGGCCATTGTTCAATGTCTCTCTGACATCTACAAAAACAACCCCGCACTTCTATCCTTTCTCCGTTCGAAGTCCCCGGCGGCGAACTGCACAGGGACGTACTCCAGCGAGCTAGCAGACCGGCCGAGCGGGGCCACGACCGACACTCCCGAGCAGTGGGCATGGAATTGAACCACCCCAGATCACTTCCCCTAACCTAATTGCATCAACGACTAACTAATAAGCTCTGGCCACGGCGGCCGTGAGCATCGCGGCTGGGCGATCGTGTTCCCGGCGATCCCTGGCGGTCCGGTTCAATTAAAGGGGTCGGGGAGCATCACCATCATGTAAGGATGCTAGAACAGGAACGAGAAGGGAATGAGCAGACCTGGGGAAGGCTGTCCGCGGTGATGGGTGGTTTACGGTGGCGGAGAGTCGATTTGGGGTGAATTCAAAATTCGCGAGCTCTGGCGAAGGACTGCTAGCGATTAGTGGTGGCTGGGTGGAGGATGACCTTGCGGAGCTAGCGGGGGCTTCAATTTATAGGGCTCTTCGGCGATGATCGTGAATTTGGACGTTGATGTGCGGCGGTCAGAAGTGAGGAAGAACGCTACGTGTGCACCGTCGTGGCAGTAACTCCGGTGGTCGACGGGGAGTTTAGAGGGAGTCACGGCGATGCGGTGGCGCGGTTAGGACACGCGGCGCAGGGCCGAGGCACGACGGTTCACCGGCGAGCTTATCAGCTCCGCCGCAAAGTAGAAGAGAAAGCCACAGTGAGTCACCGGAGTGATCTCCAGCTCACCGTCGACGAGGATCCTTACCCCGCGACGTTATCAATCCACCCCGCACGCGAATCTTAAGGCCGGCGACGCGAATCGCGGCGGAGGGGTCACCGGCGGTGGGATTTTTCTGCTACGCTCGATCTGATCCATTGGGGACACTGTACCATCGGAAATTCAGTTTATGATGCTTGACAGAGCAACTTGGAGCAGGATTTACTCTCGATTACCAATGACAACTCCTCCCAAGCTCTGCAGCAAAATTGTAGGGCTATAAACTAGCAATAATTTGGTTATAGGGCTTGAACTCATATGAGCAGTAGATCAAGGTTGAATTCATACTCAAAGTTGGCTCTGTTACACAGAACATCTGAATTTCAGACTGAATTAGCCTGACAGCTTGACTTCAGGCCTAATTATCCCCAATATTTTCTTAACAACAATGCTCACACTCTTAAGCAAAGTTGTTCACCTATAATTGGGCTATAATTTTGATGTGGTGACCTAGGGCAAAAACCCTTTTGTTTAGAAGTTACAAGGTCACAAAGATGAGCGCATCACACTGAAATTCAGACTTAGTCAAAAGAGTTCAAATGTGGCTCTTTTGCAAATAAGTCCAAACTCAGGGTTTTAGTTTGCAAATTCACATATGAGTGACCCAAATGACTTAAGATACTTATTTGACTTGGTTTTTGCACTTTAGTCCAAAAGTGGACTAATTTTGCACATAGGTCCCTAGGGTTTGGTTTTAGGGTTTTCCAGGGTTTCAATTAGGGTTTTTGGTATCCCAGGGGTATAAATGTAATTCCACTTAAGTCTTGGGATCATTTTGTGACCCTTCCCTTAAAGCTTTTAGGTTTTCTTCATTTGGGTTCAGTTTTGCCCCTTTAAGCCTTATTTAGGGTCAGGTTCCCTATCCAGGGTCCTATTTGCAAAACACTAAAAACAATACACTTGTTTGAAATTTTTACCTAGTGAATGCACTCTAGGTGTGTCAAACATATGCAATGCCAATGTTTATGATGTCATGCTCAAATTTTAGTTACAGTAACACCAGGGGTGTTACATCCTTCCCCCCATAAAAGAATCTCGTCCCGAGATTAAAAGTCCTAGGGTGAGTAATGGAAAAGGAAATGTGTCACATTTTTATTCCCTTATTTCTGGTACAAGGCAGGGGTGGTGTGGGGGTTCACTCCTTTATTACAGTAACTATACACACTTTACAAATTACATGAGGCTAGAAAGCCTTGGAAATTCTTATCTAAAAAGTCTTGAGTTTCCCATGTAGCCTCTTCTTCAGAATGTTGGTTCCACTATATCTTATAGAACTTGAGAGTTTTTCTCTAGGTAACCCTGTCCTTTTGATCCAGAACTCGAATAGGATGTTCCGAGTATGTTAAATCTGGTTCCAGGACAACATCTGTCACTTCAATGGTTCGATCGGGAACCCGAAGACACTTCTTCAATTGCGACACATGGAACACATTATGGATAGCAGACATAATTTCGGGGAGCTGCAGTCGATACGCCACTGGTCCACATTGCTCCAGTACCGGGAATGGACCAATGTACCTGGGTGCAAGTTTCCCTTTAACCCCAAAACGCGATACTCCCTTCATTGGTGAAACTTTTAGGTAGACATAGTCCCCTTCATGAAAATACAAGGGCATTCGCCGTTTGTCTGCATAACCCTTCTGACGAGCTTGTGCTTTCTTCATATTATGAATAATTTTCTGAACCTTTTCCTCGGCCTCCTTCACTATATCAGGCCTAAAGAAGTACCTCTCTCCAGGTTCAGACCAATTTAGTGGAGTTCGACATCGTCGCCCATATAAACCTTCAAAAGGTGCCATCTTGATACTTTCTTGATAACTATTATTATATGAAAACTCCGCCAAAGGCAAACATTCATCCCATTTTGGTGAGAAGTCCAGAACACATGCTCGCAACATATCTTCGAGTACTTGATTAATCCTCTTAGTCTGTCCACTGGTTTGTGGATGATATGCCGAACTATGGAGCAACTTAGTACCCAAGGATTTGTGAAGTGCTTCCCAAAACTTGGCTACAAATTGAGGTCCACGATCCGACACTATGGTCTTCGGAACACCATGCAGACTAAGGATACGAGCAATGTACAATTGGGCATAGACAGTAACCGGGTGATCTGTCTTGACCGGCAGAAAGTGAGCAATCTTCGTAAGCCGATCAATTATAACCCAGATAGAATCATACCCTTTTGCAGTCCTGGGCAATCCCACGATAAAGTCCATACTTATGTCTTCCCATTTCCATGTTGGGATCGGCAAAGATTGTAATGGACCAGCAGTTTTCATGTGTATGGCTTTGACACGTCTACAAGTGTCACACTTAGCCACATAGCGTGTAATTTCAATTTTCATCTTCGTCCACCAGTAGTGCTGCTTTAGATCATGATACATCTTAGTGCTTCCCGGATGAATAGAATAGCGACTAAGATGCGCTTCATCTAAGATTTGCTGGCGGAGTTCTTCATTCTTCGGCACTACTATGCGGTTATTGAACCATATCACACCTTGATCGTCTTCTTTGAAACAGTTGGCTGTTCCAGCCCTTATCTTCTCCCGTATGTGCTTCATACCCGCATTATCCCTTTGAGCATCAATTATCCTTTGCAAGATGATTGACTCAAGCTTTAGCTGATTCAGGGTTCCTTGTTGGACTATCCCCATGTTTAGCTTCTCCATCTCTTGACATAAAGTGTTGTCAGAGGTCTTTATCGTAAGACAGTGACAGGAAACCTTACGGCTTAGTGCATCTGCCACTACATTGGCTTTGCCTGGGTGATAATGAATTTCCAGTTCATAGTCCTTAATAAGCTCAAGCCATCGTCTTTGTCTCATATTCAATTCTGACTGGGTGAAGATATACTTCAAGCTCTTATGATCTGTATAAATGTGACAGATATTTCCCAGCAGATAATGACGCCAAATCTTCAGGGCATGAACCACAGCAGCTAGCTCCAGATCATGAGTTGGGTAATGCTCCTCATGTCGGCGCAACTGCCTTGAAGCATATGCAATTACTCGGCCTTCTTGCATTAATACACAGCCGAGTCCACTGCCTGATGCATCACAATATACATCAAAAGGCTTGGTGATGTCCGGTTGAGCCAATACCAGAGCAGTGGTTAATAATGTCTTCAATTGTTCAAAAGCTTCATTACACTTAGAAGACCAATTGAATTTAATATCATTCTTTAATAAACTTGTGATTGGCTTCACAAGCTTAGAAAAATCTGGTATGAATCTGCGATAATATCCAACTAGTCCAAGAAAACTCCGGACTTGGTGAACAGTGGTTGGGGGTTTCCACTCCAGAATATCCTTGACTTTGCTAGGATCTACCGCAATTCCCTTGGCAGATAACACATGCCCCAAAAATTGAATTTCCTCCAGCCAGAACACGCACTTGCTGAACTTGGCATACAACTGATGTTCTCTCAAGTGCGTCAATACGATCCACAAATGTTGAGCATGCTCCTCTTCATTTTGGAATATATAAAGATATCGTCGATGAAGACCACCACGAACTTGTCCAACTCGGGCATGAACACCGAGTTCATCAAATAAGTGAAATGGACAGGAGCATTTGTTAGCCCGAAGGACATTACCAAATATTCAAATAAACCATACCGCGTAGTAAACGCGGTCTTCGGTATATCCTCGGGCCGAATACGGATTTGGTGATAGCCCGATCTGAGGTCGATTTTGGAGAATACCCTCGCCCCGGTCAGTTGATCAAATAAGATGTCAATTGTCGGAAGAGGGTACTTGTTCTTGATGGTGACCTCATTCAGGGGTCGATAATCCACGCACATTCGTAAGGTTTGATCCTTCTTCTTAACAAAAATGGCGGGGCAACCTCATGGAGACGAGCTTGGCCGGATGAATCCTTTATTCAGTAGATCTTGTAATTGAATCTTCAATTCTGCCAACTCATTAGGGGGCATACGGTACGATCTTTGGGAAATGGGAGCCGTACCGGGCTTTAACTCAATTACAAATTCTACATCTCTCTCAGGGGGCAGTCCAGGCAAATCTTCTGGAAATACATCTGGAAACTCACATACTACCGGAGTATCCTTGATCTCCGGTACAATGGCTTCATATATTCTACCAGAAGCTTTGGCTGGATTGGTTACGGGGATGGACAAAAGAATCTCTTCTTGATTATAGCTCAACCTGACGGTTCTCAGTTCAGTGTCGAGATATGCCTTATGTTGGGTTAACCAATCCATACCCAAAATCACATCTATATCCTGGCCTTTCAGAACAATCATGTTAGCAGGAAAGTTCCGTCCGGCCATTGTTACTGGCACTTGATAGGCCACTTCTCTAGTAAAAATGTGTCCCCCAGGTGAATGAATTTTAAACCCTTCTTTTGATTCATGACATGAAATGTGATGTTGCTCCACAAATTTCTTGCTAATAAATGTATGCGAAGCACCAGAATCAAAAAGAATAATTGCAGGGTGACTGGCCACGAGAAACGTACCCATCATCACCGGTTCACCTTCCGGTGTAGTGGCCACTTGAGTATAGTATATCCGCCCCGTCTTCTTTGTATTCTTCCCCACATTATTTCCCTTGGGCTGAGCTGATCTCCCAGATCCTTGCTGAGCATTTGATTGATTCTGCTTGGGATATGGGCAGTCCTTGATGAAATGTCCAGACTTGCCACAATTGAAACACCCGGTTGAGGAGCTGGGCAAAGCAGGGAATCGAGTGCCCGGGGCACCCAGGTGACTTGGGGTAGTGGGGGCATTGTTGGGACGAATAATGATTGGCTGCTTGAAAGGGAATGAGGGTGTAACACCCTGTCCAATCCCTGGACCGGTGGTACTTACTCCTGGCAGCTCTCTAGGATCATATATTGTCCCCACAGACCAACACGAGTCTTTTGTGCGCACTTTGTCCTCACTCATGCGCACCCGAGAAAACTTCCCGGTCAGTCACCCATCCCAAATTGCTCCAAACCAAGCACGCTTAACTTGGAGGTTCTTTTGAGATAGGCTTCCGAAAAAGAAGATGCACCTTGTTGGTATGAGTACACTATTAATTCTATTAAACCTTGAGCCAGGATATCCCATCCCAGGGGCCAGGATATCACAATCCACCCCCTTATAAGACCGACGTCCTCGTCGGTCAACCCCAATCCAGGAACCTCCCCTCTTAGCCACGTTGTGTGTCTAGTGTCGTCATATGCCATGCCATGTGACCACTCCGAGCCCACATGCGCCATGCGCCATGCGCCATATACCCGAACCCCCTAACCCACACACGCCCGTGAAACCGCGAGGGTCGGCTCTGATACCACTTCTGTAACACCCGGATTTTAGGGGTCCAAAACCCGGGGTTAACATAAACACCAGGTATGCTGGGACCAAGTCTCAAACATATGATGTAAAGTGGCACAGGATCGAATGTCACAACTTTATATATAACAGGAGTTCTATACAAAATAAATAATTACATTATAAGGAGACAACGGTCCAGCAACCCAAGAGTTGACTGGGAGACGACGACCTAGACCACTCACGATCTCATCACAGCATCCTCCATGAGCATCATCCTGTAGTACCTGTCTTGACCTGTGGTGTATGTGAGACAGCAAGAGTGAGCTCACATACGTTCATCGCTCAACAAGTTGTGGGGAAGAATGTGTATGAACTTGCCAAAGATGGAAGCTCACGTGAAGTGTAAGGCTTACCAAAGAAGATGGTTAGAGCTGAGCATTGCTTTTAAAGTTGGTCAAAATTTTATTAGCAGTTACTAAGTATAAGTAAATACCAACCCAATTAAATAGTAGAACAAAAGTAACCACTTCACCTGCGATGCAATGCATATGACAAATTGAATTTAGTTCCATAAATTAATCATGTGAGGGTCCGAGCTGCTCATGACCGTGAGCACGGCTAGTATACCAGTTTTACACTCTGCAGAGGTTGCGCATCTTTACCCACAAGTCGTGTTACCCATCTGCCACAGAGTTGATCAGACTCCATACACCTCTACCTAGGAAGCGAGGCAGGGTACCACTACGAGGCCTTTACAAAGTTCCACTAGCTTCAGACTACCCGCTACAGTTTATGGGAAGATCCAGTAAAGGGTTCCTGGCTGATAGCCATCGCAGCAAAATCAACCAGGGACCTCCCCGCACTGACCTCTCCCCTACTGCCCTTGCCCCTTTCGGGTAAGGTAGCCCTCCCCTAGCTTTCCTAGTTAATCAGCCAAGGGCGTCCCATTCCACCCTTGTGGTAGCACTGTTTATATATTTTACTATTTGTAAGACCTAAATATTAGTTTAGCTAGTAGTAGTATTTTACTATTTTAGTAATAACAATAAGGTCCATTTGACCCTATGTTTTGCTAATAAGATATGCATCATGCCGAGATTTTGTTTATGCATATGTGTTGAATTAACATGAGCATGCACCCTTTTTCCTTACAAATCTCGAGGACGAGATTATTTTTAAGGGGGGTAGGATTTGTAACACCCAAAGTCTGGATTGGGAATTAGTAGAAGAAATTTGAACAAAATACCATAATATCTTGGAAATTGGGAAATAAGAAAATGATGGGAAAAGAATTTTTCTTTTTTTCTTTTAAGAAAAACCATTTATACATCTCATGAAATAAATAGAAAGGAGAATAAAAACTTAAGTTAGTAATATTAAAATAAGTATGGTTTATATTCACCTTTGGGTTTCAATTGATACATTTGAAAAATCTGAAAAACTAAAATAAAAAAATATAAATTTGAATTTGGAATAGAAAATAGAAAATGAGAGAAAGAGAAGGGATATAAAACAAAAATATAAATAATATATATAAACAAGTATATTCAGAATTAATATCCCTAACTTCACAAAAATAAATTGAAACAATGAGCCATAGAGATTTGAATTTAAGTTTGAATTCAAATTGGATTTGAAAAATGGAGAAAAGAAAATAGAAAAGAAAAAGAAAAAGAATAAAAACCCTAACTGGGCCAGCTACCTAGAATTCGGCCCACCTAAGGATTCCCTACCGCGCGCGTGGCCCATTCCACAATCGGGCGCCGACACGCGGGCCCCACGGGTCATTCGCTCAGCGTCCTCGCGCGCGCGGATCACTCTCTCTCAGACGCGCGGGACCCGCCCGTCAGCCTCTCCACCGCGCGCAGGCCACTCCCCCTCGCGCGCGCTCTCGCCTCTCGCTGACATGCGGGGCCCTCTGCTCAGTTCTCTCGTCCCGCGCTCGACTGCTCACTCTGTCTCTGGTTCGCGGGGCCCGCTCGTCGGGTTCGTCTTCAACGAACTCGCCGCAACAAACTCCCGCGACTTCCTCGCCGGGAACCCAGCGCCTCCTCCTCGCTCGGACTTTGCTCCGGGTATAAAAGCTCACCAAGCTCGCCTCCCTCCCTTCATCTCCCCACTGCCAGCCACCATCGCCGAGAACGCAGTGAGTGAACGTGGGACGGCGCCGCCGTGAGCAATCCCGGCAACGCCGTCGAACCGGTCCTCGGTTGGGTATTCGCGGGCTTCATCAGGCCGGTGGGGAGGCGTCCGTAGCTAAGGCGCTCGGGATCCGTCGCAAACCCCGCCGGAATTTCTCACCGTACCTCGTCTTCCGCATCGCGCCGTGGTCGGGCACCTTCGCGTCGCTAATCCCGGTAAGAAATCTAGTCAAGCGATTCGCCTTCACCTCCTGGTGGCGAGGCACCCTTCAATTTTGAACTTAGAGCACTTAGGAGTAGGATTGCGTGCGCGCCGGCGATGGCCCGCCGCGGGCCGAGGGCGGCGCCGCCGCGCGGCTCTGTTGAGTTGGGGACGATCCGCGGGCCGTCGGATGGCGCGTGGTCGGTCCCGATTAGATTGGGGGATACCCCTTCGCTCGATCGCACGGCGTCCGTCGATGCGTGATCCAGCGGTGCAGAGTTGATCTCGGGTTCATTAAATCCGTGCCGTCGATCGTGGATCCCACGGCTCCGGGCGCGTACCGGTTCAGGGTGATAGGAGTCTAATCTGGGCCGTCGGTTTAGATCTGACGGCTGATATCACGCGATACCCTTTCGCGCTGGCATTTTTGTATATGAACCCCTCAGTTTATACGAATTAGAACCCGCCGTCCACTGCATAGTGTTCTGAGTCTTAGGAAATTATGCGCAGAAGCCCCTGCAGTTTCTTGTAATTGAGGCCCAGTCCAGAACATAGTAAAATCAGAGAAAATAGTTATTAAATAGATTTTTAATATGAAAATAATTGCTAAAACTTAGATAATTCATAGAAAATCCATTTTAGCTCCAAATTGAATCATTCCAGTTTCTAAAATTTTGTAATAATATTCTTCATCATTTAGTGTCTTTGTTTTGACATGAACTCTGTCAGAAAATTTATTTATCATTTAATCATACTTCAATCATATTAAACCTTAGGAAAATCATAACTTGAATTCTACAACTCCAAAATTAATAATTCTTTTTCCTGTGGTTTTATTTTAATATGTAGATTATTAATATGTATTTTGCATATATGTTTGGTGTAATGTTAATTTTGCCTATACCATGTATGTTTGTACTGCTACGACTAGCAGTGAGGTCACGAGGATCTGAAGAATCATCCTGGTACCTGGATTCTCAAGGCCCAGGCAAGTTGTGCCCTTGATCACTTCTTTTACCCAGCCATGTTCTGATTAATCATAATGATCTGCATAGGTTAATTTTGATGGGACCCAATAGGTTACCCTAGTTTGTCTATCTTTATACCTTGTTTACCACTGAACTTTTTGGGTAGTACTTGCTAGTGCTATATGTGGTTTTGGGTATGGAGATACACTATTCATGATTACACTTTTGTTATCAGTTGTTATTTATTGTTCATGATAAGATCATTATGTTAATTGGAACATGGAGGAACCACCCGGGAAAACAGTGCTACCACAAGGGTGGAATGGGACGCCCTTGGCTGATTAACTAGGAAAGCTAGGGGAGGGCTACCTTACCCGAAAGGGGCAAGGGCAGTAGGGGAGAGGTCAGTGCGGGTTGGTCCCTGGTTGATTTTGCTGCGATGGCTATCAGCCAGGAACCCTTTACTGGATCTTCCCATAAACTGTAGCGGGTAGTCTGAAGCTAGTGGAACTTTGTAAAGGCCTCGTAGTGGTACCCTGCCTCGCTTCCTAGGTAGAGGTGTATGGAGTCTGATCAACTCTGTGGCAGATGGGTAACACGACTTGTGGGTAAAGATGCGCAACCTCTGCAGAGTGTAAAACTGGTATACTAGCCGTGCTCACGGTCATGAGCAGCTCGGACCCTCACATGATTAATTTATGGAACTAAATTCAATTTGTCATATGCATTGCATCGCAGGTGAAGTGGTTACTTTTGTTCTACTATTTAATTGGGTTGGTATTTACTTATACTTAGTAACTGCTAATAAAATTTTGACCAACTTTAAAAGCAATGCTCAGCTCTAACCATCTTCTTTGGTAAGCCTTACACTTCACGTGAGCTTCCATCTTTGGCAAGTTCATACACATTCTTCCCCACAACTTGTTGAGCGATGAACGTATGTGAGCTCACTCTTGCTGTCTCACATACACCACAGGTCAAGACAGGTACTACAGGATGATGCTCATGGAGGATGCTGTGATGAGATCGTGAGTGGTCTAGGTCGTCGTCTCCCAGTCAACTTTTGGGTTGCTGGACCGTTGTCTCCTTATAATGTAATTATTTATTTTGTATAGAACTCCTGTTATATATAAAGTTGTGACATTCGATCCTGTGCCACTTTACATCATATGTTTGAGACTTGGTCCCAGCATACCTGGTGTTTATGTTAACCCCAGGTTTTGGACCCCTAAAATCCGGGTGTTACAGAGGGTGGACAAGAAAAAGCGCGATTTTGGCTAGAAGGCCGGATCACAAACCGTTGCCTTTTTGCCTGGCCCTGATTAGACTTCTCACCTCCAAATCCCTTGTTCTTCCCGGAACCTGCACATTTTGCTTCAACAGATATGGCTGTGCTGACAGCCTTTCCATACGTGAGATCTATGCAGGTGGCCATTTTTCTCTGCAATCGATCATTTAGACCTCTCATAAAGCAATTCTTCTTCTTTAAATCAGTGTTCACCTGATCGATTGCGTATTGCGACAGGTGATTGAACTTATTGAGATACTGATTGACAGTATCTCCTCCTTGTTTTAGCTTCATGAACTCTTCTTGCTTCATATGCAGAACACCTTCGGGTATATAGTGCTCGCGGAAGGCCACTTTAAATTCTTCCCATGTTACTTGATGATTAGCAAGTTGAATAGCCACAAAATTTCCCCACCAGGTGCTGGCAGGGCCGCGCAGTTGTTGCGCTGCGAATAAAGGCTTCTGTGTCTCTGAACAGCGCAGAAGACCAAATTTTTGCTCAATAACCCATATCCATTCATCGGCTTCCAACGGGTCCTCAGCCTTAACAAATAGTGGTGGACGGGTTTCAGAGAAATCCAAATATGTGATTTCACGGGGGCCCTGTTGATAACCCCTTCCACCCTGCTGCTGGAATTGTTGGCCCGCCATTTCTCTCAAAAAGCGGGTATTGTCTGCAGTTGCGTTCACCAAGGCGGCAATCGCCTCGGCCAATGTGGGAGGAACCGGAGGTGGATTTGGGGTAACCTCCCTTCCCCCAGAAGTTCCTGCTGCATCCTGTCCTCGAGTCCTGGTAGGCATCTGAGGCAAAGAACATTTGAAATAAATATAATATGCCAGAGAAACCTTCCATTTTACATTACTATCAAAAGTAATGATACAGACTCGATGTTATACAACAGGATACATTACCCATAATACAATAGTTCAACCTATTATACAGCATACTACTTCTATTTCTACAAGCTACACTACTACTCCTGCTTCTGGTTGCTCTTGGCAGCTTCGTCGTCAGGTGTGGGAGACCATTCGTCGACCAGCCTCATAGAAGGAGGAGGTCTAAAAAGGTCTAACTCACCACCAAGCGCTTCTCCCGCATCATGCGAGGGTCTGGCTTCCGACCTGACAGGATCCGCAAGGACATTTGGGTGTAACTGCGAATACAGTACATGAACTTCCTCATGTAAAGTATTGCAATATGCCTGCAAGTTGTCAATAGCAGTGCTAAGTTCTTTGACTCGGGCTCGAGCATTCGCTTCCTTAGCCCAGGCTACTGAACGAGACTGTACTGCCCAATCAAGCGCCAAATCCCGATCAGCAAGTTGATCTTGCAGGCTGCGGATGTAACTTCTTAGTTCATTTATTCGGTCGCCATCCGCAACCCATAAATTGGTCCTGCGTTGTAATTCTGTTTGAAGTATATTCACGCGGGCTTTGAGATCCCCAATTGGATCGTTGCTTCCGCTACTGCTATCTTGCTCCCGTGGGGCAAGTTGGTGTCGAGGTACACCGATAGGCCCAGTATGCTTTCGAGCAGTTTTCCTTGTACGCGGCGGCATTTGCTAAGGGGGAAAATTTATTAGTACAATTCTTAGCATGATGCATGAATAATTACAGAATCAACCTTAGTTGATTCAACCTTCTATACATTGCACTCTTCCTATCTGGTCTTTGAAATAAACTCTTCAGAGATGCTTAGGTAAGAAGAGAAGAAATTTTCTAGATAAGTTTAAGAAAATCTTTTTGAAGATACTACATAATATCTGCCAAGAAGGGCTACGCTCCGATACCAGCTGTGACGGAACCTCCCAAGTCATTAGGCCCACCTACAGTTGTCCTTGTCCAACAGACATCAGACAACCCTGTAGATGTTCCTGAATCACTTGACGAGTTCGGTATCTTTTCTCTTACCTTTCCAGGAACGTTTCACCCGTCTGACAGACAGTATGTTCATCGGAGATGCGAAAATGCGGAAGTGATTACATAAACTTACATTTATTTAAAAAGTAAGAGTAAGTTATTTAGTATAGACTAGAGTGTAAAGCGAGTGCTGAAAAGTATTATTACAATACCTGGGAGGCAAAAACTCCTCCCATTAAGTGCTTTACATAAAAGTTTTTTTAAGGAGGACTCGGTCCTCCAGCAGCTTCATTCTT
Organism: Zea luxurians; assembly: GCA_029449295.1. Classification (NCBI taxonomy): domain Eukaryota; kingdom Viridiplantae; phylum Streptophyta; class Magnoliopsida; order Poales; family Poaceae; genus Zea; species Zea luxurians. Next base: position 10,885,383 of record JAOPSE010000012.1, on the reverse strand, counting down.
GATTGTCTTCATTTTTCACCACCTTGGTACAAAAACAACAAAAGTTTGTTGTCTCCTCACCTAAAAACAACGGGGGAATAAACCCTGAGTATGGAATTACTCAGCAAGGCTTACCCGACTAAAGAAAAGACTCTCAAGGGTATGCTGGTTATATGGGAGTCAAGGTAAGGCCTTTCAATAATCAAAGACTCTATTTGCAGAATTGCTTACTAAAGTGGATCCTTAAAATCAAGTTTTATTGTCAAGTTAAGTAAACTTACCTACATCTAGAGTTCTTTCTATCCTAGTTCAAACACTTGTCCTGAACTAGCCAATTTCTCATTAATCCCTTTATCTTTAGTGGAGTGCTATGTGTAAGTCAGTGGCCAAGTCTCCATAACCGCGGAGGCACGGCGATCCGAATCGATTATACTCAGCTGAGGATCTCCGATCACACGACATATTTAGCACTTAACCCTTGCATATGTCAACCCGCCACCGAGTTTCTTAAGACCAGATCAGGTTCACGCAAACCGAGAGCACAGATACACCACCGTCCAGCCTCTTGCCACGGAGGGTACACGCTACTCTCGCCACCGCTCCACGCCCATTTCGTGTTATCTTATTCTGGCCTTAGTCCACCCGAGGCAAAGCTTACCCATGACGAGGCATGTGACCAGTTAAAGGGTCCTCGGTCAGCAGGCCTACATCGACAAGGTCCTTACTCGACTCAGACGGAGACACTACACCGAGACTTTGTTTCTCGTGCAAGTCACCCGCCCGGTCTCAGCTTAATCATTTAACCCCAAAGGTTGGTACCTGGCAGAGGTACATCTTTTCCGATGTTGGACCCATCATGGCCATGATGGATCCACCATCAAGTTTTGTTTTCAAAAACATCCCAACCACTTTTGCCACATCATCTTTGGTAAAAACAAAACATTTTGTTTTACTAAAGCAAGGCTAAGCATAAAGAAAATCCTTTGTAAACAGGGATTTCAAGGAGGGTAATCAAATCCAAGGAAGGTAATGCAGGAATTGTTTAAGCAATCAACACCTATCACCTAGTGCATCAAGCAAGTGAGAAAGATTTTAAAACACAAGGGGGTGGCAAATGCACCGGGGCTTGCCTTTGTTTATGGGTGAGTCAGGCTCAGATCCACAAATATCGAAGTAGAAACAATTCTCAGCCTGAGTGTCCAAAGGTGGTGGTACTTGCTCTTCAGTGGCTTCCACTTCTTCATCGTGTTCTAATCATAACCACATATATGTATAAGAATGAATGCCATGTAATGCTCATGAGGGTGCAAAGATAATATAAACTTGTTATCTAAGTCTTGAATACAACTTTCCTTCACGGAACTCCGAGAACTTAGGGTTTCCGGAGTTGGTAAAGGAGTTCACATGGTAGGGGGGTTTTGGGGTTTAGGTGTCAAACAGGGTCCAAATCAACCCAAACTCTACCCAAGGTTTCTAAATAATATGAGGAACTCATATAAAAAGTTTGGGCATTTTTGGAATTACTATATATTTTCTAAAAATCCAGAACTATTACTTTAAACTACTTAAAATGCCTTAAAATTCCTTATTTCCTCTAAAAATCAAAAAACTATTTTTATTAAATTCTAGGGAAAATAATAAGTGTAGGAAAATTGGTTTCACAATTTTAGGATTTTTCTACCATTTTCTATAATTGTTTTGGCTCTCGAATAAAAAGAAAAGGAAAAAAACTGGTGAATAGTACTGGGCTGATTTCAGCCCAGCGGCCCAGTTCAGAGGAAAAGACACGTGCGCGCCCGCGCCCGCGGGGCAGATTTGCGTAGAGGTCCTCAACGTTTTGGATATCTGCTAAGAATCCTTGGCCATTGTTCAATGTCTCTCTGACATCTACAAAAACAACCCCGCACTTCTATCCTTTCTCCGTTCGAAGTCCCCGGGTCCGAACTGCACAGGGACGTACTCCGGCGAGTTAGCAGACCGGCCGAGCGGGGCCACGACCGGCACTCCCGAGCAGTGGGCATGGAATTGAACCACCCCAGATCACTTCCCTTAACCTAATTGCATCAACGACTAACTAATAAGCTCTGGCCACGGCGGCCGTGAGCATCGCGGCTCGGCGATCGTGTTCCCGGCGATCCCTGGCGGTCCGGTTCAATTAAAGGGGTCGGGGAGCATCACCATCATGTAAGGATGCTAGAACAGGAACGAGAAGGGAATGAGCAGACTTGGGGAAGGCTGGCCGCGGTGATGGGTGGTTTACGGTGGCGGAGAGTCGATTTGGGGCGAATTCAAAATTCGCGAGCTCTAGCGAAGGACTGCTAGCGATTAGCGGTGACTGGGTGGAGGATGACCTTGCGGAGCTAGCGGGGGCTTCAATTTATAGGGCTCTTCGGCGGTGATCGTGAATTTGGACGTTGATGTGCGGCGGTCGGAAGTGAGGAAGAACGCTGGTGCAGTGAACACGTGTGCACCGTCGTGGCAGTAACTCCGGTGGTCGACGGGGAGTTTAGAGGGAGTCACGGCGATGCGGTGGCGCGGTTAGGACACGCGACGCAGGGCCGAGGCATGACAGTTCACCGGCGAGCTTATCAGCTCCGCCGCAAAGTAGAAGAGAAAGCCAAAGTGAGTCACCGGAGTGATCTCCAGCTCACCGTCGGCGAGGATCCTTACCCCGCGACGTTATCAATCCACCCCGCACGCGAATCTTAAGGCCGGTGACGCGAATCACGGTGGAGGGGTCACCGGCGGTGGGATTTTTCTGCTGCGCTCGATCTGATCCATTGGGGACACTGTACCGTCGGAAATTCAGTTTATGATGCCTGACATAGCAACATGGAGCAGGATTTACTCTTGATTTCCAATGACAACTCCTCCCAAGCTCTGTAGCAAAATTGTAGGGCTATAAACTAGCAATAATTTGGTTATAGGGCTTGAACTCATTTGAGCACTAGATCAAGGTTGAATTCATACTCAAAGTTGGCTCTGTTACACTGAACATCTGAATTTCAGACTGAATTAGCCTGACAGCTTGACTTCAGGCCTGATTATCTCCAATATTTTCTTAACAACAATGCTCACACTCTTAAGCAAAGTTGTTCACCTATAATTGGGCTATAATTTTGATGTGGTGACCTAGGGCAAAAACCCTTTTGTTTAGAAGTTACAAGGTCACAAAGATGAGCACATCACACTGAAATTCAGACTTAGTCAAAAGAGTTCAAATGTGGCTCTTTTGCAAATAAGTCCAAACTCAGGGTTTTAGTTTGCAAATTCACATATGAGTGACCCAAATGACTTAAGATACTTATTTGACTTGGTTTTTGCACTTTAGTCCAAAAGTGGACTAATTTTGCACATAGGTCCCTAGGGTTTGGTTTTAGGGTTTTCCAGGGTTTCAATTAGGGTTTTTGGTATCCCAGGGGTATAAATGTAATTCCACTTAAGTCTTGGGATCATTTTGTGACCCTTCCCTTAAAGCTTTTAGGTTTTCTTCATTTGGGTTCAGTTTTGCCCCTTTAAGCCTTATTTAGGGTCAAGTTCCCTATCCAGGGTCCTATTTGCAAAACACTAAAAACAATACACTTGTTTGAAATTTTTGCCTAGTGAATGCACTCTAGGTGTGTCAAACATATGCAATGCCAATGTTTATGATGTCATGCTCAAATTTCAGTTACAGTAACACTAGGGGTGTTACAGGCGTGTCGTCGGTCTTGACGGAGGGTTGATGCAGGTCTCGGGAGAATACGTCCAGGGGAACCGTTGTTCGCCCCGAGGCTATTTTAGCCAGCTCGTCTGCAGTCTTGTTGTAGCGTCGAGCGATGTGGTTGAGCTCGAGCCTGTAGAACTTGTCTTCCAGGCACCGAACCTCATCGCAGTAGGCTTCCATCTTCGGGTCGCGGCTGTGGGAGTTCTTCATGACTTGGTCGATGACGAGCTGCGAGTCACCACGAGCGTCGAGGCGTCGGACCCCTAGCTTGATGGCGATTTGCAACCCATTTACCAGAGCCTCGTACTCAGCCACGTTGTTGGACGCCGGGAAGTGGAGGCATAGCACGTAGCGTAGGTGCTTCTCGAGGGGCGAGATGAAGAGCAGGCCCGCGCCGGCCCTCGTCTTCATCAGCGACCCGTCGAAAAACATGGTCCAGAGCTCCGGTTGGATCGGAGCTGTCGGGAGCTGGGTGTCGACCCATTTAGCCACGAAGTCCGCCAAGACCTGGGACTTGATGGCCTTCCGGGGGGCGAAGGAGATTGTCTCGCCCATGATCTCCACCGCCCAATTTGCAATTCTACCCGAGGCCTCTCGGGACTAGATGATCTCCCCCAGGGGGAAGGATGACACCACAGTCACCGGATGAGACTCGAAGTAGTGTCGCAACTTCCGCCGCGTCAGGATCACCGCGTACAGCAGCTTCTGAATTTGTGGGTAGCGGATTTGGTCTCGGACAGTACCTCACTGATGAAGTAGACTGGCCCCTGGACGGGCAATGCATGCCCCTCTTCTCGTCTCTCAACCACAATCACGGCGCTAACCACCTGAGTGGTCGCGGCGATGTAGATCAAGAGGGCTTCTCCGGCAGCGGGGGGCACCAAGATGGGCGCGTTCATAAGGAGCGCCTTCAGGTTCCCGAGGGCTTCCTCGGCCTCAGGGGTCCAAGCGAAGCACTCGGCCTTCCTTAAGAGGCGGTACAGAGGCAGGCCTCTTTCACCGAGGCGCGAGATGAAACGGCTCAGAGCCGCGAGGCATCCCATGACCCTCTGTACGCCTTTCAAGTCCTTGATGGGCCCCATGCTGGTGATGGCTGCGATCTTCTCCGGGTTGGCTTCGATGCCCCGCTCGGAGACGATGAACCCCAAGAGCATGCCTCGGGGGACCCCGAAGACACACTTTTCGGGATTGAGCTTCACGCCTTTCGCCTTGAGACATCAGAATGTCACTTCAAGGTCGGAAAGGAGGTCGAAGGCATTCCTTGTCTTGACTACGATGTCATCGACGTAGGCCTCGACCGTTCGGCCGATGTGTTCACCGAACACATGGTTCATGCATCGCTGGTACGTTGCACCCGCATTCCTCAAGCCGAACGGCATGGTAACATAGCAGTACATGCTGAAGGGTGTGATGAAAGAAGTCGCGAGCTGGTCGGACTCTTTCATCCTGATCTAGTGATACCCTGAGTAGGCATCGAGGAAAGATAGGGTTTCGCACCCAGCAGTGGAATCCACGATTTGATCGATGCAAGGCAGAGGGTAGGGAACTTTCGGACATGCTTTGTTTAGACCAGTGTAGTCTACACACATCCGCCATTTCCCCCCTTTCTTTCTCACAAGCACAGGGTTGGCAAGCCATTCAGGATGGAATACCTCTTTGATGAACCCTGCCACCATTAGCTTGTGGATCTCCTCGCCTATGGCTCTGCGCTTTTCTTCGTCGAATCGGCGCAGAGGCTGCTTCACGGGTCAGGCTCCAGCTCGGATATCTAGCAAGTGCTCGGCAACTTCCCTCGGTATGCCAGGCATGTTCGAGGGACTCCACGCAAAAACGTCGACGTTTGCGCGGAGAAAGTCGATGAGCACTGCTTCCTATTCGGGGTCGAGCTCGGAGCCGATCCGGATCTGCTTGGAGGCGTCGCTGCAGGGGTCGAGAGGAACGGACTTAACCGTCTCCGCTGGCTCGAAGTTGCCGGCATGGCGCTTCACGTCCGGCGCCTCCCTAGAGAGGTTCTCCAGGTCGGCGATGAGGGCCTCAGACTCGGCGAGGGCCTCGGCGTACTCCACGCACTCCACATCACATTCGTACGCGTGTCGGTACGTGGGCCCGACGGTGATGACCCCGTTGGGGCCCGACATCTTGAGCTTGAGGTAGGTGTAGTTGGGGACGGCCATGAACTTGGCGTAGCATGGCCTCCCCAACACTGCATGGTAGGTTCCTCGGAACCCGACCACTTCGAACGTGAGGGTCTCCCTTCGAAAGTTGGAGGGCGTTCCGAAGCAGACGGGTAGATCGAGTTGTCCGAGGGGTTGGACGCGCTTCCTGGGGATGATCCCGTGGAAAGGCATAGCGCCCGTCCGGACCGAGGACAGATCGATCCGCAGGAGCCCGAGGATCTCGGCGTAGATGATGTTGAGGCTGCTGCCTCCGTTCATGAGGACCTTGGTGAGCCTGACATTGCCGATGATGGGGTCGACAACGAGCGGGTATTTCCCCGGGCTCGGCACGTGGTCGGGATGGTCGGCCTGGTCGAAGGTGATGGGCTTATCGGACCAGTCTAGGTAGACTGGCGCCGCCACCTTTACCGAGCAGACCTCCCGACGCTCTCGCTTGTGGTGCCGAGCCGAGGCGTTCACCACTTGCCCGCCGTAGATCATGAAGCAGTCGCGGACCTCGGGGAACTCTCCTGCCTTGTGATCTTCCTTCTTAGCGTCGTCGAGGGCCTTGCCACCCTCCGCGGGTGGCCCGGCCTTGTGAAAGTGTCGTCGAAGCATGGCACACTCCTCGAGGGTGTGCTTGACGGGCCCCTGATGATAAGGGCACGACTCCTTGAGCATCTTGTCGAAGAGGTTGGCACCTCCAGGAGGTTTCCGAGGGTTCTTGTACTCAGCGGTGGCGACAAGGTCCGCGTCGGCGGCGTCGCGTTTCGCTTGCGACTTCTTCTTGCCCTTCTTCTTGGTGCCACGCTGAGTTGACGCCTCGGGAACATCTTCCGGTGGGCGGCCCTGGGGCTGCTTGTCCTTCCGGAAGATGGCCTCAACCGCCTCCTGGCCAGAGGCGAACTTGGTTGCGATGTCCATCAGCTCGCTCGCCCTGGTGGGGGTCTTGCGACCCAGCTTGCTCACCAGGTCGCGGCAGGTGTTGCCGGCGAGGAACACGCCGATGACATCCGAATCGGTGACGTTGGGCAGCTCGGTGCGCTGCTGTAACACCCTGAATTTGGGGGTATAAAATTTCCTTGCTCATATTCACAAATTCAGGTGTTACTTCCCTTTTCTCATCCTTCCCCAATCTCCTCTCTCTCATTTCTATAGGAGAAAAGTGGTTATTTTATTTATAATTATAGTCTATTAGCTCAAACCCTAAGGGAGTGTGAATTGTTGCATCATGTTGAACCCTAGATTTCACTTTTGTTTGGTGCATAATTCTCAAAAAGTCTAATTTGAATTTGTGGCTCGTTTGAATTTGAATCAAAAAGAGAAAATAAAAAGAAAAGAGAAAACAATTCCAGAATAAAAGAAAAAGGAAAAGAAGCCCGCTTCCCCCGCCCCCTCGGCCTTTCGGCCCATCAGGACCACTCCGCGCGCGCGCCCTCCCCCTCCCGCTCTCTCTGCCCTGGCGGGCCCGCCCGTCAGCGCGGCCGCCGTCTCCGCGCCCGCCTCGCTCTCTCTCTGCCCGCGGGCCCCGCCTGTCGGCGCTGCCGCTTCCCCGCGCGTGCGCCCTCTCCCTCGCTCTCTCTCTGCTCGCGGGCCCGGGCTGTCAGCTCCCTGGTCCTCGCGTAACTGCCGCCCGAGCTGCGCGTTGCCGCGGTCTCCGCGCCCACGACGCGCGTGAAGCTCGCAACCGCCCTCGCCTCGGCCACTAGAGCCCAGAGCCCCACTCGCCCTCTCCCCCTCCCTCATTTGCGCACCTGCCGACCTCTCTCTCGCCTCCCCCTTGCTGCGCGCACGCCATAGCGCCATCGCCGTGAACCGCCGCCGTCCCGAGCTCGTTTCCCCGTCGTCGTTGGAGCTCCGCCGTGCCTTTTGCCACGGTAAGCTTCGCCCCGACGTCCACAACCCGGAACGCGCTCCAATTTCCCCTCTCCCTCCCTGAGTTCCTCTGCCCGCGCTCACCCGCCGTTCGCTGCGCAGCCGCCGGGGTCCGCCACCGTCGACTCGGGCTGTCGCCGCGTCTCCGTCGCCACTGAGGAGTCCCCGGAGTTCGCCTTGAGGTAAGGAACCTCCCATGCCCCCTCCCTTCCCCTCTTTTGCACTCTGTCGCGCTTAATTCCTCGTCGGAGTTGCTTAGCGCCGCCGCCGAGCCGCTTCGCCGTGAACCGCCCCCCTCCGGTGCCCCTGCCCCGACCCAGACCCCACCAGAGAATTCCCCGTGCTCTCCCCAACCTCCCCGGCCACTCAGGTCACCCCGGGAACCCGCAGGGCCCCCGCGCCCCTCGTCTCCGGCGAGTTCTCCGCCGCGGGACGGGCGCCGCCGCCTCAGCTGGCTGGGGAAGAAGACAGAAGCCAGCCGCCCCATCTCCGCCGTCCATCTTAGATCGGACGGCCCTGTTTCAAATAGCCCGAACCCAACCTCAGCCGTTCGCCTGAGATCCGATGGCCCAGGGCCGTTTCCCCCCGCACCCCGCCTTCCTGTCAATCGGGCCCCGCCTGTCAGCCGCCCGCGCTCGCTTTGCCCGCCCGGCCCCGCCTGTCAGCCGCTCGCGCCCGCGCTGCCCGCCCGGCCCCGCCTGTCAGCCGCTCACGCCGCCGCGCGCTCGCGCGCCCGCCCGCAGGATCTAATCCTGGCCGTCCGACTGAGATCTAACGGCTATTAACGTCCAATACCCCTTCGCCCGCGCGTTTTCTTAAAGAGACCCCCGGTTTTCTGGAATTTGAACCCGCCGTCCCTGGTTTCTTACACTTAGGTCCTCGGACCTTTTATTTAATTCAAAATAGGTCCTTAGGGTATATTTTTAACCCCTAAACTTGTAAAATTCATAACTTTGCCATATGAACTCCAAATTAGGTGCTTCAAATTGCAAAATGTTCATAATATTATTATCTATCTGTTTATGCAATGTTTCCCTGCTGTTTCTATGTCCCAATTAATAGTTGATCATTAGGGTAAAATTGATGTTATTGGAACCCTATTTGAGATAAATAAAAGATAGTAGATTTTAATAAAAGTTGGAGCACTTAAGTTTATGGACTTAACATTATGTAATGATTTAACCCCCACCACTGACTTAGAACTGATTAGTGGATAGTGAATCACTTGGAATAGTCCTCCACCCTAGACCTAGGGAATACTAGAGTACCAATCCTTTTCTATTATGAACTTGTGATCTCTCGGCTGCATATGTTTGGTATATTGTTTTTGTTTGTTATTTCCCAAGTGCATAGTGTGAATGATTACTTTACGTAGACAACGAACAGTCTGTGTTTCCCGAGGAAGTTGCAGAGGAAGTTCCTGATCAACAGTTTGGTGAAGGCAAGTGTCCTCTGACCCATTATGTCCTATTCATTTATAACTTACTACCCCGCATTACTTACTTGAAACCTAAGGATTGACTAGCTTCACACTTTACTTTATCCTTGATGACCTTATGGGCTATTATGGTTAGCATTCTGCTATTGCCTTAACTTAATCAATGAACATGATGTGACTATTTATGATACTGTTATCCTGATGATGTTGATGATCTTGTGATACTCTAGGGGGCTCAGGCTGTTTCCTGAGTACCTCTCCGTAAGGACCTGTTCGTTGAGAGACCACCCGGGATAACAGTGCAACCATGAGGGTGAAATGGGACGCCCTTAGCTAATTAATTAGAGGAACTAGAGGTGTAGTTGCTTCGCCGTCGTGCCGTCAATGGGGTCCAGGCACAGTGCTTGCTCTGCCGAGGCTGAGTGCCGAGGTTCTTTCGTTTTGCTTTCTGTTAGTCACTCTCCTGCGGGGAGGGGTACTGTGTTTATCAAACTGGAGAAACCTAACGGGCAGCTATGATCTCTAGGGAATCTTTGTAACAGCTACGTAGTGATACCCTGCCGGACCACCTAGGTAGTGGTCAATGGGGATTAGCTCTCCCCGGGCAGAAAGGGAATCATGACTCATGGGTAAAGTGTGCGACCTCTGCAGAGGGTAGTGAAACTGATATATCAGCCGTGCTCATGGTTAAGAGCAGCCTTGGGATCCTCTTTGATTAGAGATACAGATGGTTCGAGATACAAGGATTATGTTATGGTTTTGGTTCGAATATGATGATGTTGTTCCTCGATGAGGAAATGGTTCATGGGTTGGTTAATGCTAAAATCTGGCTTCTACTAATGATAAATACCTGACCAACTAAAAGCAACTGCTTGAACCTAACCCCACATAAAGCTAGTCCACTTCAGCCAAACGGGACATTTGCTAAGTACGTTGATGTGTACTCATCCTTGCTTTACCACAAAACACCAGGTTGTCCGCATTGCAACCACTGCTCAGGAGAAGGCGAACCCGTGGAAGGAGACTTCCAGGAGTTCCAAGACTACGACGAATTCTAGGTGTGGGTTGGCGGCAACCCCCAGTCAGCTGCCTGTGAAGGCCTTATTTTTACTGCGTTTCGCTAGCACTTTGATTTAACTGTTAAGTTGATGACTATGTGGATGTCTATGACTCTGTGATGTAATAAGTTAATACTCTCTTAAGTTATTATTCGAGCAATGTGCATTGATGTTCATTTATGTAATCGCTGTGTACGTGAGTTCTGATCCTGGCACGTACATGGTTCACATTCGGTTTACCTTCCAAAACCGGGTGTGACATAAGTGGTATCAAAGCCGTGCTGACTGTAGGACCGCTGACCTAGAGTAGCACTGGTCGTACTAAGGACTATTGACCTCCCCCCTCACCTTGACCTCTGATGTTACTTCAAAAGTCGGTCACCTCGACCCACCCTATGTTTTACTACATATATATATACTATATTATACCTTGTTAAAATTTTTATCTTATTCTGTCTATGGTTTATTCACTTGTCATATTAGTTCTGCTCTTACTCTTATGCTTACGGTGTCTTTTGTAGATGGCTCGTCTTAGACACACTGCACGTAAGTCGGTGATTCCTTTCCTGCCGTCTCGACTTGCGGAGCGTCCTCTGCACCGCACCGTGTCCGGTCAGTCGAGTCACCTGGAGAGACTGCACCACCGCCTGCGTGAGGAGCAGGAACGCCGGCGCCAGCACAGAGAGCAGCAGGGCTCTTCCTCCTCATCCCAGCAAGAGGTGGAGTCTGTGAGGCCCCGTTCCTCTGTTGCCCAGCTGGAGGCGCCCCCTGCACCACCGCGGGATGCCTCGGCTGTTGGAGGAGCTACTGGAGGAGGTCTTGGAGGAGACCCCGACGACGACGACTCAGACCACAGCACGGAGTCCTCTGAGCCGCAGGAGGCGGAAGGATGGGTCGCCCGACCCATCACCCGTGACGCCGCTCGCGGTTGTCACTTCCACGACGCGCTCGACACCTTGCTGCGCCAGGCTTTTGACCGGCACACCTGGTCGATCGAGTATCGTTGTGTAGTCTACCAGCACAGTCGCGGGAGGTACCCGGACCGCTGGGAGGCTACCTGCCTGGTTCGCCGTCCGGAGGATGACCTCCGGGGTGCGGAGGCCGTTTCGGAGCACTGTTCCATCTCCGAGAGGGACACTGCAGAGGCGGCTATGCAGGATGCAGCACGACGTGCACTCTCCCAGTACTGTTCTTTGTTCGGTGGGGTGGCCGACGGTCTTAACCTTCGGTACTACCTCCGCCGTCCTACTGGCAGCACAGAGAGTGTGGTTGTCTCACCTGTTGGTGAGGCTAACCCTAGGTTGAGCAGCACAGTCAACCTAGTCGCAGTGCTTAACACTGAGCTGGATCACTCTCTGGACGAGCTGAGCAGGGCTCGAACGGAGATTGCAGAGTTGCGTGCTGAGCTGGCAGAGCGCCATCACCAGGAGGGTGGTTCTCCCGCTCCTGTTGGGACTCAGCACCCATACCGCTCGCCGCCACGTGGTCACCACACTTATGGTTCCCCTGCCTGTAAGACCAGGATAGATCTGGATCCTTAGATCGTTAGCGTCGAAGTTTGTATTAATTCTTAAGTCAGATGTCTCAGTCTTAGATAGTTAGTTTAGTTTGCTTATCAGTTGCTTCCAATTAGCTTAGTTTGCTTATCAGTTGCTTGCATGCTTGTTATGATGAACTTGTGCTGGATTCGAATCTTTGTAATGACTGTTGCCAACCTGTGGGTTTCCCCTGCAGTTTGGCATAGCTATAATGATTAATAAAGTCAGTTATTTAGTTGGGAAGCCATTTACTTCTACTTTCCTTCTTATCTGAGAAGCTGTGTTGAATCATAATGAGGATCAGTGAAGCTCTTTGTTCACTCAGTGTCATGAAGAATTCTGGGTTCTCTTTTCTTATGCTGGAGGGTTGTAAGATCAATGCTGATGTATGAATGTCTTCCACAGATGTCTGACAACAGGCGCCGATGCAACAGGCGTGCTCAGCAAGAGCAGCATGACCAGCAGGAGGAACAACAGAGGCAGCCTCCCCCACCACCCCCGATGTCAGTGGAGCAGATGTTCTTGATGCAGACTCAAGCAGTGCAGGCCATTGGGCAGACTCTGGCAGCCATGCAGCAGGCTCAACAGCAACCTCAACCCCAATTGCAAGTGCAGATGCCCCAGATGCCACGAGATAAGCGTGGCGAGTTCATGAGAGGGCACCCTCCTACCTTCGCCCATTCTGCCGACCCCATGGATGCAGAAGACTGGCTGCGCGCAGTGGAAAGAGAACTGCGCACCGCTCAATGTAACGACAGGGAGAAGGTTCTGTATGGTCCCCGTCAGCTAAGGGGAGCAGCCCAGTCCTGGTGGGAGTCCTACCTCGCCACACATGCTGACCCCGAAGCCATCACCTGGGAAGAATTCAGCGAGAGTTTCCGCAGGTACCATGTGCCAGAGGGACTGATGATCGTGAAGAAGGAGGAGTTTCTGGCTCTGAAGCAGGGGCCCCTGTCTGTTAGTGAATACAGAGACAAGTTTCTGTAGCTATCTCGGTATGCACCTGAGGATGTCAACTCTGATGCTAAAAGGCAGTACAGGTTCATGAGGGGTTTGGTGGATCCCCTGCATTACCAGCTGATGAATCACACCTTCCCCACCTTCCAGCACCTGATCGATAGGGCAGTTATGACTGAGAAGAAGCGTAAGGATATGGAAGATCGGAAGCGCAAGATGAGTGGACCCTAGTCCGGAAGCATCAGCCGCCCATGTTTCTCAAGCAGTTCATCTCAGCAAGGCAGGCCCGGTCACCCACAGGGATATCAGAATCAGAATCAGCGTCCGCATCAGCAGCAGTTTCAGAGGCAGTATCAACAGCAGCAGCAGCAGCAGTATCGTCAGCACAGCCAGCAAGGAGGTAATCAGTATCAAAAGCAGAACAACCAGGCACCTCGCCTTCCTGCCCCAGCAGCAAACTAGAGCAACCAAGCAGCCCCAGCACAAGGAGGAGGCAGAGGATGTTTCCACTGTGGAGAACAAGGCCACTGGGCGATGCAGTGCCCGAAGAAGGCGGCGCAGCAGCAGACCAACCCCAATGCTCCAACAAGGCAAGGTGTACTGCAGCCGACAGCAGGCAATCGTAACCAAGCGTACAACCGTGGAAAGGTGAACCACTTGGAGGCCGAAGCGATCCAGGATGCACCAGATGTGGCAGTAGGTATGTTCTCAGTCGAATCTCATCCCACGAAAGTGCTATTTGATACTGGTGCAACTCATTCATTTGTCACTGCAACCTGGGTAGAATTGCATAACATCTCAGTAGAGGCAATGATGCCGCCCATGAGGATTAATTCAGTTGGTGGCAAGGTGCAAACAGATAAAATATGCTCAAATATAAGGGTGGAAATAAGGGGGATAGGATTCCCCAGTGACTTAATAGTAATAGACACCCCTGGGATAGATGTCATTCTAGGGATGAATTGGTTAATGAGGTATGAAGCAAATGTTAGTTGTGACAAGAGGACTGTAACATTGAAGTCCCCACTCGGAGAGAAAGTAGTGGCCGAGCTAAGGATGCCTAAATCAGCGGAGGGTATCTGTCACCAGATTTCAGTTGATAGTAAGGAGCCCAACCCGCTTGAGGCTATCAAGGTTGTGTCAGACTTTCCGGACGTGTTTCTCGAGGAGCTAACGGGCATGCCACCCGAGAGAAAAGTCGAATTTGCCATAGAGCTTATCCCTGGTACCGCCCCCATTTCCAAAAGAGCCTACCGAGTGTCTGGACCAGAATTGGTGGAACTCAAGAAGCAGATAGATGAGATGTTAGAGAAGGGTTACATCAGACCAAGTACCTTGCCTTGGGCCGCTCCGGTGTTGTTTGTAGAGAAGAAAGATGGTACCAAAAGGATGTGCATAGATTACAGAGCCTTGAATGAAGTCACTGTCAAAAACAAGTACCCCCTGCCAAGGATAGAAGATTTGTTCGACCAGCTCAGAGGTGCCAGCGTATTCTCGAAGATAGATCTGAGGTCAGGCTACCATCAACTCAGAATCCGACCCTCGGACATACCAAAGACAGCATTCATCACCAAGTACGGGTTATATGAATTCACAGTTATGTCCTTCGGTTTGACAAATGCGCCAGCCTTCTTTATGTACCTGATGAACAGTGTGTTCATGGATTATCTGGACAAGTTTGTGGTAGTGTTTATCGATGATATTCTCATATACTCTCGAAGTGAGGAAGATCATGTAGAGCATTTGAAGATGGTATTGCAAAGACTTCGAGAGCATCAGTTGTATGCCAAGCTGAGCAAATGCGAGTTCTGGATTCATGAAGTCTTGTTTCTGGGTCACATCATAAATCAAGATGGGTTGGCAGTGGATCCAAAGAAAGTAGCAGATATCCTGAACTGGAAAGCACCGAAGGATGTTCGTGGGATCAAGAGCTTCATTGGAATGGCTGGGTATTACAGGCGTTTCATCGAAGGCTTCTCAAAGATTGCTAGACCAATGACAGCGTTGCTAGCGAAGAAAGTTGAGTTTAAGTGGACCCAAAAGTGTCAGGAAGCATTTGAAGAACTGAAAAATAGATTGACTACAGCTCCGGTGTTAGTCCTGCCTGATGTTCACAAGCCATTCTCAGTGTATTGCGATGCTTCTTACACCGGATTGGGATGTGTGTTAATGCAAGAAGGAAGAGTTGTAGCATACTCATCTCGACAGCTGAAGATCCATGAGAAAAATTATCCCACACATGACCTGGAGTTGGTAGCAGTGGTTCATGCTCTGAAGACCTGGAGACATTACCTGTATGGGCAGAAGTGCGACATCTACATAGATCATAAAAGTCTGAAGTACATATTCACCCAGTCAAAGTTAAACATGAGACAGCGAAGATGGTTGGAATTGATCAAGGACTATGAGTTGGAGATACATTACCATCCAGGCAAAGCCAATGTGGTTGCAGATGCTCTGAGCAGGAAGAGTCAAGTCAATATGATGGCCACGTACCCAATGCCATATGAGTTAGCCAAGGAGTTCGACAGACTGAGTCTCGGTTTCCTGAACAGTACGCAAGGAGTAACAGTGGAATTAGAGCCCACTCTAGAGCGGGAGATCAAAGAAGGGCAAAAGGATGATGAAAGCATCAACAAGATCCGGCAGCTAATCTTAGAAGGAAGAGGCAAAGACTTTCGAGAGGATGAAGAGGGAGTAATATGGTTCAAGGACCGATTGTGTGTCCCCGACCTCAAACCTATTCGGGAGCTGATCCTAAAGGAAGCTCATGAGACAGCCTACTCCATACACCCGGGAAGCGAAAAGATGTATCAGGATTTAAAAAGGAGGTTTTGGTGGTATGGCATGAAAAGAGAGATCGCAGAATATGTCGCCATCTGTGATAGCTGTCAGAGAACCAAAGCAGAGCATCAAAGGCCCGCCGGATTGTTGCAGCCATTGCGGATCCCTCAGTGGAAGTGGGATGAGATCGGGATGGATTTTATAGTTGGCCTACCTCGTACCCGGGCCGGTTATGATTCCATCTGGGTGGTGGTGGACCGCTTGACAAAGGTGGCCCATTTCATACCTGTGAAGACCACATACACCGGAGCAACGTTAGCTGAGTTATACATGTCATGGATAGTTTGCCTTCATGGTGTGCCGAAAAAGATAGTGTCAGATCGAGGAACGCAGTTCACCTCTCATTTTTGGCAGCAGCTACAAGAAGCTTTGGGCACCCATTTGAACTTCAGCTCGGCTTATCATCCACAGACAGACGGTCAGACTGAAAGAACTAATCAGATCCTAGAAGATATGTTGAGAGCCTGTGCGTTGCAAGACAAGTCAGGATGGGACAAAAGGTTACCTTATGCAGAATTCTCCTATAACAATAGTTACCAGGCCAGCTTGAAGATGTCACCGTTTCAGGCACTCTATGGACGAAGTTGTAGGACTCCGCTGCATTGGGACCAGCCTGGAGAGAGACAGGTGTTTGGCCCCGACATTTTGCTTGAAGCCGAAGAGAATATCAAAATGGTTCGGGAGAATCTGAAGATAGCACAATCAAGGCAGCGAAGCTACGCGGACCGAAGGAGAAGAGAACTGAGTTTCGAAGTGGGGGATTTCGTCTATCTGAAGGTGTCACCTATCAGGGGAGTCAGAAGGTTCGGAGTTAAAGGCAAGTTAGCACCCCGGTACGTTGGACCATACCAGATTCAAGCAAAGCGTGGAGAAGTGGCCTACCAACTCAACCTACCAGAAAGTTTGTCGGCAGTGCACGATGTGTTCCACGTGTCACAGTTGAAGAAGTGTCTGCGAGTACCAGAAGAACAGTTGCCAGTGGAGGGTTTGGAAGTCCAGGAGGATCTGACATACATAGAGAAGCCAACGCAGATTCTGGAGTTTGCAGACAGAGTCACCCGGAGGAACACCATCAGAATGTGCAAAGTCAGATGGGGTCACCACTCCGAGGAAGAAGCAACCTGGGAACGAGAAGATGATCTGAAAGCCAAATACCCTGAACTCTTTGCTGACCAACCCTGAATCTCGGGGCGAGATTCTTTTAAGGGGGATAGGTTTGTAACACCCTGAATTTGGGGGTATAAAATTTCCTTGCTCATATTCACAAATTCAGGTGTTACTTCCCTTTTCTCATCCTTCCCCAATCTCCTCTCTCTCATTTCTATAGGAGAAAAGTGGTTATTTTATTTATAATTATAGTCTATTAGCTCAAACCCTAAGGGAGTGTGAACTGTTGCATCATGTTGAACCCTAGATTTCACTTTTGTTTGGTGCATAATTCTCAAAAAGTCTAATTTGAATTTGTGGCTCATTTGAATTTGAATCAAAAAGAGAAAATAAAAAGAAAAGAGAAAACAATTCCAGAATAAAAGAAAAAGGAAAAGAAGCCCGCTTCCCCCGCCCCCTCGGCCTTTCGGCCCATCAGGCCCACTCCGCGCGCGCGCCCTCCCCCTCCCGCTCTCTCTGCCCTGGCGGGCCTGCCCGTCAGCGCGGCCGCCGTCTCCGCGCCCGCCTCGCTCTCTCTCTGCCCGCGGGCCCCGCCTGTCGGCGCTGCCGCTTCCCCGCGCGTGCGCCCTCTCCCTCGCTCTCTCTCTGCTCGCGGGCCCGGGCTGTCAGCTCCCTCGTCCTCGCGTAACTGCCGCCCGAGCTGCGCGTTGCCGCGGTCTCCGCGCCCACGACGCGTGTGAAGCTCGCAACCGCCCTCGCCTCGGCCACTAGAGCCCAGAGCCCCACTCGCCCTCTCCCCCTCCCTCATTTGCGCACCTGCCGACCTCTCTCTCGCCTCCCCCTCGCTGCGCGCACGCCATAGCGCCATCGCCGCGAACCACCGCCGTCCCGAGCTCGTTTCCCCGTCGTCGTTGGAGCTCCGCCGTGCCTTTTGCCACGGTAAGCTTCGCCCCGACGTCCACAACCCGGAACGCGCTCCAATTTCCCCTCTCCCTCCCTGAGTTCCTCTGCCCGCGCTCACCCGCCGTTCGCTGCGCAGCCGCCGGGGTCCGCCACCGTCGACTCGGGCTGTCGCCGCGTCTCCGTCGCCACCGAGGAGTCCCCGGAGTTCGCCTTGAGGTAAGGAACCTCCCATGCCCCCTCCCTTCCCCTCTTTTGCACTCTGTCGCGCTTAATTCCTCGTCGGAGTTGCTTAGCGCCGCCGCCGAGCCGCTTCGCCGTGAACCGCCCCCCTCCGGTGCCCCTGCCCCGACCCAGACCCCACCAGAGAATTCCCGTGCTCTCCCCAACCTCCCCGGCCACTCAGGTCGCCCCGGGAACCCGCAGGGCCCCCGCGCCCCTCGACTCCGGCGAGTTCTCCGCCGCGGGACGGGCGCCGCCGCCTCAGCTGGCTGGGGAAGAAGACAGAAGCCAGCCGCCCCATCTCCGCCGTCCATCTTAGATCGGACGACCCTGTTTCAAATAGCCCGAACCCAACCTCAGCCGTTCGCCTGAGATCCGACGGCCCAGGGCCGTTTCCCCCCCGCACCCCGCCTTCCTGTCAATCGGGCCCCGCCTGTCAGCCGCCCGCGCTCGCTCTGCCCGCCCGGCCCCGCCTGTCAGCCGCTCGCGCCCGCACTGCCCGCCCGGCCCCGCCTGTCAGCCGCTCACGCCGCCGCGCGCTCGCGCGCCCGCCCGCAGGATCTAATCCTGGCCGTCCGACTGAGATCTAATGACTATTAACGTCCGATACCCCTTCGCCCGCGCGTTTTCTTAAAGAGGCCCCCGGTTTTCTGGAATTTGAACCCGCCGTCCCTGGTTTCTTACAGTTAGGTCCTCAGACCTTTTATTTAATTCAAAATAGGTCCTTAGGGTATATTTTTAACCCCTAAACTTGTAAAATTCATAACTTTGCCATATGAACTCCAAATTAGGTGCTTCAAATTGCAAAATGTTCATAATATTATTATCTATCTGTTTATGCAATGTTTCCCTGCTGTTTCTATGTCCCAATTAATAGTTGATCATTAGGGTAAAATTGATGTTATTGGAACCCTATTTGAGATAAATAAAAGATAGTAGATTTTAATAAAAGTTGGAGCACTTAAGTTTATGGACTTAACATTATGTAATGATTTAACCCCCACCACTGACTTAGAACTGATTAGTGGATAGTGAATCACTTGGAATAGTCCTCCACCCTAGACCTAGGGAATACTAGAGTACCAATCCTTTTCTATTATGAACTTGTGATCTCTCGGATGCATATGTTTGGTATATTGTTTTTGTTTGTTATTTCCCAAGTGCATAGTGTGAATGATTACTTTACGTAGACAACGAGCAGTCTGTGTTTCCCGAGGAAGTTGCAGAGGAAGTTCCTGATCAACAGTTTGGTGAAGGCAAGTGTCCTCTGACCCATTATGTCCTATTCATTTATAACTTACTACCCCGCATTACTTACTTGAAACCTAAGGATTGACTAGCTTCACACTTTACTTTATCCTTGATGACCTTATGGGCTATTATGGTTAGCATTCTGCTATTGCCTTAACTTAATCAATGAACATGATGTGACTATTTATGATACTGTTATCCTGATGATGTTGATGATCTTGTGATACTCTAGGGGGCTCAGGCTGTTTCCTGAGTACCTCTCCGTAAGGACCTGTTCGTTGAGAGACCACCCGGGATAACAGTGCAACCATGAGGGTGAAATGGGACGCCCTTAGCTAATTAATTAGAGGAACTAGAGGTGTAGTTGCTTCGCCGTCGTACCGTCAATGGGGTCCAGGCACAGTGCTTGCTCTGCCGAGGCTGAGTGCCGAGGTTCTTTCGTTTTGCTTTCTGTTAGTCACTCTCCTGAGGGGAGGGGTACTGTGTTTATCAAACTGGAGAAACCTAATGGGCAGCTATGATCTCTAGGGAATCTTTGTAACAGCTACGTAGTGATACCCTGCCGGACCACCTAGGTAGTGGTCAATGGGGATTAGCTCTCCCCGGGCAGAAAGGGAATCATGACTCATGGGTAAAGTGTGCGACCTCTGCAGAGGGTAGTGAAACTGATATATCAGCCGTGCTCACGGTTAAGAGCAGCCTTGGGATCCTCTTTGATTAGAGATACAGATGGTTCGAGATACAAGGATTATGTTATGGTTTTGGTTCGAATATGATGATGTTGTTCCTCGATGAGGAAATGGTTCATGGGTTGGTTAATGCTAAAATCTGGCTTCTACTAATGATAAATACCTGACCAACTAAAAGCAACTGCTTGAACCTAACCCCACATAAAGCTAGTCCACTTCAGCCAAACGGGACATTTGCTGAGTACGTTGATGTGTACTCATCCTTGCTTTACCACAAAACACCAGGTTGTCCGCATTGCAACCACTGCTCAGGAGAAGCGAAGCCGTGGAAGGAGACTTCCAGGAGTTCCAAGACTACGACGAATTCTAGGTGTGGGTTGGCGGCAACCCCCAGTCAGCTGCCTGTGAAGGCCTTATTTTTACTGCGTTTCGCTAGCACTTTGATTTAACTGTTAAGTTGATGACTATGTGGATGTCTATGACTCTATGATGTAATAAGTTACTACTCTCTTAAGTTATTATTCGAGCAATGTGCATTGATGTTCATTTATGTAATCGCTGTGTACGTGAGTTCTGATCCTGGCACGTACATGGTTCGCATTCGGTTTACCTTCCAAAACCGGGTGTGACAGCTGCTTCGAGAATCGCCGGATGTAGTCCCGGAGAGACTCTCCCGGCCATCGCGGCAGCTTTAGAGATCCTAGGAGTTTCCAGGGCGCACGTACGTGCCCTGGAAATTGCCGGCGAAGGCTTGGACCAGGTCGTCCCAGTTGGAGATCTGCCCCGGGGGCAGGTGCTCCAGCCAGGCTCGAGCGGTGTCGGAGAGGAACAGGGGGAGGATGCGGATGATGAGATTATCATCGCCCGTTCCACCCAGTTGGCAGGCCAGCCAATAGTCCGCGAGCCACAGTTCCGGTCTCGTCTCCCCCGAGTACTTTGTGATAGTAGTCGGGGTTCAGAACCGGGTCGGGAACGGCGCCCGTCGTATGGCGCGGCTGAAAGCCTGCGGACCGGGTGGTTCGGGCGAAGGACTCCGATCCTCCCCGCTATCGTAACGTCCCCCACGCCTGGGGTGGTAGCCTCAGCATACCCTTTCGTCGGGGTGGGCCCGACGGCTGTGATGATGGTGCTTGTTGCTGAGGCGACCCGGGGCCGCAGGCGCTGTGTTGCGTGTGCGCCCGGAGTGGACCGAGGCTTCCCGCATGAATCGGGAAGTCGCGGCGTGATGTTCCGAGCGGTACCCCTGCCTTCGGGAGGCGGAGCTTTCGGCCCGTCGGACCGTGGCGTCCTCCAGGAGATTCTTGAGCTCTCCCTGGATACGCCGCCCCTCGGTGGTTGATGGCTCCGGCATCGCGCGGAGAAGTATTGCCGTTGCAGCCAGGTTCTGGCCGACTCCACTAGAGTCCGGTGGCGGCCTTACCCTGACGTCGTCGGCGATGCGGTGCTGGATGCCCTAGGGGAGATGACGTGCTTCTCCGGCCGGAGGTTGGCCCGCCCATTCCTGCCCGACGTCCCAGCGGATCGGCACAAGCGTTCCTACTCCCTCGTCGAGCCTGGCCTGCCTCTCGCGGATTTGCTCGAGCTGTGGGTCAGGACCCCCCGCCGGGACGGTAACCACAACTAGCTCCCGAAGGATGTCAACGCGAGGCACGAGCCTAGGGGGATCACCGTTCTCCGGCATACCAAGATGGTTGCCTTCGCCGGGACCCCCTAGATCGACGTGGAAACATTCACGACTTGGGCCGCAGTCCTCGTCGTCGAGGCTGCGGCTACCGTCGGAATAGTCGGAAAGGCAGTAGTCACATGCGGTCATGAAGTCCCACATGGCACTGGGGTTACCAAGTCCGGAGAAATCCCAACAGAGGTCAGGCTCGCCATCTTCCTCGGACTCCGAGGGCCCGTAGGTCGAGACGGCCGTCAGCCGGTCGCAGGGTGACCGCACACGATAACCCGGAGGGTTTGGACTCGCCTCTATGGGAGTGTCCACCGAAGCGGAGTTGCTTGGCGGGTCGAGGCCGAATCCAAAAGACGCGAGATGGGAATCGGTCGGTACCTTTTGGTCGACAGGCGGTGACGAAGTCACGTCAGGGACTGACTGCACCGTCGTCTCAGGTACGAGGGTGACGCCTAGCAAGTCCTTCGCGAGCGTGCTGGCGTCGTCCGTTTGCTTGAGGTTGGCGTGTTGCGGGGAGATGGCGCTCGTCTTCGTCTCAGACGCGAGGCCGATGCCCGACGCGCTCTCCGTTGGGGCGCCGGCGCCATCGACTCGCTCGACAGCCAACGAGGTGCTGCCTCCTGCTTGGCCTTGGTTGCCCCGCCTCCTCCTCCGTCAGCGGGGGAGGGGACGGGACAAGCCCGAATGTCATCCTTCAACCACGTGGGGAAGGCGTCGTCGATTTCCCCGCCGGCGGGCGGGTATCACTCTGTCGAGTGGCTCAGCAGTCGGAGCGGTGCAGGCGGCGCTTTCCTCTTGTCAGACCGGTCAGTGGAGCGGCGAAGTGACTGCGGTCACCTCGGCTTTGTCGACTGGAGGGCGCGCATCAGGATAAAGGTGTCAGGCCACCTTTGCATTAAATGCCCCTGCGTTTTGGTCGGTTGGCGTGGCGATATGGCCAAGGTTGCTTCTTGGTGAAGACTAGGCCTCGGGCGAGCCGAAGGTGTGTCCGTTGCTGGAGGGGGTCCTCGGGCGAGACATAGGTCCTCCGGGGTCGGCTGCCCTTGCCCGAGGCTGGGCTCGGGCGAGGCATGATTGCGTCCCTCGAATGGACCGATCCTTGACTTAATCGCACCCATTAGGCCTTTGCAGCTTTGTGCTGATGGGGGTTACCAGCTGAGATTTAGGAGCCTTGAGGGTACCCCTAATTATGGTCCCCGATAGTACCCCCCGAGCCTCGAAGGGAGTGTTAATACTCGCTTGGAGGCTTTTGCCGCACTTTTTTGCAAGGGGACCAACCTTTTCTTGGTTGCATTTTGTTCCGGTGGGTGCGCGCGAGCGCACCCGCCGGGTGTAGCCCCCGAGGCCTCGGAGGAGTAGTTTGATTCCTTCGAGGTCTTAGTGCGTTTCGCAACACTTCGGCTGGTCTGGTTGTTCCCTCATGCGAGCTGGCCGTAGCCCAGGTGCACGGTCGGGTCCCAAGTTCTCGGGCTGGTATGTTGATGCTGTCAACGGTTTGGCAGGAGCCGGGTTTGCGAGAGCAGCCCCCGAGCCTCTGCGCAGGGCGAGAGGACGATCAAGGACAGACTCGACTTTTTTACATACGCCCCTGCGTCGCCTTTCCGCAAGGAGGAGGGGGGGAAAGCGCCATGTTGCCCTCGGAGGGCGCCGAACATGGTGTCTCCAGTGAGCTGCTGGCGGGTAATCCGAGCGGACGCCCATGCCCCATTTGTTAGGGGTCGGCTAGAGGCCCGGAGGCGCGCTCCAAAAGTGTAACACCCCTGGTGTTACTATAACTAAAACTTGAGCATGACATCATAAGCATTGGCAGTGCATATGTTTGACACACTTAGAGTGCATTCACTAGGCAAAAATTTCAAACAAGTTGTATTGTTTTAAGTGTTTTTGCAAATAGCACCCTGGTTCAGAAACTTAACCCTAAATAGTGGTTGAAGGGGTAAACCTTAACCCAAGTTAAGAAAACCTAAAGACTTTAGGGTAAAAGTCATAAAATGACCCTAAGAACAAACTTGAATTCCTTTTATACCCTGGGATGCCAGAAACCCTAATTGGAACCCTGGAAAGCCCTAAACTAAACCCTAGGGACTTATGTGCAAAATTAGTCCACTTTTGGACTAAAGTGCAAAAAACCAAGCCAAATAAGTATTTTAAGTCAATTGGTTCACAAATATGTGGATTTGCAAGCCAAACCCTGAATTTTGGACTTATTTGCAAAAGAGCCCTATTTGAACTCTTTTGATTAAGTCTGAAATTCAGTGTATTATGCCCATCTTTGTGACCTTGTAACTTCTAAACAAAAGGGTTTTTGCCCTAGGTCACCACATCAAAATTGAAGACCAATGATAGGAGAACAACTTTGCTAAAGAGTGTGAGCTTAGTTGTTATGAGAAATTTAGAGAAAAACCCAATCAAAAACTGGCTGTCAGGCTGTTTGATCTGAAATTCAGAATAACAGATGACTGACATCAACTTCCAGCTCAAATCCAAGCATGATCCAGTGCTCAAATGAGTTTGATCTCTATAGTTGAAGTGTAGCTGGTTTATAACTCTACAACTTTGCTACATAGAGTTGGCTTAGGTTTCACACAAAGATTTGAGAAAACTGGGCTCCAAAGTGCTCTGTCAGTCACTCTGAACTGGTATTCGCCATGGTACAGTAACCGGTAAACTGAAGAAGATCCTATTCGTGCTCGTCGCCGATAGCCGTCGCCGTCGATCGTCGTTCGCTGTGATTCGTGCTCGACGGTCACTAGATAAGTCTGTCACGGTAAAGGTCCTCGTCACCGGTGAGCTGGAAGTCACCCCGCTCGGCCACGGCACATCTCCCCTGGCTCACCGCCCGCGGTAAAGTGCTCGCCGTCGACCGCCGCCTCTCGGCCGGGTGCCGCGTGGCTCAACTCTTCCACCTCGTCGCCATGACTCCTCTAGGCCATCCCATCGTCGACGAGGAGCTTGCCACGGCAGTCGACACGTATTCACCGCGGCCAGTACTTCTTCCCCATCTCCGACCACCGGGTGTCTCATCCAAATTCGCGGCCACCTCTTGCTCCGCCTATAAATTAAGCCCTCCTCTAGCTGCGTAACTTCATCACGTACCTCATCGTCCAGTATCAGCCCCGATCCTGCCACCGTGAGCTCTAATTTCAAGTTTTCCCCAATTCCAGTCGCCGCCACCGTGAAATCCACTCCACCGTGGTCAGTCCTCCACAGGTTAGCCCCGGTCCTCTGCTACTTTGTTTGAGTACCCTCCCAGCTCCGTGATGCTTGCCAAGCCACCGAATTGAACCGGGAGGCCCCCAGTCGCCGGGAACACGATCATATCGCCGCTATGCTTACGGCCACCGTGGCCGGAGCTCCATAGTTCACCAATAGTGCAATTAAGTTAGGGGAAATGGTCAGGTTGACCCCAATTTCATGTCCGCCGCTCGGAGAACCCAGCCATAGCCCCAATCGGCCGGCGTAGATGCTCGCCGGAGCGCGGCGGTGCGCGAGCGCCGTCGAGGACTTCTAGTTGTGAATTGATAGAAACGCAGGGGTCTTTTTGTAGGTGTCAGTGACTCTGCGCAATAGTAAACGACCCTGTTCTGGTTTAGTCAAAACGCCGAGGGCCTCTGCGCAAAACCTCCCTCGCGGGCGCGGGCGCGCGCGCGATTTCGCGCGGACCTGGGCCGCTGGGCTGAATCCGGCCCAGTTCTATTTAAACATTTTCCTTTTTCTTTTTCCACAGAGCTTTAGAAATGTATAGAAAAATGTAGAAAAATGCTAAAATTGTGAAACCAATTTTCCTAGATTCCTTATTTTCCCTAGTATTTAATAAAAATAAACTCACGATTTTTAGATCAAATAGGGAATTTTAGGGTATTTAAAATAGCCTAAACCATTGATTCTGGATTTTTAGAAAATAAATAATAAGTCCAAAATTTCCCAAACTTTTTATGTGAGCTTTTCACATTATTTAGAAGCCATGGGTAGAGTTTGGTTTGATTTGAACATTGTTTGATAACTAGAAACCAAAACCACCCCCCCTGCTCCATGAACTCCTTTACTGACTCCGGAAACCCTAGGTTCTCGGAGTACCGTGAAGGAAAGTTGTACTCAAGACATAAATAATAAGTTTATGCTATCTTTGCATCCTCATGAGCATTCCATGACATCCATTCTTATGCATGTATATGGTTATATTAGAGCACGAAGAAGAAGAAGAAGTCTCTGAAGAAGGGATACCACCAACCTCTGATCCTCAAGCAGGCAACTGCTTTTATTTCGATATTTGTGGATCCGAGCAGGACTCACCTGATAACAAAGGCAAGCCCCGGTGCATTTGCCACCTCCCTTGATGTTTTTAAAATCTTTCTCACTTGCTTGCTGCATTAGGTGATAGGAGTTGATTGATTAAACAATTCCTGCATTACCTTCCTTGATCTTGATTACCCTCCTTGAAATCCTGTTTTTACAAAAAGGTTTTACTATGCTTAGTATTGCTTTAAAAAAACAAAAGGATTTGTTTTACAAAAGATGTTTGGCAAAGTGGGAGGGATGTTTTCGAAAATAAAACTTGATGGTGGATCCATCATGGCCGTGATGGGTTCAACATCGGAAAAGATGTACCTCTGCCAGGTACCAAACTTTGGGTTTGAAATGATTAAGCTGAGACCGGGCGGGTGACTTGCACGAGAAAGGAGTCTCGGTGTAGTGTCTCCGTCTGAGTCGATTAAGGACCTTGTCGATGTAGGCCTGCTGACCGAGGACCCTTTAACTGGTCACATGCCTCGTCATGGGTAAGCCTTGCCTCGGGCAGACTAAGGCCGGAATAAGATAACACGAAATGGGAGTGGAGCGGTGGCGAGAGTAGCGTGTACCCTCCGTGGCAAGAGGCTGGACGGTGGTGTATCTGTGCTCTCGGTTTGCGTGAACCTGATCCGGTCTTAAGAACCCCGGTGGCGGGTTGACATATGCAAGGGTTAAGTGCTACATATGTCGTGTGATTGGAGATCCTCAGCTGAGTATAATCGATTCGGATCGCCGTACCTCCGCGGTTATGGAGACTTGGCCACTGACTTACACGTAGCATTCCACTAAAGATGATGGGTTTGCTAAGAAATTGGCTAGTGCAGGTCAAGTGATTGAACTAGGGTAGAAAGAACTCTAGTGCAGGTAATTTTACTTAACTTGACAAATAAAACTGGATTTTTAAGGATCCACTCATAGTAAGCTTTTCTGCAAAACAGAGTCCTTGATTCTTGATAAGCCTTTCCTTGACTCCCATATAACCAGCATACCCTTGAGAGTCTTTTCTTTAGTTGGGTAAGACTTGCTGAGTAATTCCATACTCAGGGTTTTATTCCCTGTTGTTTTTCAGGTTCTAACTTTGTGCTGTTGTTGATGGTGTTAAGTGCCGGTGGGCTCGGCCTTCTTATAAGTCTAAGTAACCCTTCTATACTTCTTATTGAGGATGATCCCTTGAGCTAGCATATATATTTCAAACTTATACTTTTGTAATCACTCCGATAAACTAATGTAAAATTTTTGTAACCTGTAAAATTTGGTAGTAAGAATTCCGCTGCAACAATATTGGTGTGTGTGATTTGTGTTACTTAATCCCGCGGTTCTGGTTGAAAGTGGTTTATCCGATGTCCTCGGGACAATTGGATAGATCCTGCTGAGTTATCTGGTGCACATGCATGGCTGTCTGAGGTCTTTGGGACAAGGACATGCACGGACAGATCCTGTTGAGTTATCTGGTGCACATGCATGGCCGTCTGAGGTCTTTGGGACAAGGACAGGTGCATGTGGGCCCAATAACTTGGAGGTTCTGCCACAGGCTGGT
This sequence comes from Zea luxurians, assembly GCA_029449295.1. NCBI lineage: Eukaryota > Viridiplantae > Streptophyta > Magnoliopsida > Poales > Poaceae > Zea > Zea luxurians. Next base: position 10,858,161 of record JAOPSE010000012.1, on the reverse strand, counting down.
ATCAGAGCGTAGCCCTTCTTTGCAGATATTACGAGGCATCTTCAAAAAGATTTTCAAAAGTCTTACCTAAAGATTCTTTTCTCTTCTTACCTAAGTATTCTGAAGAGTTTATCTTAAAGACCAGATAGGAAGAGTGCAACGTATAGAAGGTTGAATCGACCAAGGTTGATTCTGTACTTATTCATGCATCATGCTAAGAATTATGCTAATAAATTTTCCCCCTTAGAAAGATGCTGCCACGCACAAGGCTAACGGCACGTAAGTCAACGGGACCAATTGGAGTACCCCGGCATCAACTAGCCCCTCGACACGAAAGCAGTAGCAGCGGAAGTAATGACCCTATAGGAGACCTGGAAGCCGAAGTGAGTCGACTTCAAGCAACGCTGCGACACAGGACCAATACTTGGATCGCAGACGGAGATAGAATCAATGAACTAAGAAGGGACATCCGTCACTTGCAGGATTAGCTGGCTGATCGGGACTTAGCACTTGACTGGGCAGTACAGTCACATATGTTGGCATGTGCTAAGGAAGCGAGGGCTCAGGCCCGAATTAAAGAACTTAGCTCAGCTGTCGACAACCTGCAAGTCTACTGCAATACGTTGCATGAGGAAGTCCATGTGCTATACTCACAATTACACCCTAGTGAGCCTGCACGCTCTGCTGAGACGGAAGCCGGACCCTCTCACGTTGCGGGACGCGCGTTGGGTGGGGAGTTAGATCTTTTTGAACCCCCTCCTTCTTTGAGGTTGGTTGACGTCTGGACTCCCACACCTGACAATGAAGCCGCCAAAAGCAACGGAAAGCAGGACTAATGGTGTAATAAAAGTAGAGTAGTGTATTGTAGGGTGTACTGTTGTATAATAGGTTAAACTTTTGTAAAATGGGTAATGTATCCTGTTATGTAATATCGAGTCTGTATCATTACTCTTTATAGTAATGTAAAATGGAAGGTTTTCTTTGGCACATTATGTTTATTCAAATGTTTTTGCCTCAGATGCCGACCAGGACTCGCGGACAGGACGCAGCCGGAACATCTGGGGGTCGGGATGTCACCCCGAATCCACCTCCAGTTCCACCCACGCTAGCCGAGGCAATTGCTGCCTTGGTGAATGCTACAGCCGACAATACCCGCTTCCTGAGGGAAATGGCGGGTCAGCAACAGTTCCAGCAACAAGCAGGAAGAGGTTTTCAACAAGGTCCCCGTGAGACTACTTATCTGGACTTCTCCGAGACTCGTCCACCTCTATTCACCAAAGCAGAAGATCCGCTCGAAGCCGACGAGTGGATACGAGTCATCGAACAGAAGTTTGGCCTTCTTCGTTGTTCGGAAACACAGAAGCCATTGTTCGCGGCACAGCAACTCCGAGGCCCTGCCAGTACTTGGTGGGGAAACTTTGTGGCTATCCAACCGGACAACCATCAAATTACATGGAACGAGTTTAAAGCAGCCTTCCGCGAGCATTACATTCCTGAGGGAGTGCTGCACATGAAACAAGAAGAGTTTATGAAACTGAAACAAGGGGGAGATACTGTTAATCAGTATCTTAACAAGTTCAATCACCTGTCACAATATGCAATTGATCAGGTGAATACGGATTTGAAGAAAAGGAACTGTTTTATGAGAGGTCTGAATGACCGGATGCAGCGAAAAATGGCTGCATGTATTGATCTCACCTATGGGAAGGCTGTCAGCACAGCCTTATCTGTGGAGGCAAAATATGCAAATTCTGGGAAAAATAAGGGACTCAGTGGTGATAGGCCTAGTCAGGGCCCGGTAAAGAGGCAACGGTTTATTCTCCGGCCTTCTAACCAGAACCGTTCAAGTGCACCATCTTTCCCTTTCAAGCAGCCCATAATTATTCGTCCCAACAAAGCCCCTACTGTCCAAAGTCAGCCGGGTGCCCCAGGCACTCGATTCCCTGCTCTGCCAAGTTCTTCAACTGGATGTTTTAACTGTGGCAAGTCTGGGCATTTTATTAAAGATTGCCCCTATCCTAGGCAAAATCAGGCTAATAATCAGCAAGGATCGAGGAATTCAGCTCCAGGCAAGGGAAGTACTTCGGGCAAGAATACCAAGAAGACGGGGCGAGTATATTACACTCAAGTAGCTACTACACCGGAGGGAGAGCCGGTGATGATGGGTACGTTCCCTGTGGCCAGTCACCCTGCAATTATTCTTTTTGATTCTGGTGCTTCGCATACCTTCATTAGCAAGACATTTGTGGAGCAACATCACATTGCATGTCATGAATCAAAAGAGGGATTTAAAATTCATTCACCTGGGGGACACATTTTTACTAGAGAAGTGGCCTATGAAGTGCCAGTAACAATGGCCGGACGGAACTTTCCTGCTAACATGATTGTTCTGAAAGGCCAGGATATAGATGTAATTTTGGGTATGAATTGGTTAACCCAACTCAAGGCAATACTCAACACTGAACTCAGAACCGTCAGGTTGAGTTATAATCAAGAAGAAATTCTCTTGTCTCTCCCCAAAACCAATCCAGCCAAAGCTTCTGGTAGAATATTTGAAGCCATTGTACCGGAGATCAAGAACATTCCGGTAGTAGGTGAGTTTCCAGATGTATTTCCGGAAGATTTGCCCGGACTGCCCCCTGAAAGAGATGTAGAATTCGTAATTGAGCTAAAGCCCGGTACGGCTCCCATCTCCCGAAGATCGTACCGTATGCCCCCTAATGAGTTAGCAGAATTGAAGATTCAATTACAAGATCTATTGAATAAGGGATTTATCCGGCCAAGCTCGTCCCCATGGGGTTGTCCCGCCATCTTTGTGAAGAAGAAGGATCAAACCTTGCGCATGTGCGTGGACTATCGGCCCCTGAATGAGGTCACCATCAAGAATAAGTACCCTCTTCCAAGGATCGATATCTTATTTGATCAACTGACTGGGGCGAGGGTATTTTCTAAAATTGATCTCAGGTCGGGCTATCATCAAATCCGTATTCGGCCCGAGGATATACCGAAGACCGCATTTACTACGCGGTATGGATTGTTCGAATACTTGGTAATGTCTTTCGGGCTCACCAATGCTCCTGCCCACTTCACCTATTTGATGAACTCGGTGTTCATGCCTGAGCTGGACAAGTTCGTGGTGGTCTTCATCGACGATATTTTGATATACTCTAAAAATGAAGAGGAGCATGCTCAGCACCTACGGATTGTATTGACGCGCCTGAGGGAACATCAGCTGTATGCCAAGTTCAGCAAGTGCGCATTCTGGCTGGAGGAAATTCAATTTTTGGGGCACGTGTTATCAGCTAAAGGAATTGCGGTAGATCCTAGCAAGGTCAAGGATATTCTGGAGTGGAAACCCCCAACAACTGTTCACCAAGTCCGGAGTTTTCTTGGACTAGCGGGATACTATCGCAGATTCATACCTGATTTTTCTAAGCTTGTGAAGCCAATCACAAGTTTATTGAAGAATGACATTAAGTTCAATTGGTCTTCTAAGTGTAATGAAGCCTTTGAGCAATTGAAGACATTATTAACCACTGCTCCGGTATTGGCTCAACCGGACATCACTAAGCCTTTTGATGTATATTGTGATGCGTCAGGCAGTGGACTCGGTTGTGTGCTGATGCAAGAGGGCCGAGTAATTGCGTATGCTTCAAGGCAGTTACGCCGACATGAAGAGCATTATCCAACACATGATCTAGAGCTAGCTGCTGTGGTTCATGCCCTGAAAATATGGCGTCACTATCTGCTGGGAAATATCTGTCACATATATACAGATCATAAAAGTTTGAAGTACATCTTCACCCAGTCAGAGTTAAATATGAGGCAAAGACGATGGCTTGAGCTCATCAAAGACTATGATCTGGAGATCCATTATCACCCAGGCAAGGCCAATGTGGTGGCAGATGCATTGAGTCGTAAGACTTCCTGCCACTGTCTTATGGCAAAAACCTCCGAAAACACTTTATGTCAAGAAATGGAGAAGTTAAACCTGGGGATAATCCAACAAGGGACTCTGAATCAGCTAAAGCTTGAGTCAACCATTTTGCAAAGGATAATTGATACTCAAAAGGATAATCTGGGTATGAAGCACCTACGAGAGAAGATAAGGGCTGGAACAGCCAAATGTTTCAAGGAAGATGATCAAGGTGTGTTATGGTTTAACAACCGCATAGTAGTGCCAAAGAATGAAGAACTCCGCCAGCAAATCTTAGATGAAGCGCATCTTAGTCGCTATTCTATTCATCCGGGAAGCACTAAGATGTATCACGATCTAAAACAGCACTACTGGTGGACGAAGATGAAGATTGAAATTGCACGCTATGTGGCTAAGTGTGACACTTGCAGACGTGTCAAGGCCATACACATGAAAACTGCCGGTCCATTGCAGTCATTACCAATACCAACATGGAAATGGGAAGACATCAGCATGGACTTTATTGTGGGACTGCCCAGGACGATAAAAGGGTATGACTCTATTTGGGTTATAATTGATCGGCTTACAAAGATTGCTCACTTTCTGCCGGTCAAGACAAATTCCCCGGTCACTGTCTACGCCCAATTGTACATTGCTCGTATTCTTAGTCTGCATGGTGTTCCAAAGACCATAGTGTCGGATCGTGGACCTCAATTTGTAGCCAAGTTTTGGGAAGCACTTCACAAATCTTTGGGTACTAAGTTACTCCACAGTTCGGCCTATCATCCTCAAACCAGTGGGCAGACTGAGAGAGTGAACCAAATACTGGAAGATATGCTGCGAGCATGTGTCCTGGATTTCTCACCAAAATGGGATGAATGTTTACCTTTGGCGGAGTTTTCATATAATAACAGTTATCAAGAAAGTATCAAGATGGCACCTTTTGAAGCTTTATACGGACGTCGGTGTCGAACTCCGCTAAATTGGTCTGAACCTGGTGAAAGGTATTTCTTTAGGCCTGATATGGTAAAAGAAACCGAAGAAAAGGTTCAGAAAATAGTTCATAATATGAAGAAAGCCCAAGCTCGTCAGAAGAGTTACGCAGACAAACGGCGAAGGCCCTTGTATTTCCTGGAAGGAGACTATGTTTATCTGAAGGTCTCACCAATGAAGGGTGTATCACGTTTCGGGGTTAAAGGGAAACTTGCACCCAGGTACATTGGTCCATTCCTGGTACTTGAGCAATGTGGACCAGTGGCATACCGACTTCAGCTCCCCGAAACATTGTCTGCTGTGCATAATGTGTTCCACGTGTCACAATTGAAGAAGTGTCTTCGGGTTCCCGATCGAACCGTTGAAGTAACTGATGTTGTCCTGGAACCAGATTTAACGTACTCGGAACATCCCATTCGAATTCTGGATCAAAAGGACAGGGTTACCCGGAGAAAGACTCTCAAGTTTTATAAGATACAGTGGAACCAGCATTCGGAAGATGAGGCTACATGGGAAACCCAAGACTTCTTAGATAAGAATTTCCCAGGCTTTCTAGCCTCTTGTAAGTTGTAAAGTTTGTATAGCTGTGTAATAAAGGAATGAACCCCCACACCACCCCTGCCTTGTACCAGAAATAAGGAAATAAAAACGTGACACATTTCCTTTTCCATTACTCACCCTAGGACTTTAAATCTCGGGACGAGATTCTTTTATGGGGGAAAGGATGTAACACCCCTGGTGTTACTATAACTAAAACTTGAGCATGACATCATAAGCATTGGCAGTGCATATGTTTGACACACTTAGAGTGCATTCACTAGGCAAAAATTTCAAACAAGTTGTATTGTTTTAAGTGTTTTTGCAAATAGCACCCTGGTTCAGAAACTTAACCCTAAATAGTGGTTGAAGGGGTAAACCTTAACCCAAGTTAAGAAAACCTAAAGACTTTAGGGTAAAAGTCATAAAATGACCCTAAGAACAAACTTGAATTCCTTTTATACCCTGGGATGCCAGAAACCCTAATTGGAACCCTGGAAAGCCCTAAACTAAACCCTAGGGACTTATGTGCAAAATTAGTCCACTTTTGGACTAAAGTGCAAAAAACCAAGCCAAATAAGTATTTTAAGTCAATTGGTTCACAAATATGTGGATTTGCAAGCCAAACCCTGAATTTTGGACTTATTTGCAAAAGAGCCCTATTTGAACTCTTTTGATTAAGTCTGAAATTCAGTGTATTATGCCCATCTTTGTGACCTTGTAACTTCTAAACAAAAGGGTTTTTGCCCTAGGTCACCACATCAAAATTGAAGACCAATGATAGGAGAACAACTTTGCTAAAGAGTGTGAGCTTAGTTGTTATGAGAAATTTAGAGAAAAACCCAATCAAAAACTGGCTGTCAGGCTGTTTGATCTGAAATTCAGAATAACAGATGACTGACATCAACTTCCAGCTCAAATCCAAGCATGATCTAGTGCTCAAATGAGTTTGATCTCTATAGTTGAAGTGTAGCTGGTTTATAACTCTACAACTTTGCTACATAGAGTTGGCTTAGGTTTCACACAAAGATTTGAGAAAACTGGGCTCCAAAGTGCTCTGTCAGTCACTCTGAACTGGTATTCGCCATGGTACAGTAACCGGTAAACTGAAGAAGATCCTATTCGTGCTCGTCGCCGATAGCCGTCGCTGTCGATCGTCGTTCGCTGTGATTCGTGCTCGGCGGTCACCAGATAAGTCTGTCACGGTAAAGGTCCTCGTCACCGGTGAGCTGGAAGTCACCCCGCTCGGCCACGGCACATCTCCCCTGGCTCACCGCCCGCGGTAAAGTGCTCGCCGTCGACCGCCGCCTCTCGGCCGGGTGCCGCGTGGCTCAACTCTTCCACCTCGTCGCCATGACTCCTCTAGGCCATCCCATCGTCGACGGGGAGCTTGCCACGGCAGTCGACACGTATTCACCGCGGCCAGTACTTCTTCCCCATCTCCGACCACCGGGTGTCTCATCCAAATTCGCGGCCACCTCTTGCTCCGCCTATAAATTAAGCCCTCCTCTAGCTGCGTAACTTCATCACGTACCTCATCGTCCAGTATCAGCCCCGATCCTGCCACCGTGAGCTCTAATTTCAAGTTTTCCCCAATTCCAGTCGCCGCCACCGTGAAATCCACTCCACCGTGGTCAGTCCTCCATAGGTTAGCCCCGGTCCTCTGCTACTTTGTTTGAGTACCCTCCCAGCTCCGTGATGCTTGCCGAGCCACCGAATTGAACCGGGAGGCCCCCAGTCGCCGGGAACACGATCATATCGCCGCTATGCTTACGACCACCGTGGCCGGAGCTCCATAGTTCACCAATAGTGCAATTAAGTTAGGGGAAATGGTCAGGTTGACCCCAATTTCATGTCCGCCGCTCGGAGAACCCAGCCATAGCCCCAATCAGCCGGCGTAGATGCTCGCCGGAGCGCGGCGGTGCGCGAGCGCCGTCGAGGACTTCTAGTTGTGAATTGATAGAAACGCAGGGGTCTTTTTGTAGGTGTCAGTGACTCTGCGCAATAGTAAACGACCCTGTTCTGGTTTAGTCAAAACGCCGAGGGCCTCTGCGCAAAACCTCCCTCGCGGGCGCGGGCGCGCGCGCGATTTTGCGCGGACCTGGGCCGCTGGGCTGAATCCGCCCAGTTCTATTTAAACATTTTCCTTTTTCTTTTTCCACAGAGCTTTAGAAATGTATAGAAAAATGTAGAAAAATGCTAAAATTGTGAAACCAATTTTCCTAGATTCCTTATTTTCCCTAGTATTTAATAAAAATAAACTCATGATTTTTAGATCAAATAGGGAATTTTAGGGTATTTAAAATAGCCTAAACCATTGATTCTGGATTTTTAGAAAATAAATAATAAGTCCAAAATTTCCCAAACTTTTTATGTGAGCTTTTCACATTATTTAGAAGCCATGGGTAGAGTTTGGTTTGATTTGAACATTGTTTGATAACTAGAAACCAAAACCACCCCCCCTGCTCCATGAACTCCTTTACTGACTCCGGAAACCCTAGGTTCTCGGAGTACCGTGAAGGAAAGTTGTACTCAAGACATAAATAATAAGTTTATGCTATCTTTGCATCCTCATGAGCATTCCATGACATCCATTCTTATGCATGTATATGGTTATATTAGAGCACGAAGAAGAAGAAGAAGTCTCTGAAGAAGGGATACCACCAACCTCTGATCCTCAAGCAGGCAACTGCTTTTATTTCGATATTTGTGGATCCGAGCAGGACTCACCTGATAACAAAGGCAAGCCCCGGTGCATTTGCCACCTCCCTTGATGTTTTTAAAATCTTTCTCACTTGCTTGCTGCATTAGGTGATAGGAGTTGATTGATTAAACAATTCCTGCATTACCTTCCTTGATCTTGATTACCCTCCTTGAAATCCTGTTTTTACAAAAAGGTTTTACTATGCTTAGTATTGCTTTAAAAAAACAAAAGGATTTGTTTTACAAAAGATGTTTGGCAAAGTGGGAGGGATGTTTTCGAAAATAAAACTTGATGGTGGATCCATCGTGGTCGTGATGGGTTCAACATCGGAAAAGATGTACCTCTGCCAGGTACCAAACTTTGGGTTTGAAATGATTAAGCTGAGACCGGGCGGGTGACTTGCACGAGAAAGGAGTCTCGGTGTAGTGTCTCCGTCTGAGTCGATTAAGGACCTTGTCGATGTAGGCCTGCTGACCGAGGACCCTTTAACTGGTCACATGCCTCGTCATGGGTAAGCCTTGCCTCGGGCAGACTAAGGCCGGAATAAGATAACACGAAATGGGAGTGGAGCGGTGGCGAGAGTAGCGTGTACCCTCCGTGGCAAGAGGCTGGACGGTGGTGTATCTGTGCTCTCGGTTTGCGTGAACCTGATCCGGTCTTAAGAACCCCGGTGGCGGGTTGACATATGCAAGGGTTAAGTGCTACATATGTCGTGTGATTGGAGATCCTCAGCTGAGTATAATCGATTCGGATCGCCGTACCTCCGCGGTTATGGAGACTTGGCCACTGACTTACACGTAGTATTCCACTAAAGATGATGGGTTTGCTAAGAAATTGGCTAGTGCAGGTCAAGTGATTGAACTAGGGTAGAAAGAACTCTAGTGCAGGTAATTTTACTTAACTTGACAAATAAAACTGGATTTTTAAGGATCCACTCATAGTAAGCTTTTCTGCAAAACAGAGTCCTTGATTCTTGATAAGCCTTTCCTTGACTCCCATATAACCAGCATACCCTTGAGAGTCTTTTCTTTAGTCGGGTAAGACTTGCTGAGTAATTCCATACTCAGGGTTTTATTCCCTGTTGTTTTTCAGGTTCTAACTTTGTGCTGTTGTTGATGGTGTTAAGTGCCGGTGGGCTCGGCCTTCTTATAAGTCTAAGTAACCCTTCTATACTTCTTATTGAGGATGATCCCTTGAGCTAGCATATATATTTCAAACTTATACTTTTGTAATCACTCCGATAAACTAATGTAAAATTTTTGTAACCTGTAAAATTTGGTAGTAAGAATTCCGCTGCAACAATATTGGTGTGTGTGATTTGTGTTACTTAATCCCACGGTTCTGGTTGAAAGTGGTTTATCCGATGTCCTCGGGACAATCGGACAGATCCTGTTGAGTTATCTGGTGCACATGCATGGCTGTCTGAGGTCTTTGGGACAAGGACATGCACGGACAGATCCTGTTGAGTTATCTGGTGCACATGCATGGCCGTCTGAGGTCTTTGGGACAAGGACATGTGCATGTGGGCCCAATAACTTGGAGGTTCTACCACAAAAAGTACCTGCGGGTGATCTGCCGGACCCGGTCCCCTTTGACGGGGTCAGAGGGCTCGATGCCTCCCTCTGATGGAATTCCGTTACAAGATCGCTCCCGTTGGTCTCGGAAATGTCCTAGGGTACCTCGGGAGCGTAGCCCGAGCCTTGGTTATGTATCGAACGTACCCAGGGTCATCCCTCGCTCTGTGTCTGAGGCGACTGTGAACCCTTCGAGGGCCAGCCTACGAACCCCTGATCAGTAGTGGGCGCGGAGCCCGAGTGGCCTGAGGCGGCCGTTGAACCCTTCCGACGGGCCGGCCATCGAACCTCTGACCAGTAGTGGGCGCAGAACCCAAGCGCTCTGAGGCGGCCGTTGAACCCCTCCGAGGGGCTAGCCTTTGAACCTCTGATCAGTAGGGAGGCTCGGGGCCTGTTTCCTTCACGGAGAAGGATCCTTTTCGGGGTATCCCCCTTTCCCGGTCCCTGTTGTAAGAGAGAGAAAGAGGAAAAGGAAAATGATACGAAATCGAATGACGTGGCGTACCTTTTTCGACGCGGTCATTATGGCGAAGGCGAAGCGTCGCTTGCTTCTCCCACCTGAGGCACCGCCTGTCCCGCTGCAGAGTTAATGCGACGGGGCGAGTGGTTTGCGAGGCGGTCATTGCGCGTGTGCGAGTCGTTCGAGGAACGGTCATTTCGCTTCGAGTCTTTGAATCCCGCGGCGGGTCCGGGCGACGCATTGAACGGGTCTCGCCTTGGTCTTTATATACTCGGGGGAGGGCCTGGTGATGGTTCTTTGCTCTGCTTCTTGCCTTCTTCTTAGGTTTTTGCAACCTGAGAGATTCAGCCAGAGAAAAGAAAACCGCTCACCCTAGTCCTCTTCGCCACCACCCCTTCCGCTCGGTGATGGCCGACCGGGTGACCATTATCTCGCCGTGCGATCCATGGCCTTTCTCCACAGTCACGATGGGTGACCTGGAGGACCTTGTCACTGAGGGTTTACTTTGCCCTCTCTCTGATGAGAGGCAGCCGGAGTGGATTCCCCCCCCCCCCGAACGGAGCCGCCCCGTCCCCGCCACCGGGGTACGTCGTGAGCTTCGTCTCCTTCCACGAGCGGGGATTCGGCGTGCCGGCAAGCCACTTCATGCGGGCGATCCTGCATAACTACGGGGTGGAGTTGCATAACCTCAGCCCCAACTCCATCTCGCAAGCCGCAATCTTCGTAGCGGTGTGCGAAGGATACTTGGGGATCGACCCCCACTGGGACTTGTGGACTCATTTCTTCTCCGTGGAGCTTTTTGCTTCGCCGACGGGAGAGAGAAGGGTCCGCGCGGCAGTGCAGGCCGGCGGCTGCATCCTCCAGCTGAGGCAGTCGCGGGCGTCGCAGTATATTCCCACCATCCTCGCGTCCTCGAATAAAGGGTGGCAGCGCCGGTGGTTCTATCTCCAGAATGACGGCGAGAGGCTCCCGTCGTTTTCTCAGCGAGCGGTCACCGTCGCCGCCGATGCTTGGCGCTACGGGACCCCGCACGACAGACAAAAAAATCTCGAGCCCCTTCTCAAGGCCCTGGAGGCGTTGCGGAAAGGAGGGCTCACCGCTGCGGGAGTGATTGCCGCCATCCATCGCCGGAGGGTGCTTCCCTTGGCGGAGCGGCGGTTGCCGCTTTGGGAGATGACGCCAGAGGCTGACTTGGAGGGCTCGCGTATGTCCTCGGATCCCCTTCCCATCGACGTTCTCTACAGGCGGGTGGCCGCCGCGTTGGGAAAACCGGACGCCAGCGCCTTCTCCCAGCCCTTGATGCGCCCCGACCGCGGGTGTGTGACCCTGGTGAGTGTCCGCTCCTTCTTTCTTCTTGCATCGGATTGCCCTTGGTCCTTACGGTTGAGACTTTTCATCTGCCTCCAGGAGGTAGGGTGTCACAAGCCTTCCCGGCCACGGGTCCCGGAGGACGCAGTGGACCGAGCAGCGCGGCGGGTTGCCGCGGAGGAGAAGAAAAGAAAATGGACGCGAAGAAGGCTCGGGCCCGCGAGCGGACGCGGGCCCGAGACGCCTTGAAAAAGCTCCGTCGCCGGCAAGAGAGGGATGGACTCCCGAGGGAGCCATCGCCAGAAACGCCTGACGACGATGACGATGATGAAGATGATGACGAGGATGACGACACGACTGCCCGCCTTGGCCTCAGCCCGGGTTTGAGGCTAGGCCAGGAGTCATCAAGCCAGCCCCCGAGCGGGCTGGCGCCATTAATTCCCGGGGTCGGGACGCCAAGGTCCCGGCCTGAAGAGCGGGGGTAGACCGAGGGGGTACTCGACCCCTCGGCTGGGGAAGTTGAGATGACCCCGGGGAGTCAGGCCAAGGCGCCTGTTCCCCGAGAGCCGTCACCCATGCCGTCAGCGCAGGAGAGCGACCCTCAGATCGTCGTGGTCACGGTCGGGTCCCAAGTCAACGGCTGACTGCGCATCGAGGGGGAGCGGAGCGAGGTCACACCTGATCAAAACTGGCAGACCCCGTACCTGCAATATCTCCACCGAGGGGAGCTACCCCTCGACCAAGCCGAAGCTCGGCGGTTGGCGCGGCGCGCCAAGTCTTTCGTCTTGCTGGGAGATAGGAAGGAGCTATACCACCGCAGCCCCTCGGGCATCCTCCAGCGATGCATTTCCATCGCCGAAGGTCAGGAGCTCTTACAAGAGATACACTTGGGGGCTTGCGGCCATCACGCAGCACCCCGAACCCTTGTTGGAAACGCCTTCCGACAAGGTTTCTACTAGCCGACGGTGGTGGCCGATGCCACTAAAATTGTCCGCACCTGCGAAGGGTGTCAGTTCTACGCAATGCAGACCCACCTGCCCGCTCAGGCTCTGCAGACCATACCCATCACCTGGCCATTTGCTGTGTGGGGTCTGGACCTCGTCGGCCCCTTGCAGAAGGCACCCGGGGGCTACACACACCTGCTGGTCGCCATCGACAAATTCTCCAAGTGGATCGAGGTCCGACCCCTAAACAGCATCAGGTCCGAACAGGCGGTGGCGTTCTTCACCAACATCATCCATCGCTTTGGGGTCCCGAACTCCATCATCACCGACAACGGCACCCAGTTCACCGGCAGAAAGTTCCTGGACTTCTGCGAGGATCACCACATCCGGGTGGACTGGGCCGCCGTGGCTCACCCCATGACGAATGGGCAGGTAGAACGTGCCAACGACATGATTCTGCAAGGACTCAAGCCTCGGATCTACAACGACCTCAACAAGTTTGGCAAGCGGTGGATGAAGGAACTCCCCTCGGTGGTCTGGAGTTTGAGGACAACGCCAAGCCGAGCCACGGGCTTCACACCATTCTTTCTAGTCTATGGGGCCGAGGCCATCTTGCCCACAGACTTAGAATACGGTTCCCCGAGGACGAGGGCCTACGTCGACCAAAGCAATCGAGTCAACCAAGAAGACTCACTAGACCAGCTGGAGGAGGCTCGGGATATGGCCTTACTACACTCGGCGCGGTATCAGCAGTCCCTGCGACGCTACCACGCCCGAGGGGTTCGGTCCTGAGACCTCCAGGTGGGCGACCTGGTGCTTCGGCAGCGACAAGACGCCTGAGGGCGGCACAAACTTACGCCTCCCTGGGAAGGGCCGTTCGTCATCGCCAAAGTTTTGAAGCCCGGAACATACAAGCTGGCTAACAGCCAAGGCGAGGTCTACAGCAACGCTTGGAACATCCAACAGCTACGTCGCTTCTACCCTTAAGATGCTTTCAAGTTGTTCGTATACCTCGTTCACACACAAAGTCTGGTCGTCAAAGAAGGGTCAGCCTTGCCTCAGCAAAGCCCGACCCTCCCTCAGGGGCTAGAAGGGGGCAACCCCCTCTACGTCGAAATTTTCCTCGAAAAAAGAAAAAAAAATCTTTTCTGCCAGAATGCCTTTCGTGCTTTTCGACTACTTCGAAAGTGGATCCTGAAAACGATGGAGTACACGTAAGCAGCCAAGGCTGACCGAGCTGAGGGACTCCTACGCCTCCGGGATATGGATACCTCTCTCATCACCTTCTACGATAAGTAACTCGCGCTCGGATAAGTGATTCCACGGACCGAACGAGTCTTCACGCTCGAAAGCTTCTCTGCCGGAACGGTTTTTTCGGGCCTTCTCGACTTCGTCGGTGACAGAACCCTATGGACGAGTAAGAGTGCACGTAAGCGGCAAGGCCGACCGAGCCGAGGGATTCCTACGCCTCCGGGATACGGATACCTCACTCATCACCTTCCGTGAAAAGCAACTCTCGCCCACACAAACAATTCTGTTACCGACAAATAAGTCCGGATACTCAAACAAGAGGAAAAGAAACATAGCTTTACAACACGACGACAGTGTGTTTGGGCCTCGGCGGCCACAAAAAGCATACACACACTACAAGACAACCCGATCCTGCAGGCTCGGGCGTCGACAGTTGAAGGGGGCGGCAGCACCCTCGGCATCAACTACACCTTCGGTGGGGTCTGACCTAGCCTCGGACGGCGACGTGGTTGGAGGATCCCCACTCTGAAGGACGACATCAGCACCACACCCGGGCCATCGCCGCCAGGGTCTTCTCCAGGAATCCGGCTCGAGCAGACGGCTCGGCCGGCCACCCCGAGGCCTCGGCCAGCTGTCCCCCGAAGACATCAGCTCGGCTTGAGGCCTTGGCAGCTCAACTCCGGCGTCGGTTCCGCCAGTGGACGACCCGGCTAGGCTCCGGTCGACCAAGTCTTCTTTTCGAGCCAACTCTGCCTCTGTCCGAGCTGACACCGCTACCTCCGGCTTCGGCTCATCGAAGAGCGGCCGAGGGGTTCCTTTAACTAAGCAAGAGAAGCCTCGGACAGCAAGGCCGACCGAGCCAAGGGACTCCTATGCCTCCGGGATATGGATACCTCACTCGTCACATTCGCACGAGGCGACTCACGCTTGGTGAAGTGGTTCGGATAACCAACAAGCGAGTCTTAGTGCACGAAATGAGGAAAAAACACGGCTCTGCGCCGAAACTACATACATGTTCAGGCCTCGACAGCCACAATGAACAAGACACCGACACTCAAAGTGCCATTACAAACAGAACTCCGGTTCCACCTCCGCAGGTACGAACAACCCCACACGATTGGGGGGGGCCTGCGGAGCAACAGAAGACCGACAAACGGCTCGTCGTCGCCCGCCCCAGCAGCTGCGACGACGACGACTTCTGCTCCGGAGGGCCGAACAGCAGCAGCGATGACCTCAGGGCAGATGCTGCTGCCATGAGGCCTCGCCCATGCCCCCAACTCGAGAGGCAAGGATGGGCAGAAGGCCATAGAGTTGGAGGTCAGTCCGTGGGCGGCACCGGCTAGCTTGTCGGCGGAGAAACCTCTTCCGGCTGCTGTGGCGGAAGGCGGCGCTGGGAGTGGCTCTGAAGCCACCTGGCTCAGAGAGCCAGGCACGCGGCAGCTGCCAACGCCATGAACGCTGAACGCCCTTCCCCCCGATCACTGAGGGAAGGAGCGGGCCACCGCCTGCGTAGGGACCGACCCCAACTCGGCACACTCCCCTCCCCAGCACTGATGATGAACATCCTGGAAGCTGAGGGAGGGGCAGAGGCCGCAGCCTGGTTCGCTTCTCCCCGCCATCAAGCTGGAGGTCACCGTCTTGGGTGACCACCGGCGAGGGGATGCAGCCGGGCTGCATGATGAAAATCCTTGAAGCCGAACAATGGTTGAAAGGTACCAACTTCCTCGAAGTTGCGTCCCTCCGACGACAAGACGGAAGGATTGCGGGCGTCCCCCCATCCGGGGGCTCGAAAGGTGGAAAGACACGATGCATAGGGGAGCGCGAAGACATGGTCGTCTTTCAAAGGGGTCACCCTCCTCTTAAAGGCAACTCTCCCCACCTGCGTCCTCAGCCGTCGTGGGCTGAGTCTTCTCCAACACACTCCAAGGTTCTCCCCCTACGGCGCGGGGGCTGGGCCCCACGCGTCATGGAAGCTGGTCTAGGGCAGAAGGAGCCAAACCGCCGCGCGCAGGGCATGCAACTGCCCAGCTGTTACAAGCATTCCTCCACTTTCGCCCAGACCAACGGGTGAAAGGGGTGGACAGCCATGCGGTCGGCATGCAACCGCGCCAAGTGGGCGCGCCCCTCCGACTTCCAACGCACCCAGCATGGAGGCCCAGGCCCACGCGTCATGCAACCGGCGCGCCGGTTGCCACGTGCGAGCAACTACACCACCACTCGCGCCACTACCGCGCCTCCTCGACTGCGGAGCCAATACCGCGATTCAAGGCGACCCTACGTGTGACCCAGCAGTGCCAGTCAGGCGCGACGGTCAATGCGGCCACAAATGGGCCGACAGTAATGGTGGTGGCAGGCGGGCAGGAGCAGCGGTCACGTCGTCAGCCAAGCTTACGTCCCATCCAGGGGCAGCGAGAGAACCCTCTCTCATGGCGTGAAGACGGCGTGCCCGTGATCCGTTCCTCGAACGGCCCATGCACGTGCAACGACCGCCTTGCGAACCACTCGCCCCGTCGCATTAACTCCGCGGCGGGACAGGCGGCCCCTCAGGCAGGAGAAGTGAGCGACGCTTCGCCTTCGCCATAACGACCGCGTCAAAAAAGGTACACCACGTCATTCGATTTCGTATCCTTTTCCTTTTCCTCTTTCTCTCTCTTACAACAGGGACCGGGAAAGGGGGATACCCCGAAAAGGATCCTTCTCCGTGAAGGAAACAGGCCCCGAGCCTCACTACTGATCAGAGGTTCAAAGGCTGGCCCCTCGGAGGGGTTCAATGGCCGCCTCAGAGCGCTTGGGTTCTGCTCCCACTACTGGTCAGAGGTTCGATGGCTGGCCCCTCGGAAGGGTTCAACGACCGCCTCAGGCCTCTCGGGCTCCGCGCCCACTACTGATCAGGGGTTCGTAGGCTGGCCCTCGAAGGGTTCACAGTTGCCTCAGACACAGAGCGAGGGATGACCCTGGGTATGTTCGATACATAACCAAGGCTCGAGCTACGCTCCCGAGGTACCCTAGGACATTTCCGAGACCAGCGGGAGCGATCTTGTAACGGAATCCCATCAGAGGGAGGCATCGAGCCCTCGGACCCCGTCAAAGGGGACCAGGTCCGGCAAATCACCCGCAGGTACTTTTGGAGCGCGCCTCCGGGCCTCTATCCGACCCCTAACAAATGGGGCACGGGCGTCCGCTCGGATTACCCGCCAGCGGCTCACCAGAGACACCATGTTCGGCGCCCTCCGAGGGCAACATGGCGCTTTCCCCCCTCCTCCTTGCGGAAAGGCGACGCAGGGGCGTATGTAAGAAAGACGAGTCTGTCCTTGACCATCCTCTCGCCCTGTGCAGAGGCTCGGGGGCTGCTCTCGCAAACCCGGCTCCGGCCACACCGTTGACAGTGTCAACATACCAGCCCGAGAACTTGGGACCCGACCGTGCACCCGGGCTACGACCAGCTCGCATGAGGGAACAACCAGACCAGCCGAAGTGTTGCGAAACGCACTAAGACCTCGAAGGAGTCAAACTACTCCTCCGAGGCCTCGGGGGCTACACCCGGTGGGTGAGCTCGCGCGCACCCACCGAAACAAAATGCAACCAAAAAAGGCTGGTCCCCTTGCAAAAAAGTGCGGCAAAAGCCTCCAAGCGAGTATTAACACTCCCTTCGAGGCTCGGGGGCTACTGTCAGGGACCATAATTAGGGGTACCCTCAAGGCTCCTAAATCTCAGCTGGTAACCCCCATCAGCACAAAGCTGCAAAAGCCTGATGGGTGCGATTAAGTCAAGGATCGCTCCATTCGAGGGACGCGATCGCGCCTCGCCCGAGCCTAGCCTCAGGCAAGGGCAGCCGACCCCGGAGGATCTATGTCTCGCCCGAGGAACCCCTCCAGCAACAGACACACCTTCGGCTCGCCCGAAGCTCAGTCTTCACCAAGAAGCAACCTTGGCCATATCACCACGCCAACCGACCAAATCGCAGGGGCATTTAATGCAAAGGTGGCCTGACACCTTTATCCTGACGCGCACCCTCCACTCGACAGAGCCGAAGTGACCGCAGTCACTTCGCCGCTCCACTGACCAGTCTGACAAGAGGACAGCGCCGCTTGCGCCGCTCCGACTGCTAAGCCACTCAACAGAGTGAGGCTGACAGCAGCCAAGTCCGGCCTCAGGCATCATAGGAAACTCTGCCCGACCCCAGGGCTCGGACTCGGGCTCAGCCCCGGAAGACGGCGAACTCCGCTCCGCCCGACCCCAGGGCTCGGACTCGGGCTCAGCCCCGGAAGATGGTGAACTCCCCTCCGCCCGACCCCAGGGCTCGGACTCGGGCTCAGCCCCTGAAGACAGTGAACTCTGCTTCGCCCGACCCCAGGGCTCAGACTCGGGCTCAGTCCCGGAAGACGACGAACTCCGCCTCGCCCGACCCCAGGGCTCGGACTCGGGCTCAGCCCCTGAAGACGGCAAACTCCGCTCCGCCCGACCCCAGGGCTCGGACTCGGGCTCAGCCCCGGAAGACGATGAACTCCGCCTCGCCCGACCCCAGGGCTCGGACTCGGGCTCAGCCCCTGAAGACGGCGAACTCCGCTCCGCCCGACCCTAGGGCTCGGACTCGGGCTCAGCCCCGGAAGACGACGAACTCCGCTTCGCCCGACCCCAGGGCTCGGACTCAGCCCTGGCCTCAGCCAACGGTCTCCGCCTCGTTTGACCCGGGGGCTCGGACTCGACCTTGACCTTAGAAGGCAGACTCGACCTCGACCTCGGAGGAGCCTCCACCTCGCCCAACCTAGGGCACGGACCGACCACGTCAACAGGAAGCGCCATCATTACCCTACCCCGAGCTGACTCAGGCTACGGAGAACAAGACCGGCGTCCCATTCGGCCCGCTCTACTATACGAGTAATGATGGCACCCCACATGCCCTGTGACAACGGCGGCTCTCAGCCCCCTTACGGAAGCAAGAGGACGTCAGCAAGGACTCGATAGCCCCGACAGCTGTCCTTCCGCCAGGCTCCAGCGCTCCTCCGACAGCCTCGACACCACGCGAACTGGGTGCCAAGACCTCTCCGGCTGCCACGATGGCATGTACTTAGGGCGCTAGCTCTCCACCGCTAGACACGTTAGCACATTGCTACACTCCCCATTGTACACCTGGATCCTCTCCTTACGCCTATAAAAGGGAGGACCAGGGCCCTCTTACAGAGGGTTGGCCGCGCGGCGAAGGACGGGACGGCGCTCGCACAAGGCCGCTCGCTCCCTCCCACGTGGACGCTTGTAACCCCCTACTGCAAGCGCACCCGACTTGGGCGCGGGGCTAACACGAAGGCCGCGGGTTCCACCTCCCATGCCTGTCTCCCTCCGGCTGCTCTCTCCCCCCTTCGCGTTCCACCTCACGCCGACTCATTTGGGCTGGGGCACGCAGTGATAATTCACTCGTCGGTCCAGGGACCCCCCCGGGTTTCGAAACACTGACAGTTGGCGCGCCAGGTAGGGGCCTGCTGCGTGTTGACGAACAGCTTCCCGTCAAGCTCCAGATGGGCAGTCTCCAGCAACCTCTCCAACCTGGGACGGTGCTCCGTTTCGGGAGTCTCGAGTTCATGTCCCTCGACGGCAGCTACGACATGATACTCCTTCCCCCGCCGCGCGACAGCGACAATGGCGGTCGACAACCCGCCCGCCGGCGGGGAAATTGACGACGCCTTCCCCACGTGGTGGAAGGATGACATTCGGGCTTGTCCCATCCCCTCCCCCGCCGGCGGAGGAGGAGGCGGGGCAACCAAGGCCAAGCAGGAGGCGGCACCTCGTTGGCTGTCGAGCGAGTTGACGGCGCTGGCGCCCCAATGGAGAGCGCGTCGGGCATCGGCCTCACGTCTGAGACGAAGACGAGCGCCATCTCCCCACAACACACCAACCTCGAGCAAACGAACGACTCCAGCACGCTCGCGAAGGACTTGCTGGGCGTCACCCTCGTACCTGAGACGACGATGCAGTCAGTCCCCGACGTGACTTCGTCACCGCCCATCGACCAAAAGGTACCGACCGATTCCCATCTCGCGTCTTTTGGATTCGGCCTCGACCCGCCAAGCAACTCCGCTTCGGTGGACACTCTCATAGAGGCGAGTATAAACCCTCTGGGGTATCGTGTGCGGTCACCCTGGGACCGGCTGACGGCCGTCTCGACCTACGGGCCCTCGGGGTCCGAGGAAGATGGCAAGCCCGACCTCTGTTGGGATTTCTCCGGACTTGGTAACCCCAGTGCCATGCGGGACTTCATGACCGCATGCGACTACTGCCTTTCCGACTGTTCCGACGGTAGCTGTAACACCCGGATTTTAGGGGTCCAAAACCCGGGCGTAAACATAAACACCAGGTATGCTGGGACCAAGTCTCACACATATGATGTATAGTGGCACAGGATCGAATGTCACAACTTTATATATAACAGGAGTTCTATACAAAATAAATAATTACATTACAAGGAGACAACGGTCCAGCAACCCCAAATTGACTGGGAGACGACGGCCTAGACCTCTCACGAACCCATCGCAGCATCCTCCATACGCTTCATCCTGCGGTACCTGTTCTTGACCTGTGGGGTGTGTGAGACAGCAAGAGTGAGCTCACATACGTTCATCGCTCAACAAGTTGTGGGGAATAATGTGCATAAACTCGCCAAAGGTGGGAGCTCACGTGAAGTGTAAGGCTTACCAAAGAAGATGGTTAGAGCTGAGCATTGCTTTTAAAGTTGGTCAAAATTTTATTAGCAGTTACTAAGTATAAGTAAATACCAACCCAGTTAAATAGTAGATCAAAAGTAACAACTTCACCTGCGATGCAATGCATATGACAAATTGAGTTTAAGTTCCATAATTTAATCATGTGAGTGTCCGAGCTGCTCATGACCGTGAGCACGGCTAGTATACCAGTTTTACACTCTGCAGAGGTTGCGCATCTTTACCCACAAGTCATGTTACCCATCTGCCAAGAGACGGCCAATCCCATACACCTCTACCGAGGAGGCGAGGCAGGGTAACATTACGAGGCCTTTACAAAGTTCCACTAGCTTCAGAAAACCCGCTACAGTTTATAGGAAGTTCCAGTGCAGGAATCCCTTGCAGGACCGCCATCGCAGCAAAATCCTCCCGAGGGCCTCCCTACACTGACCACTCCCCTACTGCCCTTGCCCCTTTCGGGTAAGGTAGTCTTCCACTAGCTTTCCTAATTAATCAGCCAAGGACGTCCCATTCCACCCTTGTGGTAGCACTGTTTTCCCGGGTGGTTCTCCATGTTCCAATTAACATAATGATCTTATCATGAACAATAAATAACAACTGATAACAAAAGTGTAATCATGAATCATGTATCTTCATACCCAAAACCACATAAAGCACTAGCAGGTACTACCCAAAAAGTTCAGTGGTAAACAAGGTATAAAGATAGACAAACTAGGGTAACCTATTGGGTCCCATCAAAATTAACCTATGCAGATCATTATGATTAATTAGAACATGAGTGGGTAAAAAGAAGTGATCAAGGGCACAACTTGCCTGGGCCTTGAGATTCCAGGTACCAACTTGCTCTTCAGATGACACGTGACCTCGCTCTAGTCGTAGCAATACAAACATACATGGTATAGGCAGAATTAACATTACACCAAACATGTAAATAAAATATGCAGTAAAAATCTACATATCAAAATGAAACCATAGGAACTGGAATCACTAAATTTGGAGTTATATATTTCAAGTTATGAATTTTCAAAGGTTTTATGTGTTTAAAATGGATTAAGTGAGAGATTAAATTTCTAATTGTTTTCATGACAAAACAGAGGCTCTAGGTGGTAGATAATAAAATTACAAAATTTTAGAAAGTGGAATGGTTCAATTTGGAGCTAAAATGAATTTTCTATGAATTAACTAAGTTCTAGTAATTATTTTCATATTAAAAATCCATTTTCTATTTCATTTATTCAAATTAAATGAGTTCTGGACTGGGCCTCAATAACTGGAAAGCACAGGGTTCACGGCGCAAGATTCCCGAGACACAGGGAATAGTGTTCTCTGGACGGCGGGTTGATTCAGTGAAACCCGAGGGGCTCTTACGCAAAACGTGCAAGCCGAAGGGGTATGAGTCAATCAGGGTCGCCCGATCAAAAGCCAAGGGCTCAGATTAGATTGCGAATCCTGTGAATCGGTGCGCGCTACTGGCCGCCAGATCATGGATCAACGGTCAGTATTTAATGGGACGTGGTCCAATATGGGCCATCCGATCTGCCCAACGGTTCGGATCCAAACACCGAAAGGGGTACACCTACATCTATTCCCAGCCCTTCATCACTGGATCAACGGTCAACGACACGTCGTCCCCATCCCCAGTCGCTCGAGGCGGCGCCGCCCAGGTAGATACGGCGGAGGCCCACCGGCGAACAGACTGGCCGCCGCGCTAGCGTCTCCTTCGCAAAATTGAAGACACCTACTCGTAGTACATAACTATGCGAACAGCATGAGAGTGTTATTACCAAGTTTCGTGCCGAGTTGTGCCCTGGCCACGACGAAGGGCGGGTCCATGGCGGAGACGCCACACCGGTGAGCAATTCCGGTGGCCGCAAAGTCTTTCCCCACCCAGCGACGCCACCGCAAGCTTCCATGCCCACCACCGAACCACATAGTGCCACGGCCGAGCCCCCAGCGACGGTGAGGTACCGATTCACCGGCAGTGGTGTGACGGCACTCACAACTCTCTCCGGATGGCGCCCGATGGCGGGGTCTGATCACGAAACGCGGCACAAACGCGGCAGAAAGGGCGAGCCCGAGTTGACCGGCGTGATCGGCGTTTTGATGGGCGGAGTTTGTTACCGTGGATGCTGGAGAACCGGCCTGCTCGCCGCGAGGATCGGAGTCCCGACGAACGGCGGACGCACAGGCAAGCCATGGCAGGTGTTTGGCCAGTCCTCGATAGGATGGCGAGATGGTCGCGGGCTTACGTTCTTATAGCGCCTTGGCAGAGTCCGATCAGGTGAAGCAAGGCCGCGGCAACCCAGGCGAAGATCCAGCGCGAGTTCGCGTGAGTTCGTTCGCGTGAGCTGGATTGAGGAAGAGGAATCCGACCAGTGGGACCCACGCGTCATTGCCCCAGAGAAAAAGAGAAGCAGAGCGCGGGCGCGTCCACTGCCCACACGGGCCCACATGTCGGTCACAAGAAAATTTCTGGGCCGTGCGCGTGCGTGGAGAAAAGGGAAAGTGGGCCGAATTCCAGGTAGCCGGCCCAGTTAGGTATAGTATTCCTTTCCTTTTTCTTTTATTTCCCTTTTTCTTTTTTTTGATTTATTTTCTTTTCATTTGAATCTCTAATTTGAATTTGAATCCTGTTATGAACTTCACTTTTGAGTCAAATGTACCAACTCAGATCTGTACAAGAATGATATATATATTATAATTATTTTTATTTACATAGTAATTTCTTCCTTCCCTTTTCTCTTTTACATATTATTTCTAAAAACCCCAAAGTGAAATTTTTGGGTTAAATTCAAATCTCCATCTCATTATTGTACTTCTATTATCATTATTTTATTATTATATTAACTAAGTAATGTTTTCAACATGAAGTACACACACCACATTATTATTTGAGTGTGTAGTTAGGTTAAAGGTATATTCAAAAGTTCTCCCATTGTTTTGATAGGAACATTTTCCAATGTCTAATCTTTATTATGATTTATTTTAACCATTGTTTTTTTATTATGATCATTTACCTTTTAAAAAGGGTGAATTATAAAGTTTAATTTTTTTATCAATGGTACTTTGCTCAGATTTCTTCTACCAATCCCAAATTCAGAATTTGGGTGTTACAGTAGCCGCAGCCTCGACGACGAGGACTGCGGCCCAAGTCGCGTATGTTTCCACGTCGATCTAGGGGGTCCCGGCGAAGGCAACCATCTTGGTATGCCGGAGAACGGTGATCCCCCTAGGCCCATGCCTCGCGTTGACATCCTTCGGGAGCTAGCTGTGGTCCCCGTCCCGGCGGGGGGTCCTGACCCACAGCTCGAGCAAATCCGCGAGAGGCAGGCCAGGCTCGACGAGGGAGCAGGAACGCTTGTGCCGATCCGCTGGGACATCGGGCAGGAATGGGCGGGCCAACCTCCGGCTGGAGAAGCACGTCATCTCCCCCAGGGCATCCAGCACCGCATCGCCGACGACGTCAGGGTAAGGCCGCCACCGGACTCCAGTGGAGTCGGCCAGAACCTGGCTGCAGCGGCAATGCTTCTCCGCGCGATGCCGGAGCCATCAACCACCGAGGGGCGGCGAATCCAGGGAGAGCTCAAGAATCTCCTGGAGGACGCCGCGGTCCGACGGGCCGAAAGCTCCGCCTCCTGAAGGCAGGGGTACCCCTCGGAACAGCGCGTCGCGACTTCCCGATTCATACGGGAAGCCTCGGTCCACACCGGGCGCACGCGCAACACAGCGCCTGCAGCCCCGGGTTGCCTCGGCAACGAGCACCATCACCAGAGCCGTCGGGCCCATCTCGATGAGAGGGTACGCCGAGGCTACCACCGCAGGCGTGGGGGACACTACGACAGCGGGGAGGATCGGAGTCCTTCGCCCGAACCACCCGGTCCACAGGCTTTCAGCCGCGCCATACGACGGGCGCCGTTCCCGACTCGGTTCCAAACCCCGACTACTATCACAAAGTACTCGGGGGAGACGAGACCGGAACTGTGGCTCGCGGACTATCGGCTGGCCTGCCAACTGGGTGGAACGGACGATGATAATCTCATCATCCGCAACCTCCCCCTGTTCCTCTCCGACACCGCTCGAGCCTGGCTGGAGCACCTGCCCCCGGGGCAGATCTCCAACTGGGACGACCTGGTCCAAGCCTTCGCCGGCAATTTCCAGGGCACGTACGTGCGCCCTGGAAACTCCTGGGATCTCCGAAGCTGCCGCCAGCAGCCGGGAGAGTCTCTCCGGGACTACATCCGGCGATTCTCGAAGTAGCGCACCGAGCTGCCCAACGTCACCGATTCGGATGTCATCGGCGCGTTCCTCGCCGGCACCACCTGCCGCGACCTGGTGAGCAAGCTGGGTCGCAAGACCCCCACCAGGGCGAGCGAGCTGATGGACATCGCAAACAAGTTTGCCTCTGGCCAGGAGGCGGTTGAGGCC
Source organism: Zea luxurians (assembly GCA_029449295.1). Lineage (NCBI taxonomy): Eukaryota > Viridiplantae > Streptophyta > Magnoliopsida > Poales > Poaceae > Zea > Zea luxurians. Next base: position 10,833,357 of record JAOPSE010000012.1, on the reverse strand, counting down.
ATCTTTCGGAAGGACAAGCAGCCCTAGGGCCGCCCACCGGAAGATGTCCCCGAGGCGTCAACTTAGCGTGGCACCAAGAAGAAGGGCAAGAAGAAGTCACAAGCGAAACGGGACGCCGCCGACGTGGACCTTGTCATCGTCGCTGAGTACAAGAACCCTCGGAAACCTCCTGGAGGTGCCAACCTCTTCGACAAGATGCTCAAGGAGCCGTGCCCTTATCATCAGGGGCCCGTCAAGCACACCCTCGAGGAGTGTGCCATGCTTCGACGACACTTTCACAAGGCCGGGCCACCCGCGGAGGGTGGCAAGGCCCTCGACGACGCTAAGAAGGAAGATCACAAGGCACGAGAGTTCCCCGAGGTCCTTGACTGCTTCATGATCTACGGCGGGCAAGTGGCAAACGCCTCAGCTCGGCACCGCAAGCAAGAGCGTCGGGAGGTCTGCTCGGTAAAGGTGGCGGCGCCAGTCGACCTAGACTGGTCCGACAAGCCCATCACCTTCGACCAGGCCGACCATCCCGACCACATGTCGAGCCCGGGGAAATACCCGCTCGTTGTTGACCCCATCATCGGCAACGTCAGGCTCACCAAGGTCCTCATGGACGGAGGCAGCAGCCTCAACATCATCTACGCCGAGACCCTCGGGCTCCTGCGGATCGATCTGTCCTCGGTCCGGACGGGCGCTGCGCCTTTCCACGGGATCATCCCCGGGAAGCGCGTCCAACCCCTCGGACAACTCGATCTACCCGTCTGCTTCGGGACACCCTCCAACTTTCGAAGGGAGACCCTCACGTTCGAAGTGGTCGGGTTCCGAGGAACCTACCACGCATTGCTGGGGAGGCCATGCTACGCCAAGTTCATGGCCGTCCCCAACTACACCTACCTCAAGCTCAAGATGCCGAGCCCCAACGGGGTCATCACCGTCGGGCCCACGTACCGACACGCATACGATTGCGACATGGAGTGCGTGGAGTACGCTGAGGCCCTCGCCGAGTCCGAGGCCCTCATCGCCGACCTGGAGAGCCTCTCTAGGGAGGCGTCGAACGTGAAGCGCCATGCCGGCAACTTCGAGCCAGCGGAGACGGTTAAGTCCGTTTCTCTCGACCCCTGCAGCGACGCCTCCAAGCAGATCCGGATCGGCTCCGAGCTCGACCCCAAATAGGAAGCAGTGCTCGTCGACTTTCTCCACGCAAACGTCGATGTTTTCGCGTGGAGTCCCTCGGACATGCCTGGCATACCGAGGGAAGTCGCCGAGCACTCGTTGGATGTCCGAGCTGGAGCCCGACCCATGAAGCAGCCTCTGCGCCGATTCGACGAAGAAAAGCGCAGAGCCATAGGCGAGGAGATCCACAAGCTAATGGCGGCATGGTTCATCAAAGAGGTATTCCATCCCGAATGGCTTGCCAACCCTGTGCTTGTGAGAAAGAAAGGGGGGGGGGGAAATGGCGGATGTGTGTAGACTACACTGGTCTAAACAAAGCATGTCCGAAAGTTCCCTACCCTCTGCCTCGCATCGATCAAATCATGGATTCCGCTGCTAGGTGCGAAACCCTGTCTTTCCTTGATGCCTACTCAGGGTATCACCAGATCAGGATGAAAGAGTCCGACCAGCTCGCGACTTCTTTCATCACACCCTTCAGCATGTACTGCTATGTTACCATGCCGTTCGGCTTGAGGAATGCGGGTGCAACGTACCAGTGATGCATGAACCATGTGTTCGATGAACACATCGGCCGAACGGTCGAGGCCTACGTCGATGACATCGTAGTCAAGACAAGGAATGCCTCCGACCTCCTTTCCGACCTTGAAGTGACATTTCGATGTCTCAAGGCGAAAGGCGTGAAGCTCAATCTCGAAAAGTATTTCTTCGGGGTCCCCCGAGGCATGCTCTTGGGGTTCATCGTCTCCGAGCGGGGCATCGAAGCCAACCCAGAGAAGATCGCAGCCATCACCAGCATGGGGCCCATCAAGGACTTGAAAGGCGTACAGAGGGTCATGGGATGCCTCGCGGCTCTGAGCCGTTTCATCTCGCGCCTCGGCGAAACAGGCCTGCCTCTATACTACCTCTTAAGGAAGGTCGAGTGCTTCGCTTGGACCCCTGAGGCCGAGGAAGCCCTCGGGAACCTGAAGGCGCTCCTTACGAACGTGCCCATCTTGGTGCCCCCCGCTATCGAAGAAGCCCTCTTGATCTACGTCGCCGCGACCACTCAGGTGGTTAGCGCCGCGATTGTGGTTGAGAGACGAGAAGAGGGGCATGCATTGCCCGTCCAGAGGCCAGTCTACTTCATCAGTGAGGTACTGTCCGAGACCAAGATCCGCTACCCACAAATTCAGAAGCTGCTGTACGCGGTGATCCTGACACGGCGGAAGTTGAGACACTACTTCGAGTCTCATCCGGTGACTGTGGTGTCATCCTTCCCCCTGGGGGAGATCATCCAGTCCCGAGAGGCCTCGGGTAGAATTGCAAAGTGGGCGGTGGAGAACATGGGCGAGACAATCTCGTTCGCCCCCGGAAGGCCATCAAGTCCCAGGTCTTGGCGGACTTCGTGGCTGAATGGGTCGACACCCAGCTCCCGACAGCTCCGATCCTACCGGAGCTCTAGACCATGTTTTTCGATGGGTCGCTGATGAAGACGGGGGCCGACGCGGGCCTGCTCTTCATCTTGCCCCTCGGAAAGCACCTACGCTACGTGCTACGCCTCCACTTCCCGGCGTCCAACAACGTGGCTGAGTACGAGGCTCTGGTAAACGGGTTGCGAATCGCCATCGAGCTAGGGGTCCGACGCCTCGACGCTCGCGGTGACTCGTAGCTCGTCATCGACCAAGTCATGAAGAACTCCTACTGCCGCGACCCGAAGATGGAAGCCTACTGCGATGAGGTTTGGCGCCTGGAAGACAAGTTCTACGGGCTCGAGCTCAACCACATCGCCCGACGCTACAACGAGACTGCGGACGAGCTGGCTAAAATAGCCTCGGGGCGAACAACGGTTCCCCCGGACGTATTCTCCCGAGACCTGCATCAACCCTCCGTCAAGACCGACGACACGCCCGAGCCCGAGAAGGCCTCGGCCCAGCCCAAGGCACCCTCGGCTCAGTCTGAGGTACCCTCGGCATGGTCCAAGGTACCCTCGCCTCGGCCCGAGGTACCCTCGGCCCCCGAGGGTGAGGCATTGCGCATCGAGGGGGAGCGGAGCGAGGTCACGCCTGATCAAAACTGGCAGACCCCGTACCTGCAATATCTCTACCGAGGGGAGCTACCCCTCGACCAAGCCGAAGCTCGGCGGTTGGCGTGGCGCGCCAAGTCTTTCGTCTTGGTGGGAGATAGGAAGGAGTTATACCACCGCAGCCCCTCGGGCATCCTCCAGCGATGCATTTCCATCGCCGAAGGTCAGGAGCTCTTACAAGAGATACACTTGGGGGCTTGCGGCTATCACGCAGCACCCCGAACCCTTGTTGGAAACGCCTTCCGACAAGGTTTCTACTGGCCGACGGCGGTGGCCGACGCCACTAGAATTGTCCGCACCTGCGAAGGGTGTCAGTTCTACGCAAGGCAGACCCACCTGCCCGCTCAGGCTCTGTAGACCATACCCATCACCTGGCCGTTTGCTGTGTGGGGTCTGGACCTCGTCGGCCCCTTGCAAAAGGCACCCGGGGGCTACACACACCTGCTGGTCGCCATCGACAAATTCTCCAAGTGGATCGAGGTCCGACCCCTAAACAGCATCAGGTCCGAATAGGCGGTGGCGTTCTTCACCAACATCATCCATCGCTTTAGGGTCCCGAACTCCATCATCACCGACAACGGCACCCAGTTCACCGGCAGAAAGTTCTGGACTTCTGCGAGGATCACCACATCCAGGTGGACTGGGCCGCTGTGGCTCACCCCATGACGAATGGGCAGGTAGAACGTGCCAACGGCATGATTCTGCAAGGACTCAAGCCTCGGATCTACAACGACCTCAACAAGTTTGGCAAGCGGTGGATGAAGGAACTCCCCTCGGTGGTCTGGAGTCTGAGGACAACGCCAAGCCGAGCCACAGGCTTCACACCATTCTTTCTAGTCTATGGGGACGAGGCCATCTTGCCCATAGACTTAGAATACGGTTCCCCGAGGACGAGGACTTACGCCGACCAAAGCAATCGAGTCAACCGAGAAGACTCACTGGACCAGCTGGAGGAGGCTCGGGATATGGCCTTACTACACTCGACGCGGTACCAGCAGTCCCTGCGACGCTACCACGCCCGAGGGGTTCGGTCCTGAGACCTCCAGGTGGGCGACCTGGTGCTTCGGCTGCGAGAAGATGCCCGAGGGCGGCATAAGCTCACGCCTCCCTGGGAAGGGCCGTTCGTCATCGCCAAGGTTCTGAAGCCCGGAACATACAAGCTGGCCAACAGTCAAGGCGAGGTCTACAGCAACGCTAGGAACATCCAACAGCTACGTCGCTTCTACCCTTAAGATGCTTTCAAGTTGTTCGTATACCTCGTTCACACACAAAGTCTGGTCGTCAAGGAAGGGTCAGCCTTGCCTCGGCAAAGCCTAACCCTCCCTCGGGGGCTAGAAGGGGGGAACCCCCTCTGCGTCGAAATTTTCCTCGAAAAAAGAAAAAATCTTTTCTACCAGAATGCCTTTCGTGCTTTTCAACTACTTCGAAAGTGGGTCCTGAAAACGACGGAGTACACGTAAGCAGCCAAGGCTGACCGAGCCGAGGGACTCGCACGCCTCCGGGATACGGATACCTCACTCATCACCTTCTGCGATAAGTAACTCGCGCTCGGATAAGTGATTCCGCGGACTGAACAAGTCTTCACGCTCGAAACCTCCTCTGCCGGAACGGTTTTTTGGGCCTTCTCGACTGCGTCGGTGACAGAACCCTATGGACGAGTAAGAGTGCGTGTAAACGGCAAGGCCGACCGAGCCGAGGGATTCCTACGCCTCCGGGATACGGATACCTCACTCATCACCTTCTGTGAAAAGCAACTCTCGCCCGGACAAACAATTATGTTACCGACAAATAAGTCCGGATACTCAAACAAGAGGAAAAGAAACGCAACTTTACAACTCGACGACAGTGTGTTTGGGCCTCGACGGCCGCAGAAAACATACACACACTACAAGACAACCCGATCCTGCAGGCTCGGACGTCGACAGTTGAAGGGGGCAGCAGCACCCTCGGCGTCAACTACACCTTCGGCGGGGTCTGACCTAGCCTCGGACAGCGACGCGGTTGGAGGATCTCCACTCTGAAGGACGACATCAGCACCACACCCGGACCATCGCCGCCAGGGTCTTCTCCAGGAATCCGGCTCGAGCAGACGGCTCGGCCGGCCACCCCGAGGCCTCGGCCAGCTGTCCCCCGAAGACATCAGCCCGACTTGAGGCCTCGGTAGCTCAACTCCGGTGTCGGTTCCGCCAGTGGACGACCCGGCCAGGCTCCAGCCGACCACATCTTCTTTTCGAAGCCAACTCTACCTCTGTCCGTGCTGACACCACTACCTCCGGCTTCGGCTCGTCGAAGAGCGGCAGAGGGGTTCCTTTAACTAAGCAAGAGAAGCCTCGGACAGCAAGGCCGACGAGCCGAGGGACTCCTACGCCTCCGGGATACGGATACCTCACTCGTCACCTTCGCACGAGGCGACTCACGCTTGGTGAAGTGGTTCGGATAACCAACAAGCGAGTCTTAGTGCTCGAAATGAGGAAAAAACACGGCTCCGCGCCGAAACTACATACATGTTTAGGCCTCGATAGCCACAATGAACAAGACACCGACACTCAAAGTGCCATTATAAACGGAACTCCGGTTCCACCTCCGCAGGTACGAACAACCCCACACGATCGGGGGGGGGGCCTGCAGAGCAACAGAAGACCGACGAACGGCTCATCGTCGCCCGCCCCAGCAGCGGCGACGACGACGACTTCTGCTCTGGAGGGCCAAACAGCAGCAGCGATGACCTCAGGGCGGATGCTGCTGCCATGAGGCCCTCGCCCATGCCCCCAACTCGAGAGGCAAGGACGGGCAGAAGGCCATAGAGTTGGAGGTCAGTCCGTGGGCGGCACCGGCTAGCTCGTCGGTGGAGAAACCTCTTTCGGCTGCCGTGGCGGAAGGCGGCGCCGGGAGTGGCTCCGAAGCCACCCGGCTCAGAGAGCCAGGCACGCGGCAGCTGCCAACGCCACGAACGGCGAACACCCTTCCCCTCGATCACTGAGGGAAGGAGCGAGTCGCCGCCCGTGCAGGGACCGACCCCAACTCGGCACACTCCTCTCCCCAGCGCTGATGATGAACATCCTTGAAGCTGAGGGAGGGGCAGAGGCCGCAGCCTGGTTCGCTTCTCCCCGCCATCAAGCTGGAGGTCACCGTCTTGGGTGACCACCGACGAGGGGATGCAGCCGAGCTACATGATGAAAATCCTTGAAGCCGAACGATGGCTGAAAGGTACCAACTTCCTCGAAGTTGCGTCCCTCCGACGACAAGACGGAAGGATTGCGGGCGTCCCCCCATCCGGGGGCTCGGAAGGTGGAAAGATACGATGCATAGGGGAGCGCGAAGACATGGTCGTCTTTCAAGGGGGTCACCCTCCTCTTAAAGGCAACTCTCCCCACCTGCGTCCTCAGCCGTCGTGGGCTTAGTCTTCTCCAACACACTCCAAGGTCCTCCCCCTACGGTGCGGGGGCTGGGCCCCACGCGTCATGCAAGCTGGTCCAGGGCAGAAGGAGCCAAATCGCTGCGCGCAGGGCATGCCACTGCCCAGCGGTTACAAGCATTCCTCCACTTTTGCCCGGACCAACGGGTGAAAGGGCGGACAGCCATGCAGGCGGCATGCAACTGCGCCAAGTGGGCGTGCCCCTTCGACTCCAACGCGCCCAGCATGGAGGCCCAGGCCCACACGTCATGCAACCGGCGCGCCGGTTGCTACGTGCGAACAACTGCACCGCCACTCGCGCCACTACCACGCCTCCTCGACTGTGGAGCCAATACCGCAACTCGAGGCAACCCTGCTTGTGACCCAGCAGTGCCAGCCAGGTGTGACGGTCAAATACGGTCAAAAATGGGCCGGCAGTAATGGCGGTGGCAGGCGGGCAGGAGCAGCGGTCACGTCGTCAGCCAAGCTTACATCCCATCCAGGGGCAGTGAGGGAACCCTCTCTCACGGCGTGAAGACGGCGCACCCGTGATCCGTTCCTCGAACGGCTCGCACACGTGCGATGACCGCCTCGCGAACCACTTGCCCCATCGCATTAACTCCACGGCGGGACAGGCAGCGCCTCAGGCGGGAGAAGCAAGCGACGTTTCGCCTTCGCCATAATGACCGCGTCGAAAAAGGTATGCCACGTCATTCGATTTCGTATCCTTTTCCTTTTCCTCTTTCTTTCTCTTACGACAGGGACCGGGAAAGGGGGATACCCCGAAAAGGATCCTTCTCCGTGAAGGAAACAGGCCCCGAGCCTCCCTACTGATCAGAGGTTCAAAGGCTGGCCCCTCGGAGAGGTTCAACGGCCGCCTCAGGCCACTCGGGCTCCGCGCCCACTACTGATCAGGGGATCGTAGGCTGGCCCTCGAAGGGTTCACAGTCGCCTCAGACATAGAGCGAGCGATGACCCTGGGTACGTCGACCTAGCCCCCACCAAAAGGTTCCCCGCGCCCTCCCCGACCTCCCCGGCCATTCAGGTCGCCCCAAGGACCCGCAGGGCCCCCACGCCCCTCGTCTCCGGTGAGTTCTCCGCCGCGGAACGGGCGCCGTCGCCTCTGCTGGCCGGAGGAGAAGACAGAAGCCGGCCACCCAATCCTCGCCGTCTATCCCAGATCGAACGGCCCTGATTCAAATAGGCCGAGCCCAATCCTAGCCGTCCGCCTGAGATCCAACGGCCCAGGGCTGTTCCCCCCCCCCCCCCGCACCCCGCCTTCCTGCCATTTGGGCCCCGCCTGTCAGCCGTCCGCCCGCGCTGCCCGCCCGGCCCCGCCTGTCAGTCGTCCGCCCGCGCTGCCCGCCTGGCCCCACCTGTAAGCCGCTCAGGCCGCCGCGCGCTCGCGCGCCCGCCCGCGGATCTAATCTCGGGCGTTGATCCGAGATCCAACGGCCGTAGAAGCCCGAGACCCCTTCGCTCGCGCTTTTTCTTAAAGAGACCCCCGGTTTTCTGAAATTTAACCCGCCGTCCCTGGATTCTCGCAGTTAGGTCCTCGGACCTTTTATTTAATTCAAAATAGGTATTTAGGGAATATTTTTAATCCCTAAACTTGTAAAATTCATAACTTTGTCATATGAACTCCAAATTAGGTGCTTCAAATTGCAAAATGCTCATAGTATTTTTGTCTATCTATTTAAATAATGTTTCCCTGCTGTTTCCATGTCCCAATTATTAGTTGACCATTAGGATAGGGTTAAGGTTATTGGAACCCTAATTGAGATAAATAGAAGATGGTAAACTTTAATAAAAGTGAGAGCACCTAAGTTTATGGACTTAAAATCATGTAATGATTTAACCCCACCACTAACTTAAACCTGATTAGTGGATAATGAATCCTTTTGTATAGTCCTCTACCCTAGACCTAGGGAATACCAGAGTGCCTATCCCTTTTCTATTGTGAACTCGTGATCTCTCTGCTGCATATGTTTGGTATATTGCTTTTGTTTGTTACTTCCCAAGTGCATAGTGTGAATGATTACTTTACGTAGACAACGAGCAGTCTGTGTTTTCCGAGGAAGTTGCAGAGGAAGTTCCTGATCAACAGTTTGGTGAAGGCAAGTGTCCTCTGACCCATTATGTCCTATTCACTTGTAACTTACTATCCCGCATTATTTACTTGAAACCTAAGGATTGACTAGCTTTACACTTTACTTTATCCTTGATGACCTTATGGGCTGTTATGGTTAGCATTCTGCTATTGCCTTAACTTAATCAATGAACATGATGTGACTATTTATGATACTGTTATCCTGATGATATTGATGATCTTGTGATACCCTAGGGGGCTCAGGCTGTTTCCTGAGTACCTCTCCGTAAGGACCTGTTCGTTGAGAGACCACCCGGGATAACAGTGCAACCATGAGGGTGAAATGGGGTGTCCATAGCTAATTAATTAGAGGAACTAGAGGTGTAGTGGCTTCGCCGTCGTGCCGTCAATGGGGTCCAGGCACAGTGCTTGCTCTGCCGAGGCTGAGTGCCGAGGTTCTTTCGTTTTGCTTTTTGTTAGTCACTCTCCTGCGGGGAGGGGTACTGTGTTTATCAAACTGGAGAAACCTAACGGGCAGCTATGATCTCTAGGGAATCTTTGTAAAAGCTACATAGTGATACCCTGCCGGACCACCTAGGTAGTTGTCAATGGGGATTAGCTCTCCCTGGGCAGAAAGGGAATCATGACTCATGGGTAAAGTGTGCGACCTCTGCAGAGGGTAGTGAAACTGATATATCAGCCGTGCTCACGGTTAAGAGCAGCCTTGGGATCCTCTTTGATTAGAGATACAGATGGTTCGAGATACAAGGATTATGTTATGGTTTTGGTTCGAATATGTTGATGTTGTTCCTCGATGAGGAAATGGTTTACGGGTTGGTTAATGCTAAAATCTGGCTTCTACTAATGATAAATACCTGACCAACTAAAAGCAACTGCTTGAGCTTAACCCCACATAAAGCTAGTCCACTTCAGCCAAACGGGACATTTGATGAGTACGTTGATGTGTACTCATCCTTGCTTTACCACAAAACACCAGGTTGTCCGCATTGTAACCACTGCTCAGGAGAAGGCGAAGCCGTGGAAGGAGACTTCCAGGAGTTCCAAGACTACGACGAATTCTAGGTGTGGGTTAGCGGCAACCCCCAGTCAGCTGCCTGTGAAGGCCTTATCTTTACTGCGTTTCGCTTAGCACTTTGATTTACCTGTTAAGACGTTGACTATGTGGATGTCTATGACTCTGTGATGTAATAAGTTAATACTCTTTTAAGTTATTATTCGAGCAATGTGCATTGATGTTCATTTATGTAATCGTTGTGTACGTGAGTTCTGATCCTGGCACGTACATAGTTCGCATTCGGTTTGCCTTCCAAAACCGGGTGTGACATAAGTGGTATCAAAGCCGTGCTGACTGTAGGACCGCTGACCTAGAGTAGCACTGGTCGTACTAAGGACTATTGACCTTCCCCCTCACCTTGACCTCTGATGTTACTTCAAAAGTCGGTCACCTCGACCAACCCTATGTTTTACTATATATATATACTATATTATACCTTGTTAAAATTTTTATCTTATTTTGTCTATGGTTTATTCACTTGTCATATTAGTTCTGCTCTTACTCTTATGCTTACGGTGTCTTTTGTAGATGGCTCGTCTTAGACACACTGCATGTAAGTTGGTGATTCCTTTCCTGCCGTCTCGACTTGCGGAGCGTCCTCTGCACCGCACCGTGTCCGGTCAGTCGAGTCACCTGGAGAGACTGCACCACCGCCTGCGTGAGGAGCAGGAACGCCGGCGCCAGCACAGAGAGCAGCAGGGCTCTTCCTCCCCACCCCAGCAAGAGGTGGAGTCCGTGAGGCCCCGTTCCTCTGTTGCCCAGCTGGAGGCGCCCCCTGCACCACCGCGGGACGCCCCGGCTGTTGGAGGAGCTACTGGAGGAGGTCCTGGAGGAGACCCCGACGACGACGACTCAGACCACAGCACGGAGTCCTCTGAGCCACAGGAGGCGGAAGGATGGGTCGCCCGACCCATCACCCGTGACGCCGCTCGCGGTTGTCACTTCCACGACGCACTCGACACCTTGCTGCGCCAGGCTTTTGACCGGCATACCTGGTCGATCGAGTATCGTTGTGTAGTCTACCAGCACAGTCGCGGGAGGTACCCGGACCGCTGGGAGGCTACCTGCCTAGTTTGCCGTCCGGAGGATGACCTCCGGGGTGCGGAGGCCGTTTCGGAGCACTATTCCATCTCCAAGAGGGACACTGTAGAGGCGGCTATGCAGGATGCAGCACGACGTGCACTCTCCCAGTACTGTTCTTTGTTCGGTGGCGTGGCCGACGGTCTTAACCTTCGGTACTACCCCCGTCGCCCTACTGGCAGCACAGAGAGTGTGGTTGTCTCACCTGTTGGTGAGGCTAACCCTAGGTTGAGCAGCACAGTCAACCTAGTCGCAGTGCTTAACACTGAGCTGGATCACTCTCTGGACGAGCTGAGCAGGGCTCGAACGGAGATTGCGGAGTTGCGTGCTGAGCTGGCAGAGCGCCATCACCAGGAGGGTGGTTCTCCCGCTCCTGTTGGGACTCAGCACCCATACCGCTCACCGCCACGTGGTCACCACACTTATGGTTCCCCTGCCTGTAAGACCAGGATAGATCTGGATCCTTAGATCGTTAGCGTCGAAGTTTGTAATAATTCTTAAGTCAGATGTCTCAGTCTTAGATAGTTAGTTTAGTTTGCTTATCAGTTGTTTCCAATTAGCTTAGTTTGCTTATCAGTTGCTTGCATGCTTGTTATGATGAACTTGTGCTGGATTTGAATCTTTGTAATGACTGTTGCCAACCTGTGGGTTTCTCCTGCAGTTTGGCCTAGCTATAATGTTAATAAAGTCAGTTATTTAGTTGGGAAGCCATTTACTTCTACTTTCCTTCTTATCTGAGGAGCTGTGTTGAATCATAATGAGGATCAGTGAAGCTCTTTGTTCACTCAGTGTCATGAAGAATTCTGTATTCTCTTTTCTTATGCTGGAGGGTTGTAAGATCAATGCTGATGTATGAATGTCTTCCACAGATGTCTGACAACCGGCGCCGATGCAACAGGCGTGCTCAGCAAGAGCAGCATGACCAGCAGGAGGAACAACAGAGGCAGCCTCCCCCGCCACCCCCGATGTCAGTGGAGCAGATGTTCTTGATGCAGACTCAGGCAGTGCAGGCCATTGGGTAGACTCTGGCAGCCATGCAGCAGGCTCAACAGCAACCCCAACCCCAATTGCAAGTGCAGATGCCCCAGATGCCACGGGATAAGCGTGGTGAGTTCATGAGAGGGCACCCTCCTACCTTCGCCCATTCTGCCGACCCCATGGATGCAGAAGACTGGCTGCACGCAGTGGAAAGGGAACTGCGCACTGCCCAATGTAACGACAGGGAGAAGGTTCTGTATGGTCCCCGTCAGCTAAGGGGAGCAGCCCAGTCCTGGTGGGAGTCCTACCTCGCCACACATGCTGACCCTGAAGCCATCACCTGGGAAGAATTCAGTGAGAGTTTCCGCAGGTACCATGTGCCGGAGGGACTGATGATCGTGAAGAAGGAGGAGTTTCTGGCTCTGAAGCAGGGACCCCTGTCTGTTAGTGAATACAGAGACAAGTTTCTGCAGCTATCTCGTTATGCACCTGAGGATGTCAACACTGATGCTAAAAGGCAGTACAGGTTCATGAGGGGTTTGGTGGATCCCCTGCATTACCAGCTGATGAATCACACCTTCCCCACCTTCCAGCACCTGATCGATAGGGCAGTTATGACTGAGAAGAAGCGTAAGGATATGGAAGATCGGAAGCGCAAGATGAGTGGACCCCAGACCGGAGGCATCAGCCGTCCACGTTTCTCAGGCAGTTCATCTCAGCAAGGCAGGCCCGGTCACCCACAAGGATATCAGAATCAGAACCAGCGTCCGCATCAGCAGCAGTTTCAGAGGCAGTACCCACAGCAGCAGCAGCAGTATCGTCAGAACAGCCAGCAGGGAGGTAATCAGTAACAGAAGCAGAACAACCAGGCACCTCGCCTTCCTGCCCCAGCAGCAAACCAGAGCAACCAAGCAGCCCCAGCACAAGGAGGAGGCAGAGGATGTTTCCACTGTGGAGAACAAGGCCACTGGGTGATGCAGTGCCCGAAGAAGGCGGCGCAGCAACAGACCAACCCCAATGCTCCAATAAGGCAAGGCGTGCTGCAGCCGACAGCAGGCAATCGTAACCAAGCGTACAACCGTGGAAAGGTGAACCACTTGGAGGCCGAAGCGATCCAGGATGCACCAGATGTGGCAGTAGGTATGTTCTCAGTCGAATCTCATCCCGCAAAAGTGCTATTTGATACTGGTGCAACTCATTCATTTGTCACTGCAACCTGGGTAGAATTGCATAACATCTCAGTAGAGGCAATGATGCCGCCTATGAGGATTAATTCAGTTGGTGGCAAGGTGCAAACAGATAAAATATGCTCAAATATAAGGGTGGAAATAAGGGGGATAGGATTCCCCAGCGACTTAATAGTAATAGACACCCCTGGGATAGATGTCATCCTAGGGATGAATTGGTTAATGAAGTATGAAGCGAATGTTAGCTGTGACAAGAGGACCGTAACATTGAAGTCCCCGTCAGGAGAAGAGGTAGTGGCTGAGCTAAGGATGCCTAAATCAGCAGAGGGTGTCTGTCACCAGATTTCAGTTGATAGTAAGGAGCCCAACCCGCTCGAGGCTATCAGGGTTGTGTCGGACTTTCCGGACGTATTTCCCGAGGAGCTAACGGGCATGCCACCCGAGAGAAAAGTCGAATTTGCCATAGAGCTTATCCCTGGTACCGCCCCCATTTCCAAAAGAGCCTACCGAGTGTCTGGACCAGAATTGGTGGAACTCAAGAAGCAGATAGATGAGATGTTGGAGAAGGGTTACATCAGACCAAGTACCTCGCCTTGGGCCGCTCCGGTGTTGTTTGTAGAGAAGAAAGATGGTACCAAAAGGATGTGCATAGACTACAGAGCCTTGAATGAAGTCACTGTCAAAAACAAGTACCCCCTGCCAAGGATAGAAGATTTGTTCGACCAGCTCAGAGGTGCCAGCGTATTCTCGAAGATAGATCTGAGGTCAGGCTACCATCAACTCAGAATCCGACCCTCGGACATACCGAAGACGGCATTCATCACCAAGTACGGGTTATATGAATTCACAGTTATGTCCTTTGGTTTGACAAATGCGCCAGCCTTCTTTATGTATCTGATGAACAGCGTGTTTATGGACTATTTAGACAAGTTTGTGGTAGTGTTCATCGATGATATTCTCATATACTCTCAAAGTGAGGAAGATCATGTAGAGCATTTGAAGATGGTATTGCAAAGACTTCGAGAGCATCAGTTGTATGCCAAGCTGGGCAAATGCGAGTTCTGGATTCATGAAGTCCTGTTTCTGGGTCACATCATAAATCAAGATGGGTTGGCAGTGGATCCAAAGAAAGTGGCAGATATCCTGAACTGGAAAGCACCAAAGGATGTTCGTGGGATCAAGAGCTTCATTGGAATGGCTGGGTATTACAGGCGTTTCATCGAAGGCTTCTCAAAGATTGCTAGACCAATGACAGCGTTACTAGCGAAGAAAGTTGAGTTTAAGTGGACCCAAAAGTGTCAGGAAGCATTTGAATAACTGAAAAATAGATTGACTACAGCTCCGGTGTTAGTCCTGCCTGATGTTCACAAGCCATTCTCAGTGTATTGCGATGCTTCTTACACCGGATTGGGATGTGTGCTAATGCAAGAAGGAAGAGTTGTAGCATACTCATCTCGACAGTTGAAGATCCATGAGAAAAATTATCCCACACACGACCTGGAGTTGGCAGCAGTGGTTCATGCTCTAAAGACATGGAGACATTACCTGTATGGGCAGAAGTGCGACATCTACACAGATCATAAAAGTCTGAAATACATATTCACCCAGTCAGAGTTAAACATGAGACAGCGAAGATGGTTGGAATTGATCAAAGACTGCGAGTTGGAGATACATTACCATCCAGGCAAAGCCAATGTTGTTGCAGATGCTCTGAGCAGGAAGAGTCAAGTCAATATGTTGGCCACGTACCCAATGCCATATGAGTTAGCCAAGGAGTTCGACAGACTGAGTCTCGGTTTCCTGAACAGTACGCAAGGAGTAACAGTGGAATTAGAGCCCACCCTAGAGCGGGAGATCAAAGAAGGGCAGAAGGATGATGAAAGCATCAACAAGATCCGGCAGCTAATCTTAGAAGGAAGAGGCAAAGACTTTCGAGAGGATGAAGAGGGAGTAATATGGTTCAAGGACCGATTGTGTGTCCCCGACCTCAAACCTATTCGGGAGCTGATCCTAAAGGAAGCTCATGAGACAGCCTACTCCATACACCCAGGAAGTGAAAAGATGTACCAGGATTTAAAAAGGAGGTTTTGGTGGTATGGCATGAAAAGAGAAATCGCAGAATATGTCGCCATCTGTGATAGCTGTCAAAGAACTAAAGCAGAGCATCAAAGGCCTGCCGGATTGTTGCAGCCATTGCGGATTCCTCAGTGGAAGTGGGATGAGATCGGGATGGATTTTATAGTTGGCCTACCTCGTACCCGGGCCGGTTATGATTCCATCTGGGTGGTTGTGGACCGCTTGACAAAGGTGGCCCATTTCATACCTGTGAAGACCACATACACCGGAGCAACGTTAGCTGAGTTATACATGTCACGGATAGTCTGCCTCCATGGTGTGCCGAAGAAGATAGTGTCAGATCGAGGAACGCAGTTCACCTCTCATTTTTGGCAGCAGCTACAAGAAGCTTTGGGCACACATTTGAACTTCAGCTCGGCTTATCATCCATAGACAGACGGTCAGACTGAAAGAACTAACCAGATCCTAGAAGATATGCTGAGAGCCTGTGCGTTGCAAGACAAGTCAGGATGGGACAAAAGGTTACCTTATGCAGAATTCTCCTATAACAATAGCTACCAGGCCAGCTTGAAGATGTCGCCGTTTCAGGCACTCTATGGGTGGAGTTGTAGGACTCCGCTGCATTGGGACCAGCCTGGAGAGAGACAGGTGTTTGGCCCCGACATCCTGCTTGAAGCCGAAGAGAATATCAAAATGGTTCGGGAGAACCTGAAGATAGCCCAGTCAAGACAGCAAAGCTATGCGGACCGAAGGAGAAGAGAACTGAGTTTCGAAGTGGGGGATTACGTCTATCTGAAGGTGTCACCTATCAGGGGAGTCAGAAGGTTCGGAGTTAAAGGCAAGCTAGCACCCCGGTACGTCGGACCTTATCAGATTCAAGCAAAACGTGGAGAAGTGGCTTACCAGCTCAACCTACCAGAGAGCTTGTCAGCAGTGCACAATGTGTTCCACGTGTCGCAATTGAAGAAGTGTCTGCGAGTACAAGAAGAACAGTTGCCAGTGGAGGGTTTGGAGGTCCAGGAGGATCTGACATACATAGAGAAGCCAACGCAGATTCTGGAGTTTGCAGACAGAGTCACCCGGAGGAATACCATCAGAATGTGCAAAGTCAGATGGGGTCACCACTCCGAGGAAGAAGCAACCTGGGAACGAGAAGATGATCTGAAAGCCAAATACCCTGAACTCTTTGCTGACCAACCCTGAATCTCGGGGCGAGATTCTTTTAAGGGGGATAGGTTTGTAACACCCTGAATTTGGGGGTATAAAATTTCTCTGCTCATATTCACAAATTCAGGTGTTACTTCTCTTTTCACACCCTTCCCAATCCCCTCTTTCTCTTTTTTATATAGAAGAAAAGGGGCTATTTACTTTGTGTAATTAAAGTTTATTAGACTAAAACTCCAAGGGGTATGAAATGTTGCATCATGTCAAACCCTAAAATCTACTTTTGTTTGGTGCATAATTCTTAGAAATGTTAATTTGAATTTGTGGCTTATTTGGATTTGAATCAAATAGAGTAAATAAAAAGAAAAAGGGAAAACAAATGCCAGAATAAAAGAAAAAGGAAAGAAGCCCACACCCCCGCCCCCCCTCGGCCTTTCGACCCATCTGACCCATCCCGCGCGCGCCTTCCTCCCCCCTCTTCTCTCTCTGCCCTGGCGGGCCCACCCGTCAGCGCAGCCGCTTTCCCCCTCCGCGCGCGCCCGCTTCCCCCACTCTCTCTGCTCGCGGGCCCGGGCTGTCAGCTCCGCCGTCTCCGCGTAACCGCCGCCCGAGCTGCGCGTTGCCGCGGTCTCCGTGCCCACGTCGCACGTGGAGCTCGCAACCGCCCCGCCCCCGGCCACTTGAGCCCAGAACCCCACTCGCCCTCTCCCCCTCCCTCATTTGCGCACCTGCGGGCCTCTCTCTCACCTCCCCCTCGCTGCGCGCACGCCAAAGCGCCGCCGCCATTAAACCACCGCCGCCCGAGCTCGTTCCTCCGTCGCCGTTGGAGCCCCGCCGTGCCCTCTGCCACGGTGAGCCCCGCCCCGACGTCCGCAACCCGGGACGCGCTCCAATTTCCCCTTCCCCTCCCTATTTCCCTCTGCCCGCGCTCACCCGCCGTCCTCCGTGCAGCCGCGGAGGTCCGCCACCGCCGACCCGGACCGTCGTCGCGCCATTGTCGCCACCAAGGAGTCCCCGGAGTTCGCCTTGAGGTAAGGAACCTCCCATGCCCCCTCCCTTCCCTTCTATTGCACTCTGTCGCGTTTAATTGCTCGCCGGAGTCCCTTAGCGCCACCGCCGAGCCGCTTCGCCGTGGGCCGCCCCCCTCCGGTGCCCCTGCCCCGACCTAGCCCCCACCAAAAGGTTCCCCGCGCCCTCCCCGACCTCCCCGGCCATTCAGGTCGCCCCAAGGACCCGCAGGGCCCCCGCGCCCCTCGTCTCCGGCGAGTTCTCCGCCGCGGAACGGGCGCCGTCGCCTCTGCTGGCCGGAGGAGAAGACAGAAGCCGGCCACCCAATCCTCGCCGTCTATCCCAGATCGAACGGCCCTGATTCAAATAGGCCGTCCCAATCCTAGCCGTCCGCCTGAGATCCAACGGCCCAGGGCTGTTTCCCCCCCCCCCCCCGCACCCCGCCTTCCTGCCATTTGGGCCCCGCCTGTCAGCCGTCCGCCCGCGCTGCCCGCCCGGCCCCGCCTGTCAGTCGTCCGCCTGCGCTGTCCGCCCGGCCCCACCTGTCAGCCGCTCAGGCCACCGCGCGCTCGCGCGCCCGCCCGCGGATCTAATCTCGGGCGTTGATCCGAGATCCAACGGCCGTAGAAGCCCGATACCCCTTCGCTCGCGCTTTTTCTTAAAGAGACCCCCGGTTTTCTGAAATTTAACCCGCCGTCCCTGGATTCTCGCAGTTAGGTCCTCGGACCTTTTATTTAATTCAAAATAGGTATTTAGGGTATATTTTTAATCCCTAAACTTGTAAAATTCATAACTTTGTCATATGAACTCCAAATTAGGTGCTTCAAATTGCAAAATGCTCATAGTATTTTTGTCTATCTATTTAAATAATGTTTCCCTGCTGTTTCCATGTCCCAATTATTAGTTGACCATTAGGATAGGGTTAAGGTTATTGGAACCCTAATTGAGATAAATAGAAGATGGTAAACTTTAATAAAATTGAGAGCACCTAAGTTTATGGACTTAAAATCATGTAATGATTTAACCCCACCACTAACTTAAACCTGATTAGTGGATAATGAATCCTTTTGTATAGTCCTCTACCCTAGACCTAGGGAATACCAGAGTGCCTATCCCTTTTCTATTGTGAACTCGTGATCTCTCTGCTGCATATGTTTGGTATATTGCTTTTGTTTGTTACTTCCCAAGTGCATAGTGTGAATGATTACTTTACGTAGACAACGAGCAGTCTGTGTTTTCCGAGGAAGTTGCAGAGGAAGTTCCTGATCAACAGTTTGGTGAAGGCAAGTGTCCTCTGACCCATTATGTCTTATTCACTTGTAACTTACTATCCCGCATTATTTACTTGAAACCTAAGGATTGACTAGCTTTACACTTTACTTTATCCTTGATGACCTTATGGGCTGTTATGGTTAGCATTCTGCTATTGCCTTAACTTAATCAATGAACATGATGTGACTATTTATGATACTGTTATCCTGATGATATTGATGATCTTGTGATACCCTAGGGGGCTCAGGCTGTTTCCTGAGTACCTCTCCGTAAGGACCTGTTCGTTGAGAGACCACCCGGGATAACAGTGCAACCATGAGGGTGAAATGGGGTGCCCTTAGCTAATTAGTTAGAGGAACTAGAGGTGTAGTTGCTTCGCCGTCGTGCCGTTAATGGGGTCCAGGCACAGTGCTTGCTCTGCCGAGGCTGAGTGCCGATGTTCTTTCGTTTTGCTTTTTGTTAGTCACTCTCCTGCGGGGAGGGGTACTGTGTTTATCAAACTGGAGAAACCTAACGGGCAGCTATGATCTCTAGGGAATCTTTGTAAAAGCTACGTAGTGATACCCTGCCGGACCACCTAGGTAGTGGTCAATGGGGATTAGCTCTCCCCGGGCAGAAAGGGAATCATGACTCATGGGTAAAGTGTGCGACCTCTGCAGAGGGTAGTGAAACTGATATATCAGCCGTGCTCACGGTTAAGAGCAGCCTTGGGATCCTCTTTGATTAGAGATACAGATGGTTCGAGATACAAGGATTATGTTATGGTTTTGGTTCGAATATGATGATGTTGTTCCTCGATGAGGAAATGGTTTACGGGTTGGTTAATGCTAAAATCTGGCTTCTACTAATGATAAATACCTGACCAACTAAAAGCAACTGCTTGAGCTTAACCCCACATAAAGCTAGTCCACTTCAGCCAAACGGGACATTTGCTGAGTACGTTGATGTGTACTCATCCTTGCTTTACCACAAAACACCAGGTTGTCCGCATTGTAACCACTGCTCAGGAGAAGGCGAAGCCGTGGAAGGAGACTTCCAGGAGTTCCAAGACTACGACGAATTCTAGGTGTGGGTTGGCGGCAACCCCCAGTCAGCTGCCTGTGAAGGCCTTATCTTTACTGCGTTTCGCTTAGCACTTTGATTTACCTGTTAAGACGTTGACTATGTGGATGTCTATGACTCTGTGATGTAATAAGTTAATACTCTTTTAAGTTATTATTCGAGCAATGTGCATTGATGTTCATTTATGTAATCGTTGTGTACGTGAGTTCTGATCCTGGCACGTACATAGTTCGCATTCAGTTTGCCTTCCAAAACCGGGTGTGACATGCATGATGGCCGCAAGCCCCCGAGTGTATCTCTTGTAAGAGCTCCTGACCTTTGGCGATGGAAATGCATCGCTGGAGGATGCCCGAGGGGCTGCGATAGTATAGCTCCTTCCCATCTGCCAGCAAGACGAAAGACTTGGCGCGCCGCGCCAACCGCCGAGCTTCAGCTTGGTCGAGGGGTAGCTCCCCTCGGTGGAGATATTTCAGGTACGGGGTCTGCCAGTTTTGATTAGGCGTGACCTCACTCCGCTCCCCCTCGATGCGCAGTGCCTCACCCTCGGGGGACGAGGGTACCTCGGGCTGAGCCGAGGGTACCTCGGACCGTGCCAAGGGTACCTCGGACTGAGCCGAGGGTACCTCGGACTGAGCCGAGGATGTCTTGGGCTCGGGCGTGTCGTCGGTCTTGACGGAGGGTTGATGCAGGTCTCGGGAGAATACGTCTGGGGAAACCGTTGTTCGCCCCGAGGCTATTTTAGCCAGCTCGTCCGCAGTCTCGTTGTAGCGCCGGGCGATGTGGTTGAACTCGAGCCCGTAGAACTTGTCTTCCAGGCGCTGAACCTCATCGCAGTAGGCTTCCATTTTTGGGTCGCGGCAGTGGGAGTTCTTCATGACTTGGTCGATGACGAGCTGCGAGTCACCGCGAGCGTCGAGGCGTCGGACCCCTAGCTCGATGGCGATTCGCAACCCGTTTACCAGAGCCTCGTACTCAGCCACGTTGTTGGACGCCGGGAAGTGGAGGCGTAGCACGTAGCGTCGGTGCTTCCCGAGGGGTGAGATGAAGAGCACGCCCGCGCCGGCCCCCGTCTTCATCAGCTACCCGTCGAAAAACATGGTCCAGAGCTCCGGTTGGATCGGAGCTGTCGGGAGCTGGGTGTCGACCCATTCAGCCACGAAGTCCGCCAAGACCTAGGACTTGATGGCCTTCCGGGGGGCGAACGAGATTGTCTCGCCCATGATCTCCACCGCCCACTTTGCAATTCTACCCGAGGCCTCTCGAGACTGGATGATCTCCCCCAGGGGGAAGGATGACACCACAGTCACCGGATGAGACTCGAAGTAGTGTCGCAACTTCCGCCGTGTCAGGATCACCGCGTACAGCAGCTTCTGAATTTGTGGGTAGCGGATCTTGGTCTCGGACAGTACCTCACTGATGAAGTAGACTGGCCTCTGGACGGGCAATGCATGCCCCTCTTCTTGTCTCTCAACCACAATTGCGGCGCTAACCACCTGAGTGGTCGCGGCGATGTAGATCAAGAGGGCTTCTCCGGCAGCGGGGGGCACCAAGATGGGCGCATTCGTAAGGAGCGCCTTCAGGTTCCCGAGGGCTTCCTTGGCCTCAGGGGTCCAAGCGAAGCACTCGGCCTTCCTTAAGAGGCGGTACAGAGGCAGGCCTCTTTCGCCGAGGCGCGAGATGAAACGGCTCAGAGCCGCGAGGCATCCCATGACCCTCTGTACGCCTTTCAAGTCCTTGATGGGCCCCATGCTGGTGATGGCTGCGATCTTCTCTGGGTTGGCTTCGATGCCCCGCTCGGAGACGATGAACCCCAAGAGCATGCCTCGGGGGACCCCGAAGACACACTTTTCGGGATTGAGCTTCACGCCTTTCGCCTTGAGACATCGGAATGTCACTTCAAGGTCGGAAAGGAGGTCGGAGGCATTCCTTGTCTTGACTATGATGTCATCGACGTAGGCCTCGACCGTTCGGCCGATGTGTTCACCGAACACATGGTTCATGCATCGCTGGTACGTTGCACCCGCATTCCTCAAGCCGAACGGCATGGTAACATAGCAGTACATGCCGAAGGGTGTGATGAAAGAAGTCGCGAGCTGGTCAGACTCTTTCATCCTGATCTGGTGATACCCTGAGTAGGCATCGAGGAAAGACAGGGTTTCGCACCCAGCAGTGGAATCCACGATTTGATCGATGCGAGACAGAGGGTAGGGAACTTTCAGACATGCTTTGTTTAGACCAGTGTAGTCTACACACATCTGCCATTTCCCCCCTTTCTTTCTCACAAGCATAGGGTTGGCAAGCCATTCGGGACGGAATACCTCTTTGATGAACCCTGCCGCCATTAGCTTGTGGATCTCCTCGCCTATGGCTCTGCGCTTTTCTTCGTCGAATCGGCGCAGAGGCTGCTTCACGGGTCGGGCTCCAGCTCGGATATCCAGCGAGTGCTCGGCGACTTCCCTCGGTATGCCAGGCATGTCCGAGGGACTCCACGCGAAAACGTCGGTGTTTGCGCGGAGAAAGTCGATGAGCACTGCTTCCTATTTGGGGTCGAGCTCGGAGCCGATCCGGATCTGCTTGGAGGCATCGCTGCAGGGGTCGAGAGGAACGAACTTAACCGTCTCCGCTGGCTCGAAGTTGCCGGCATGGCGCTTCACGTCCGGCGCCTCCCTAGAGAGGTTCTCTAGGTCGGCGATGAGGGCCTCGGACTCGGCGAGGGCCTCGGCGTACTCCACGCACTCCACATCGCATTCGTACGCGTGTCGGTACGTGGGCCCGATGGTGATGACCCCGTTGGGGCCTGACATCTTGAGCTTGAGGTAGGTGTAGTTGGGGACGGCCACGAACTTGGCGTAGCATGGCCTCCCCAACACTACGTGGTAGGTTCCTCGGAACCCGACCACTTCGAACGTGAGGGTCTCCCTTCAAAAGTTGGAGGGTGTCCCGAAGCAGACGGGTAGATCGAGTTGTCCGAGGGGTTGGACGCGCTTCCCGGGGATGATCCCGTGGAAAGGCGCAGCGCCCGTCCAGACCGAGGACAGATCAATCCGCAGGAGCCCGAGGGTCTCGGCGTAGATGATGTTGAGGCTGCTGACTCCGTCCATGAGGACCTTGGTGAGCCTGACGTTGCCGATGATGGGGTCGACAACGAGCGGGTATTTCCCCGGGCTCGGCACGTGGTCGGGATGGTCGGCCTGGTCGAAGGTGATGGGCTTGTCGGACCAGTCTAGGTAGACTGGCGCCGCCACCTTTACCGAGCAGACCACCCGATGATCTTGCTTGCGGTGCCGAGCCGAGGCGTTCGCCACTTGCCCGCCGTAGATCATGAAGCAGTCGCGGACCTCGGGGAACTCTCCTGCCTTGTGATCTTCCTTCTTAGCGTCGTCGAGGGCCTTGCCACCCTACGCGGGTGGCCCGGCCTTGTGAAAGTGTCGTCGAAGCATGGCACACTCCTTGAGGGTGTGCTTGACGGGCCCCTGATGATAAGGGCACGGCTCCTTGAGCATCTTGTCGAAGAGGTTGGCACCTCTGGGAGGTTTCCGAGGGTTCTTGTACTTAGCGACGGCGACAAGGTCCGCGTCAGTGGCGTTGCGTTTTGCTTGCGACTTCTTCTTGCCCTTCTTCTTGGTGCCACGCTGAGTTGACGCCTCGGGAACATCTTCCGATGGGCGGCCCTGGGGCTACTTGTCCTTCCGGAAGATGGCCTCAACCGCCTCCTGGCCAGAGGCGAACTTGGTGGCGATGTCCATCAGCTCGCTCGCCCTGGTGGGTGTCTTGCGACCCAGCTTGCTCACCAGGTCGCGGCAGGTGGTGCCGGCGAGGAACGCGCCGATGACATCCGAATCGGTGATGTTGGGTAGCTCGGTGCGCTGCTTCGAGAATCGCCGGATGTAGTCCCGGAGAGACTCTCCCGGCTGCTGGCGGCAGCTTCGAAGATCCCAGGAGTTTCCAGGGCGCACGTACATGCCTTGGAAATTGCCGGCGAAGGCTTGGACCAGGTCGTCCCAGTTGGAGATCTGCCCCGAGGGCAGGTGCTCCAGCCAGGCTCGAGCGGTGTCGGAGAGGAACAGGGGGAGGTTGCAGATGATGAGATTATCATCGTCCGTTCCACCCAGTTGGCAGGCCAGCCGATAGTCCGCGAGCCACAGTTCCGGTCTCGTCTCCCCCGAGTACTTTGTGATAGTAGTCGGGATTCGGAACCGGGTCGGGAACGGCGCCCGTCGTATGGCGCGGCTGAAAGCCTGCGGACCGGGTGGTTCAGGCGAAGGACTCCGATCCTCCCCGCTGTCGTAGCGTCCCCCACGCCTGGGGTGGTAGCCTCGGCGTACCCTTTCATCGGGGTGGGCCCGACGGCTATGGTGATGGTGTTCGTTGCCGAGGCGACCCGGGGCCGCAGACGCTGTGTTGCGCGTGCGCCCGGTATGGACCGAGGCTTCCCGCATGAATCGGGAAGTCGCGGCGCGATGTTCCGAGGGGTACCCCTGCCTTCGGGAGGCAGAGCTTTCGGCCCGTCGAACCACGGCGTGCTCCAGGAGATTCTTGAGCTCTCCCTGGATTCGCCACCCCTTAGTGGTTGATGGCTCCGGCATCGCACGGAGAAGTATTGCCGCTGCAGCCAGGTTTTGGCCGACTCCACTGGAAACCGGTGGCGGCCTTACCCTGACGTCGTCGGCGATGCGATGCTGGATGCCCTGAGGGAGATGACGTGCTTCTCCGGCCGGAGGTTGGCCCACCCATTCCTGCCCGATGTCCCGGCGGATCGGCACAAGCGTTCCTGCTCCCTCGTCGAGCCTGGCCTGCCTCTCGCGGATTTGCTCGAGCTGTGGGTCAGGACCCCCCGCTGGGACGGGGACCATAGCTAGCTCCCGAAGGATGTCAACGCGAGGCATGGGCCTAGGGGGATCACCGTTCTCCGGCATACCAAGATGGTTGCCTTCGCCGGGACCCCCTAGATCGACGTGGAAAAATTCGCGACTTGGGCCGCAGTCCTCGTCGTCGAGGCTGCGGCTACCGTCGGAACAGTCGGAAAGGCAGTAGTCGCATGCGGTCATGAAGTCCCGCATGGCACTAGGGTTACCAAGTCCGGAGAAATCCCAACAGAGGTCGGGCTCGCCATCTTCCTCGGACCCCGAGGGCCCGTAGGTCGAGACGGCCGTCAGCCGGTCCCAGGGTGACCGCACACGATACCCCAGAGGGTTTGGACTCGCCTCTATGAGAGTGTCCACCGAAGCGGAGTTGCTTGGCGGGTCGAGGCCGAATCCAAAAGACGCGAGATGGGAATCGGTCGGTACCTTTTGGTCGACGGGCGGTGACGAGGTCACGTCGGGGACTGACTGCATCGTCGTCTCAAGTACGAGGGTGACGCCCAGCAAGTCCTTCGCGAGCGTGCTGGCATCGTCCGTTTGCTCGAGGTTGGTGTGTTGCGGGGAGATGGCGCTCGTCTTCGTCTCAGACGCGAGGCCGATGCCCGACGCGCTCTCCGTTGGGGCGCCGGTGCCGTCGACTCGCTCGACAGCCAACGTGGTGACGCCTCCTGCTTGGCCTTGGTTGCCCCGCCTCCTCCTCCGTCGGCGGGGGAGGGGACGGAACAAGCCCGAATGTCGTCCTTCCACCACGTGAGGATGGCGTCATCGATTTCCCCGCCGGCGGGCGGGTTGTCGACCGCCATTGTCGCTGTCACGCGGCGGGGAAAGGAGTATCATGTCGTAGCTGCCGTCGAGGGACATGAACTCAAGACTCCCAAAACGGAGCACCGTCCCAGGATGGAGAGGTTGCTGGAGACTGCCCATCTGGAGCTTGATGGGAAGCTGTTCGTCAACACGCAGCAGGCCCCTACCTGGCGCACCAACTGTCGATGTTTTGAAACCCGGGGGGTCCCTGGACCGACGAGTGAATTATCGCCGCGTGCCCCAGCCCAGATGAGTCGGCGCGGGGCTAACACGAAGGGCGCGGGTTCCATCTCCCACGCCTGTCTCCCTCCGGCTGCTCTCTCCCCCCTTCGCGTTCCGCCTCGCACCGACCCATCTGGGCTGGGGCACCCGGCGATAATACACTCGTCGGTCCAGGGACCCCCCGGGTTTCGAAACACC
The DNA here is from genome assembly GCA_029449295.1 of Zea luxurians. NCBI lineage: Eukaryota > Viridiplantae > Streptophyta > Magnoliopsida > Poales > Poaceae > Zea > Zea luxurians. Next base: position 10,807,663 of record JAOPSE010000012.1, on the reverse strand, counting down.
GACAGTTGGCGCGCCAGGTAGGGGCCTGCTACGTGTTGATGAACAGCTTTCCGTCAAGCTCCAGATGGGCAGTCTCCAGCAACCTCTCCAGCCCGGGACGGTGCTCCGTTTCGGGAGTCTTGAGTTCATGTCCCTCGACGGCAGCTACGACATGATACTCCTTTCCCCGCCGCTCGACAGCGACAATGGCAGTCGACAACCCGCCCGCCGGTGGGGAAATCGACGACGCCTTCCTCACGTGGTGGAAGAACAACATTCGGGCTTGTCCCGTCCCCTCCCCCGCCGACGGAGGAGGAGGCAGGGCAACCAAGGCCAAGCAGGAGGCGGCACCTCGTTGGCTATCGAGCGAGTCGACGGCACTGGCGCCCCAACGGAGAGCGCATTGGGCATCGACCTCGCGTCTAAGACGAAGACGAGTGCCATCTCCCCGCAACCCGCTGATCTCAAGCAAACGGACGATGCCAGCACGCTCGTGAAGGACTTGCTGGGCGTCACCCTCGTACCTGAGACGACGGTGCAGTCAGTCCCTGACGTGACTTCGTCACCGCCCGTCGACCAAAAGGTACTGACCGATTCCCATCTCGCATCTTTTGGATTCAGCCTTGATCCGCCAAGCAACTCCGCTTCGGTGGACACTCCCATAGAGGCAAGTCCAAACTCTCTGGGGTATCGTGTGCGGTCACCCTGGGACCGGCTGACGGGCGTCTCAACCTACGGGCCCTTAGGGTTCGAGGAAGATGGCGAGCCCGACCTTTGTGGGGATTTCTCCGGACTTGGTAACCCTAGTGCCATGCGGGACTTCATGACCGCATGCGACTACTGCCTTTTCGACTGTTCCGACGGTAGCCGCAGCCTCGACGACGAGGACTGTGGCCCAAGTCATGAATGTTTCCACGTCGATCTAGGGGGTCCCGCGAAGGCAACCATCTTGGTATGCCGGAGAACAGTGATCCCCCTAGGCCCGTGCCTCGCGTTGACATCCTTTGGGAGCTAGCTGTGGTCCCCGTCCCGGCGGGGGGTCCTGACCCACAGCTCGAGAAAATCTGCGAGAGGCAGGCCAGGCTCGACGAGGGAGCAGGAACGCTTGTGCCGATCCGCCGGGACATCGGGCAGGAATGGGCGGGCCAACCTCTGGCCGGAGAAGCGTGTCATCTCCCCCAGGGCATCCAGCACTGCATCGCCGACGATGTCAGGGTAAGGCCACCACCGGACTCCAGTGGAGTCGGCCAGAACCTGGCTGCAACGACAATACTTCTCCGCGCGATGCCGGAGCCATCAACCACCGAGGGGCGGCGAATCCAGGGAGAGCTCAAGAATCTCCTGGAGGACGCCGTGGTCCGACGGGCCGAAAGCTCCGCCTCCCGAAGGTAGGGGTACCCCTCGAAACATCGCGCCGTGACTTCCTAGTTCACGCGGGAAGCCTCGGTCCACTCCGGGCGCACGCGCAACACAGCGCCTGCGGCCTCGGGTCGCCTCGGCAACGAGCACCATCATCACAGCCGTCGGGCCCACCTCGATGAGAGGGTACGCCGAGGCTACCACCCCAGGCGTGGGGGACGCTACGATAGCGGGGAGGATCGGAGTCCTTCGCCTGAACCACCCGGTCCGCAGGCTTTCAGCCGCGCCATACGACGGGCGCCGTTCCCGACCCGGTTCCGAACCCCGACTACTATCACAAAGTACTCGGGGGAGACGAGACCGGAACTGTGGCTCACGGACTATCGGCTGGCATGCCAACTGGGTGGAACGGACGATGATAATCTCATCATCCGCAACCTCCCCCTGTTCCTCTCTGACACCGCCCGTGCCTGGCTGCAGCACCTGCCCCCGGGGCAGATCTCCAACTGGGACGACCTGGTCCAAGCCTTCGTCGGCAATTTCTAGGGCACGTACGTGCGCCCTGGAAACTCCTGGGATCTCCGAAGCTGCCGCCAGCAGCCGGGAGAGTCTCTCCGAGACTACATCCGGCGATTCTCGAAGCAGCGCACCGAGCTGCCCAACGTCACCGATTCGGATGTCATCGGCGCGTTCCTCGCCGGCACCACCTGCCGCGACCTGGTGAGCAAGCTGGGTCGCAAGACCCCCACCAGGGCGAGCGAGCTGATGGACATCGCAACCAAGTTCGCCTCTGGCCAGGAGGCGGTTGAGGCCATCTTCCGGAAGGACAAGCAGCCCCAGGGCCGCCCACCGGAAGATGTTCCCGAGGCGTCAACTCAGCGTGGCACCAAGATGGGCAAGAAGAAGTCGCAAGCGAAACGCGATGCCGCCGATGCGGACCTTGTCGTCGCCGCTGAGTACAAGAACCCTCGGAAACCTCTCGGAGGTGCCAACCTCTTCGACAAGATGCTCAAGGAGCCGTGCCCTTATCATCAGGGGCCCGTCAAGCACACCCTCGAGGAGTGTGCCATGCTTCGACGACACTTTCACAAGGCCGGGCCACCCGCGGAGGGTGGCAAGGCCCTCGACGATGCTAAGAAGGAAGATTACAAGGCAGGAGAGTTCCCCGAGGTCCGCGACTGCTTCATGATCTACGGCGGGCAAGTGGCGAACGCCTCGGCTCGGCACCGCAAGCAAGAGCATCGGGAGGTCTGCTCGGTAAAGGTGGCGGCGCCAGTCTACCTAGACTGGTCCGACAAGCCCATCACCTTCGACCAGGCCGACCATCCCGACCACGTGCCGAGCCCGGGGAAATACCCGCTCGTTGTCGACCCCATCATTGGCAACGTCAGGCTCACCAAGGTCCTCATGGACGGAGGCAGTAGCCTCAACATCATCTATGCCGAGACCCTCGGGCTCCTGCGGATCGATCTGTCCTCGGTCCGGACGGGCGCTGCGCCTTTCCATGGGATCATCCTCGGGAAGCGCGTCCAACCCCTCGGACAACTCGATCTACCCGTCTGCATCGGGACACCCTCCAACTTTCGAAGGGAGACCCTCACGTTCGAAGTGGTCGGGTTTCGAGGAACGTACCACGCAGTGTTGGGGAGGCCATGCTACGCCAAGTTCATGGCCGTCCCCAACTACACCTACCTCAAGCTCAAGATGCCGGGCCCCAACGGGGTCATCACCATCGGGCCCACGTACCGACACGCGTACGAATGCAACGTGGAGTGCGTGGAGTACGCCGAGGCCCTCGCCGAGTCCGAGGCCCTCATCACCGATCTGGAGAACCTCTCTAGGGAGGCGCCATACGTGAAGCGCCACGCCGGCAACTTCGAGCCAGCGGAGACGGTTAAGTCCGTCCCTCTCGACCCCTGCAACGACGCCTCCAAGCAGATCCGGATCGGCTCCGAGCTCGACCCCATATAGGAAGCAGTGCTCGTCGACTTTCTCCGTGCAAACGCCGACGTTTTCGCGTGGAGTCCCTCGGACATGCCCGACATACCAAGGGAAGTCGCCGAGCACTCGCTGGATATCCGAGCTGGAGCCCGACCCGTGAAGCAGCCTCTGCGCCGATTCGACAAAGAAAAGCGTAGAGCCATAGGCGAGGAGATCCATAAGCTAATGGCGGCAGGGTTCATCAAAGAGGTATTCCATCCCGAATGGCTTGCCAACCCTGTGCTTGTGAGAAAGAAAGGGGGGAAATGGCGGATGTGTGTAGACTACACTGGTCTAAACAAAGCATGTCCGAAAGTTCCCTACCCTCTGCCTCGCATCGATCAAATCGTGGATTCCACTGCTGGGTGCGAAACCCTATCTTTCCTCGATGCCTACTCAGGGTATCACCAGATCAGGATGAAAGAGTCCGACCAGCTCGCGACTTCTTTCATCACACCCTTCGGCATGTACTGCTATGTTACCATGCCGTTTGGTTTGAGGAATGCGGGTGCGACGTACCAGCGATGCATGAACCATGTGTTCGGCCAACACATTGGCCGAACGGTCGAGGCCTATGTCGATGACATCGTAGTCAAGACGAGGAAAGCCTCCGACCTCCTTTCCGACCTTGAAGTGACATTCCGATGTCTCAAGGAGAAAGGCGTGAAGCTCAATCCCGAAAAGTGTGTCTTCGGGGTCCCCCGAGGCATGCTCTTGGGGTTCATCGTCTCCGAGCGGGGCATCGAGGCCAACCCGGAGAAAATCGCTGCCATCACCAGCATGGGGCCCATCAAGGACTTGAAAGGCGTACAGAGGGTCATGGGATGCCTCGCGGCTCTAAGCCGTTTCATCTCGCGCCTCGGCGAAAGAGGCCTGCCTCTGTACCGCCTCTTAAGGAAGGCCGAGTGCTTCGCTTGGACCCCTGAGGCCAAGGAAGCCCTCGGGAACCTGAAGGCGCTCCTCACGAACGCGCCCATCTTGGTGCCCCCCGCTGCCGGAGAAGCCCTCTTGATCTACGTCGCCGCGACCACTCAGGTGGTTAGCGCCGCGATTGTGGTTGAGAGACGAGAAGAGGGGCATGCATTGCCCGTCCAGAGGCCAGTCTACTTCATTAGTGAGGTACTGTCCGAGACCAAGATCCGCTACCCACAAATTCAGAAGCTGCAGTACGCAGTGATCCTGACGCGGCGGAAGTTGCGACACTACTTCGAGTCTCATCCGGTGACTGTGGTGTCATCCTTCCCCCTGGGGGAGATCATCCAGTCCCGAGAGGCCTCGGGTAGAATCGCAAAGTGGGCGGTGGAGATCATGGGCGAGACGATCTCGTTCGCCCCTCGGAAGGCCATCAAGTCCCAGGTCTTGGCGGACTTCGTGGCTGAATGGGTCGACACTCAGCTCCCAACAGCTCCGATCCAACCAGAGCTCTGGACCATGTTTTTCGACGGGTCGCTGATGAAGACGGGGGTCGGCGCGGGCCTGCTCTTCATCTCGCCCCTCGGAAAGCACCTACGCTACGTGCTACGCCTCCACTTCCCGGCGTCCAACAACGTGGTTGTGTACGAGGCTCTGGTAAACGGGTTGCGAATCGCCATCGAGCTAGGGGTCCGACGCCTCGATGCTCGCGGTGACTCGCAGCTCGTCATCGACCAAGTCATGAAGAACTCCCACTGCCGCGACCCGAAGATGGAAGCCTACTGCGATGAGGTTCGGCGCCTGGAAGACAAGTTCTACGGGCTCGAGCTCAACCACATCGCCCGACACTACAACGAGACTTCAGACGAGCTGGCTAAAATAGCCTCGGGGCGAACAACGGTTCCCCCGGACGTATTCTCCCGAGACCTGCATCAACCCTCCGTCAAGACCGACGACACGCCCGAGCCCGAGAAGGCCTCGGCCCAGCCCGCGGCACCCTCGGCTCAGTCCGAGGTACCCTCGGCACGGTCCGAGGTACCCTCGCCTTGGCCCGAGGTACCCTCGGCTCCCGAGGGTGAGGCACTGCGCGTCGAGGGGGAGCAGAGCGAGGTCACGCCTAATCAAAACTGGCAGACCCCGTACCTGCAATATCTCCACCGAGGAGAGCTGCCCCTCGACCAAGCCGAGGCTCGACGGTTGGCGCGGCGCGCCAAGTCTTTTGTCTTGCTGGGAGATGGGAAGGAGCTATACCACCGCAGCCCCTCGGGCATCCTCCAGCGATGCATTTCCGTCACCGAAGGTCAGGAGCTCTTACAAGAGATACACTTGGGGGCTTGCGGCCATCACGCAGCACCCCGAACCCTTGTTGTAAATGCCTTCCCACAAGGTTTCTACTGGCCGACGGCGGTGGCCGACGCCATTAGAATCGTCCGCACCTGCGAAGGGTGTCAGTTCTACGCAAGGCAGACCCACCTGCCCGCTCAGGCTCTACAGACCATACCCATCACCTGGCCGTTTGCTGTGTGGGGTCTGGACCTAGTCGGCCCCTTACAGAAGGCACCCAGGGGCTACACACACCTGCTGGTCGCCATCGACAAATTCTCCAAGTGGATCGAGGTCCGACCCCTAAACAGCATCAGGTCTGAACAGGCGGTGGCGTTCTTCACCAACATCATCCATCGCTTTGGGGTCCCAAACTCTATCATCACCGACAACGGCACCCAGTTCACCGGCAGAAAGTTCTTGGACTTCTGCGAGGATCACCACATCCAGGTGGACTGGGCCGCCGTGGCTCACCCTATGACGAATGGGCAGGTAGAACGTGCCAACGGCATGATTCTGCAAGGACTCAAGCCTCGGATCTACAACGACCTCAACAAGTTCGGCAAGCAATGGATGAAGGAGCTCCCCTCGGTGATCTGGAGTCTGAGGACAACGCCGAACCAAGCCACGGGCTTCACACCGTTCTTTCTAGTCTATGGGGCCGAGGCCATCTTGCCCACAGACTTAGAATACGGTTCCCCAAGGACGAGGGCCTACGCCGACCAAAGCAATCGAGCTAATCGAGAAGACTCACTGGACCAGCTGGAGGAGGCTCGGGATGTGGCCTTACTACACTCGGCGCGGTACCAGCAGTCCCTGCGACGCTACCACGCCCGAGGGGTTCGGTCCCGAGACCTCCAGGTGGGTGACCTGGTGCTTCGGCTGCGACAAGATGCCCGAGGGCGGCATAAGCTCACGCCTCCCTGGGAAGGGTCGTTCGTCATCGCCAAGGTTTTGAAGCTCGGGACATACAAGCTGGCCAACAGTCAAGGCGAGGTCTACAGCAACACTTGGAACATCCAACAGCTACGTCGCTTCTACCCTTAAGATGCTTTCAAGTTGTTCGTATACCTCATTCACACACAAAGTCTGGTCGTCAAGGAAGGGTCAGCCTTGCCTCGGCAAAGCCCGACCCTCCCTCGGGGGCTAGAAGGGGGGAACCCCCTCTGCGTCAAAATTTTCCTCGAAAAAAAAGAAAAAAAATCTTTTCTGCCAGGATGCCTTTCGTGCTTTTCGACTACTTCTAAAGTGGATCCTGAAAACGACGGAGTACACGTAAGCAGCCAAGGCTGACCGAGCCGAGGGACTCCTACACCTCCGGGATACGGATACCTCACTCATCACCTTCTGCGATAAGTAACTCGCGCTCGGATAAGTGATTCTGCGGACCGAACAAGTCTTCACGCTCGAAAGCTCCTCTGCTGGAATGATTTTTCGGGTCTTCTCGACTGCGTCGGTGACAGAACCCTATGGACGAGTAAGAGTGCGCGTAAGCGACAAGGCCGACCGAGCCGAGGGATTCCTACGCCTCTGGGATACGGATACCTCACTCATCACCTTCCGTGAAAAGCAACTCTCGCCCGCACAAACAATTCTGTTACCGACAAATAAGTCCGGATACTCAAACAAGAGGAAAAGAAACACAACTTTACAACTCGACGACAGTGTGTTTGGGCCTCGGCGGCCGCAGAAAACATACACACACTACAAGACAACCCGATCCTGCAGGCTCGGACGTCGACAGTTGAAGGGGGCAACAGCACCCTCGGCCTCGGCAACTCAACTCCGGCGTCGGTTCCGCCAGTGGACGACCTGGCCAGGCTCCGGCCGACCAAGTCTTCTTTTCGAGCCAACTCTGCCTCTGTCCGAGCTGACACCGCTACCTCCGGCTTCGGCTCATCGAAGAGCGGCCGAGGGGTTCCTTTAACTAAGCAAGAGAAGCCTCGGACAGCAAGGCCGACCGAGCCGAGGGACTCCTACGCCTCCGGGATACGGATACCTCACTCGTTGTGGCAGAACCTCCCAAGGTATCGGGCCCACATGCACCTATCCTTGTCCTAAAGACCTCAGACGGCCATGCATGTGCACCAGATAACTTAACAGGATCTGTCCGATTGCCCCAAGGACATCGGATAAACCACTTACAACCAGAACCGCGGGATTAAGTAACACAAATCACACACACAATATTTTTGCAGCGGAAATCTTATTACCAAATTTTACAGGTTACAAAAAAATTTACATTATTTTATTGGAGTGATTACAAAAGTATAAGTTTGAAATATATGCTAGCTCAAGTGACCATCCTCAATAAGAAGATCGACGGCGACGGCTATCGGCGACGAGCACGGGGAAGATCTTTTTCAGTTACCGGTTACTATACCATGGGAAGACCCCATCAGTTAGCCTGACAGAGCAAGTTCAGAGCAGTATTTCTCCAAATTTTACACTGCAACTTTGTCAATACTCTGTACCAAAGCTGTAGAGTTACAAACCAGCTACAATCCAACTATAGAGATCAAACTCATTTGAGCAATGGATCATGCTTGGATTTGGGCTAGAAGTTGATGTCAGTCATCTGCTAAACTGAATTTTCAGATCAAACAGCTTGACAGCCAGTTTTGGATTGGGTTTTTCTCCAAATTTCTCATAACAACTAAGCTCACACTCTTTAGCAAAGTTGTTCTCCTATAATGGGTCTTCAACTTTGATGCGGTGACCTAGGGCAAAAACCCTATATCCTGAAAGATACAAGGCTCCAAAGTTGAGCCAATATCACTGATTTTCAGACTTGGAATAGAACTCAAATGAGGTCCATTTTGCATTTAAGTCCAAAACCTAGGGTTTGGCTTTCAAATCCACATATTTGTGAACCAAAGGACTTAAGGAACCTATTTGGCTTGGTTTTTGCACTTTAACCCAAAAGTGGGCTAATTTTGCACTTAGGTCCCTAGGGTTTAGTTTTAGGGTTTTCCAGGGTTCCAATTAGGGTTTCTGGTATTCCAGGGGTATAAAAGGAATTCAAGTTTGTTCTTAGGGTCATTTTATGACTTTTACCCTAAAGCTTTTAGGTTTTCTCAACTTGGGTTAAGCTTTACCCCTTTAACCACTATTTAGGGTTAAGTTCCTGAACCAGGGTGCTATTTGCAAAAACACTTAAAACAATACAACTTGTTTGAAATTTTTGCCTAGTGAATGCACTCTAGGTGTGTCAAACATATGCACTGCCAATGCTTATGATGTCATGCTCAAGTTTTAGTTATAGTAACACCAGGGGTGTTACACAAACCTAATTCAAGTTAGCTAATAAACCAAGGGCCTCTGTGCAAAGCTGCCGCGTGCGCGCGTGCGTGGACATGTTTCTGCTGTAGTTGGGCCGACTTGGACTGATTTCGGCCCAAGTCTGTTCATTGTTTTTCCTTTTCTATTTTTAGCCAGCTTTAGAAATCTGTAGAAAAATGTAGAAAAATCCTAAAATTGTGAAACCAATTTTCCTAGGCTCATTATTTTCCCTAGAATTTAATAAAAATAGTTTCATGATTTTTGGGTTAAACAGGGAATTTTAGGGCATTTAAAATAGCTTAAAGAAATGGTTCTGGAATTTTAAAGAATTAATGGTAATGCCAAAAATGTTCAAAATTTTTATATGAGTTCCTCATATTATTTAGAAGCCTTGGGTAAAGTTTGAATTGGTTTGGACCTTGTTTGATCACTAAACCCCAAAACACCCCACTGCCTTGTGAACTCCTTTACTGACTCCGGAAACCCTAAGTTCTCGGAGTTCCGTGAAGGAAAGTTGTATTCAAGACTTAGATAATAAGTTTATATTATCTTTGCATCCTCATGAGCATCCCATGGCATCCATTCTTATACATATATATGGTTATGATTAGAACACGAGGAAGAAGTGGAAGCCACTGAAGAGCAAGTACCACCACCTTTGGAAACACAGGCTGAGAACTGTTTCAACTTCGATATTTGTGGATCTAAGCCTGACTCACCCATAAACAAAGGCAAGCCCCAGTGCATTTGCCACCCCCCTTGTGCTTTAAATCTTTCTCACTTGCTTAATGCACTAGGTGATAGGTGTTGATTGCTAAAAACAATTCCTGCATTACTTTCCTTGGAATTTGATTACCTTCCTTGATACCCTTCTTTACAAAAGGTTTTATTATGCTTAGTATTGCTCTAGCAAAACAAAAGGTTTTGTTTTACAAAAGATGTTTGGCAAAGTGGGAGGGTTGTTTTCAAAATAAAACTTGATGGTGAATCTGTCAAAGGCCTTGATGGATTCAACATCGGAAAAGATGTACCTCTGCCAGGTACCAACCTTTGGGGTTAAAAGATTAAGCTGAGACCGGGCGGGTGACTTGCACGAGAAAGAGAGTCTCGGTGTAGTGTCTCCGTCTGAGTCGATTAAGGACCTTGTCGATGTAGGCCTGCTGACCGAGGACCCTTTAACTGGTCACATGCCTCGTCATGGGTAAGCTTTGCCTCGGGTGGACTAAGGCCAGAATAAGATAACACAAAATGGGTGTGGAGCGGTGGCGAGAGTAGTGTGTACCCTCCGTGGCAAGAGGCTGGACGGTGGTGTATCTGTGCTCTCGGTTTGCGTGAACCTGATCTGGTCTTAAGAAACTCGGTGGCGGGTCGACATATGCAAGGGTTAATGTCGTGTGATCGGAGATCCTCAGCTGAGTATAATCGATTCGGATCGCCGTACCTCCGCGGTTATGGAGACTTGGCCACTGACTTACACGTAGCACTCCAGTGAAGATAAAGTAGGGATTAAGAACTTGGCTAGTTCAGGACAAGTGTTTGAACTAGGATAGAAAGAACTCTAGATGTAGGTAAGTTTACTTAACTTGACAATAAAACTGGATTCTAAGGATCCACGTTAGTAAGCTATTCTGCAAACAGAGTCTTTGATTATTGAAAGACCTTACCTTGACTCCCATATAACCAGCATATCCTTGAGAGTCTTTTTCTTAGTCGGGTAAGACTTGCTGAGTAATTCCATACTCAGGGTTTATTCCCCCATTGTTTTTAGGTGAGGAGACAACCAACTTTTGTTGTTTCTGTGCCAAGGTGGTGAAAAGTGAAGATAATCAAGAATGAAGCTGCCGGAGGACCGGGTCCTCCTTAAAAACTTTTGTGTAAAGAACTTAATGGGAGGAGTTTTTACCTCCCAGGTATTGTAATAATACTTTTCAGCACTCTCTGGTCTGTACAAATAACTTACTCTTACTTTTCAATAAATGTAAGTTTATATAATCACTTCCGCATTTCCGCATCTCCGATGAACATACTGTCTGTCAGACGGGTGAAACGTTCCTGGAAAGGTAAGGATAAAGATACCGAACTTGTCAAGTGATTCAGGAACATCTACAGGGTTGTCTGATGTCTGTTGGACAAGGACAACTGTAGGTGGGCCTAATGACTTGGGAGGTTCCGTCACAGCTGGTATCGGAGCGTAGCCCTTCTTGGCAGATACTATGTAGCATCTTCAAAAGAATTTTCTAAGACTTATCTAGAAAAATTCTTCTCTTCTTACCTAAGTATTTCTGAAGAGTTTATTTTAAGACCAGATGGGAAGAGTGCAATGTATAGAAGGTTGAATCAACTAAGGTTGATTCTGTAATTATTCATGCATCATGCTAAGAATTGTACTAATAAATTTTCCCCCTTAGAAAATGCCGCCGCGTACAAGGAAAACGGCGCGAAAACATACTGGACCTATCGGTGTACCTCGACACCAACTTGCCCCACGAGAACAAGATAGCAGTAGCGGGAGCAACGATCCAATTGGTGATCTCGAAGCTCGCGTAAATCAACTTCAAGCAGAGTTACAACGCAGGACCAATTTATGGGTTGCGGACGGTGATCGAATAAATGAATTAAGAAGTTACATCCGTACCCTGCAAGATCAACTAGCTGATCGAGATTTGGCGCTTGATTGGGCGGTACAGTCTCGCTCAGTAGCTTGGGCTAAGGAAGCGAAGGCTCGAGCATGAGTTGAAGAACTTAGCACTGCTATTGATAACTTGCAGGTATATTGCAATACTTTACATGAGGAAGTTCATGTACTGTATTCGCAATTACACCCAAATGTCCCTGCGGATCCTGTCAGGTCAGAAGCCGGACCCTCGCATACTGCGGGAGAAGCGCTTGGTGGGGAGTTAGACCTTTTTAGGCCCCCTCCTTCTATGAGGCTGGTCGACGTATGGTCTCCCACACCTGACGATGAAGCTGCCAAGAGCAATCAGAAGCAGGAGTAGTGTAGTTGTAAAAGTAGAAGTAGTATGTTGTATAATAGGTTGAACCTTTGTATAATGGGTAATGTATCCTGTTGTATGATATCGAGTATGTATCATTACTTTTTATAGTAATGTGAAATGGAAGGTTTCTCTGGCATATTATGTTTACTTCAAATGTTCTTTGCCTCAGATGCCTACCAGGACTCGAGGACAGGATGCAGCAGGAACTTCTGGGGGAAGGGATGTTACCCCAAATCCACCTCCGGTTCCTCCCACATTGGCCGAGGCGATTGCCGCCTTGGTGAACGCAACTGCAGACAATACCCGCTTTCTTAGAGAAATGGCGGGCCAACAATTCCAGCAGTAGGGTGGAAGGGGTTATCAGCAAGGCCCCCGTGAAACCACATATCTGGATTTCTCTGAAACCCGTCCACCACTATTTGTTAAGGTTGAGGACCCGTTGGAAGCTGATGAGTGGATACAGGTTATTGAGCAAAAATTTGGCCTTCTCCGCTGTTCTGAGACACAGAAGCCGTTGTTCGCAGCGCAACAACTGCGCGGCCCTGCCAGTACCTGGTGGGGGAATTTTGTGGCTATTCAACCTGCCAACCATCAAGTCACCTGGGAAGAATTTAAAGTGGCCTTCCGCGAGCACTACATATCAGAAGGTGTTCTGCATATGAAGCAAGAAGAATTCATGAAACTGAAACAAGGAGGAGATACCGTCAATCAGTATCTCAACAAGTTTAATCACCTGTCGCAGTATGCCATCGATCAGGTGAATACTGATTTAAAGTAGAAGAACTGCTTTATGAGGGGTCTGAATGATAGATTGCAGAGAAAAATAGCCACCTGCATAGATCTCACGTATGGAAAGGCTGTCAGCACATCCTTATCTGTTGAAGCAAAATATGCAGGTTCCGGGAAGAATAAGGGATTTGGTGGTGAGAAACTTAATCAGGGCCAGGCAAAGAGGCAACGGTTTGTGATCCGGCCTTCTAGCCAAAATCGCTCTTTTTCTCGACCGCCCTCATTTCCCTTCAAGCAGCCAATCATTATTCGCCCCAACAATGCCCCCACTACCCCAAATCAGCCGGGTGCCCCGGGCACTCGATTCCCTGCTTTGCCCAGCTCCTCAACCGGGTGTTTTAATTGTGGCAAGTCTGGACATTTCATCAAAGACTGCCCATATCCCAAGCAGAATCAATCAAATGCTCAGCAAGGATCTAGGAAGTCAGCTCAGCCTAGGGGAAATAATGTGGGGAAGAATACAAAGAAGACGGGGCGGGTATACTATACTCAAGTGGCCACTACACCGGAAGGTGAACCGGTGATGATGGGTACGTTTCCCGTGGCCAGTCACCCTGCAATTATTCTTTTTGATTCTGGTGCTTCGCATACATTTATTAGCAAGACATTTGTGGAGCAACATCATATTTCATGCCATGAATCAAAAGAAGGATTTAAAATTCATTCACCTGGGGGACACATTTTTACTAGAGAAGTGGTCTATGAAGTGCCAGTAACAATGGCCGGACGGAACTTTCCTGCTAACATGATTGTTCTGAAAGGCCAGGATATAGATGTGGTTTTGGGTATGAATTGGTTAACACAACACAAGGCAATTCTCAACACTGAACTCAGAACCGTCAGGTTGAGCTATAATCAAGAAGAGATTCTTTTGTCTCTCCCCGTAACCAATCCAGCCAAAGCTTCTGGTAGAATATATGAAGCCATTGTATCGGAGATCAAGGATATTCCGGTAGTATGTGAGTTTCCAGATGTATTTCCGGAAGATTTGCCTGGACTGCCCCCTGAAAGAGATGTAGAATTTGTAATTGAGCTAAAGCCCGGTACGGCTCCCATTTCCCGAAGATCGTACCGTATGCCCCCTAATGAGTTGGCGGAATTGAAGATTCAATTACAAGATCTACTGAATAAAGGATTTATCTGGCCAAGCTCGTCTCCATGGGGTTGCCCCGCCATTTTTGTTAAGAAGAAGGATCAAACCTTACGAATGTGCGTGGATTATCGACCCCTGAATGAGGTCACCATCAAGAACAAGTACCCTCTTCCAAGGATCGACATCTTGTTTGATCAACTGACTGGGGCAAGGGTATTTTCCAAAATTGATCTCAGGTCGGGCTATCACCAAATCCGTATTCGGCCCGAGGATATACCGAAGACCGCGTTTACTACGCGGTATGGTCTATTTGAATATTTGGTAATGTCCTTCGGGCTAACAAATGCTCCTGCTCACTTCACCTATTTGATGAACTCGATGTTTATGCCCGAGTTGGACAAGTTCGTGGTGGTCTTCATCGACGATATCTTGATATACTCTAAAAATGAAGAGGAGCATGCTCAACATCTACGGATTGTATTGACGCGCCTGAGAGAACATCAGTTGTATGCCAAGTTCAGCAAGTGCGCGTTCTGGCTAGAGGAAATTCAATTTTTGGGGCACGTGTTATCTGCCAAGGGAATTGCGGTAGATCCTAGCAAAGTCAAGGATATTCTGGAGTGGAAACCCCCAACCACTGTTCACCAAGTCCGGAGTTTTCTTGGACTAGCTGGATATTATCGCAGATTCATACCAGATTTTTCTAAGCTTGTGAAGCCAATCACAAGTTTATTGAAGAATGACACTAACTTCAATTGGTCTTCTAAGTGTAATGAAGCCTTTGAGCAATTGAAGACATTATTAACCACTGCTCCGGTATTGGCTCAACCGGACATCACTAAGCCTTTTGATGTATACTGTGATGCATCAGGCAGTGGACTCGGCTGTGTATTAATGCAAGAGGGCCGAGTAATTGCATATGCTTCAAGGCAGTTGCGCCGACATGAGGAGCATTATCCAACTCATGATCTGGAGCTAGCTGCTGTGGTTCATGCCCTGAAAATTTGGCGTCACTATCTGCTGGGAAATATCTGTCATATTTATACAGATCACAAAAGCTTGAAGTATATCTTCACCCAGTCAGAATTGAATATGAGGCAAAGGCGATGGCTTGAGCTTATTAAGGACTATGAGCTGGAAATTCATTATCACCCGGGCAAAGCCAATGTTGTGGCAGATGCACTGAGCCGTAAGGCTTCCTGCCACTGTATTATGGCGAAAACCTCTGATAACACTTTATGTCAAGAGATGGAAAAGCTAAACCTGGGGATGGTCCAACAAGGAACCCTGAATCAGCTAAAGCTTGAGTCAATCATTTTGCAAAGGATAATTGATGCTCAAAAGGATAATTTGGGTATGAAGCACATATGGGAGAAAATAAGGGCTAGAACAGCCAAATGTTTCAAGGAAGACGATCAAGGTGTGATATGGTTCAATAACCGCATAGTAGTGCCAAAGAATGAAGAACTTCGCCAGCAAATCTTAGATGAAGCGCATCTTAGTCGCTATTCTATTCATCCGGGAAGCACTAAGATGTATCATGATCTAAAGCAGCACTACTCGTGGACGAAGATGAAAATTGAAATTGCACGCTATGTGGCTAAGTGTGACACTTGCAGACGTGTCAAAGCCATACACATGAAAACTGCTGGTCCATTACAATCTTTGCCGATCCCAACATGGAAATGGGAAGATATAAGCATGGACTTTATCGTGGGATTGCCCAGGACTGCAAAAGGGTATGATTCTATCTGGGTTATCATTGATCGGCTTACGAAGATTGCTCACTTTTTACCGGTCAAGACGAATTATCCGGTTACTGTCTATGCCCAATTGTACATTGCTCGTATCCTTAGTCTGCATGGTGTTCCGAAGACCATTGTGTCGGATCGTGGATCCCAATTTGTAGCCAAGTTTTGGGAAGCACTTCACAAATCCTTGGGTACTAAGTTGCTCCATAGTTTGGCATATCATCCACAAACCAGTGGACAGACTGAGAGGATTAATCAAGTACTTGAAGATATGTTGCGAGCCTGTGTCCTGGACTTCTCACCAAAATGGGATGAATGCTTGCCTTTGGCGGAGTTTTCATATAATAACAGCTATCAAGAAAGTATCAAGATGACACCTTTTGAAGCTTTATATGGGCGACGGTGTCGAACTCCGCTAAATTGGTCTGAACCTGGAGAAAGGTACTTCTTTAGGCCTGATATTGTGAAGGAGGCCGAGGAAAAGGTTCAGAAAATTATTCATAATATGAAGAAAGCACAAGCCCGTCAGAAAGGTTATGCAGACAAACGGCGAATGCCCTTATATTTTCATGAAGGGGACTATGTCTACCTGAAAGTTTCACCCATGAAGGGAGTATCGTGTTTCGGGGTTAAAGGGAAACTTGCACCCAGATACATTGGTCCATTCCCGGTACTTGAGCAATGTGGACCAGTGGCGTATCGACTGCAACTCCCCGAAATTCTGTCTGCTATGCATAATGTGTTCCATGTGTCGCAATTGAAGAAGTGTCTTCGGGTTCCCAATCGAACCATTGAAGTGACAGATGTTATCCTGGAACTAGATTTAACATACTCGGAACATCCTATTCGAGTTCTGGATCAAAAGGACAGGGTTACCCGGAGAAAGACTCTCAAGTTCTATAATATACAATGGAACCAACATTCTGAAGAAGAGGCTACATGGGAAACCCAAGACTTTTTAGATAAGAATTTCCCAGGCTTTCTAGCCTCATGTAATTTGTAAAATGTATATAGTTCTTGTAATAAAGGAATGAACCCCCACACTGCCCCTGCCTTGTACCAGAAATAAGGGAATAAAGATGTGACACATTTCCTTTTCCATTACTCACCCTAGGACTTTAAATCTCGGGACGAGATTCTTTTATGGGGGGGAGGATGTAACACCCCTGGTGTTACTGTAACTAAAACTTGAGCATGGCATCATAAGCATTGACATTGCATATGTTTGATACACCTAGAGTGCATTCACTAGGTAAAAATTTCAAACAAGTGTATTGTTTTTGGTGTTTTGCAAATAGGACCCTGGATAGGGAACCTAACCCTAAATAAGGCTCAAAGGGAGTAAAACTTAACCCAAGATGAGAAAACCAAAAGGCTTTAGGGAAAGAGTCATAAAATGTCCCCAAAAACAAAGTTGAGTCACATTTATACCCCTGGGATACCAAAAATCTCAATTAGAACCCTGGAAAACCCTAAATCCAAACCCTAGGGACCTATGTGCAAAATTAGCCCACTTTTGGGCTAAAGTGCAAAAACCAAGTCAAATAAGTAGTTTAAGTCATTTGGTTCACAAATGTGTGGACTTGTAGGTCAAACATTGGGTTTTGGACCTAAATGCAAAATGGACCTCACTTAGGTTTCATTCTAAGTCTGAAATTCAGTGTTGAGGGCTCAACTTTGGAGCATTGTATCTTTCAAATAATGGGGTTTTTGCCCTAGGTCACCACATCAAAATTGTAGCCCAATTATAGGAGAACAACTTTGCTTAAGAGTGCAAGCCATGTTCTTATGAGAAATTTGGAGATAATTCAGCTCAAAGTTGGACTGTCAGGCTGGATCAGTCTGAAAATCAGACTAACAGATTGATGCCATCAACTTCAAGCTTAAATTCAAGCATGATCCAATGGGTTTTTGTGGCATCATTGTATTACAAAGTTGTAGATGGAGTATTGCTCTACACTTTTGCTGCAGAGCTTGACTAGTGTTGTCGTTAGAAAGTTAGAGAAAATCAAGCTCCAAATTGGTCTGTCAGAGTGCCTGAACAACATCGCCATGGTACAGTGCTATCGGGAAAGGGATTCAGAGTACCTCACCGCAGTCGATCACCCCTCCGCCGTGATTCACGTCGCCGGCCTTAAGATTTGCGTGCAGGGTGGATGGATAGCATCGCGGGGTAAGGATCTTCGCCGACGGTGAGCTGGAGGTCACTCCGGTGACTCACCGTGGCCTTCTCCCCTACTTTGCGGCGGAGCAGATAAGCTCGCCGGTGAACCGCCGTGTCTCGGCCTTGTGTCGCGTGTCCTAACCACGCCACCGCATCGCCGTGACTTCCTCTAACTGCCCATCGACCACCGGAGTTACTGCCACGCCGGTGAACACGTGTTCACTGCACTAACGTTCTTCCTCGTTTCCGACCGCCGCACCTCAACGTCCAAATTCACGGTCACCGCCGAAGGGCCCTATAAATTGAAGCCCCCGCTAGCTTCACAAGATCATCCTCCACCCAGCCCCCGCTAATCGCTAGCAGTCCTTCACCAGAGCTCGAGAATTTTAACTTCGCCCCAAATCGACTTTCCGCCACTGTGAATTCACCTCCCTGCGGCCAGCCCCCTTCCCGGTCAGTCCAACCCTCCCTCTCCCTCGTTTAAGCTTTCTCACATGTCTACGATGCTTGCCGAACCACCAATTTGGACTGCGGGCTCACCAATCACCGGGAACGCACTCAACTGTCCGCCACCCATTCGGTTCACGCGGATAGAGCTTGATAGCTCACCATTTGTGCAATTAGGTTAGGGGAAACACTCGGGGTAGGTCCGATGTGATGTCCGCCGCTCGGGAGCGCCGGTCGTTGCTTTAATCGGCCGGTACAGGTGCTCGCCGGAGCGCTGCCGTGAGCGGCGCCGTCGGGGACTTGGCCGTGCGAAGAAATAGAAGTCGGAGGGGTTTTCTGTAAACCGTCAGTGGCACAGAGAAACAGTAAACAAACCTAATTCAAGTTAGCTAATAAACCAAGGGCCTCTGTGCAAAGCTGCCGTGGGCGCGCGTGCGTGGACGTGTTTCTGCTGTAGTTGGGCCGACTTGGACTGATTTCGGCCCAAGTCTGTTCATTGTTTTTCCTTTTCTATTTTTAGCCAGCTTTAGAAATCTGTAGAAAAATGTAGAAAAATCCTAAAATTATGAAACCAATTTTCCTAGGCTCATTATTTTCCCTAGAATTTAATAAAAATAGTTTCATGATTTTTGGGTTAAACAGGGAATTTTAGGGCATTTAAAATAGCTTAAAGAAATGGTTCTAGAATTTTAAAGAATTAATGGTAATGCCAAAAATGTTCAAAATTCTTATATGAGTTCCTCATATTATTTAGAAGCCTTGGGTAAAGTTTGAATTGGTTTGGACCTTGTTTGATCACTAAACGCCAAAACACCCCCCTGCCCTGTGAACTCCTTTACTGACTCCGGAAACCCTAAGTTCTCGGAGTTCCGTGAAGGAAAGTTGTATTCAAGACTTAGATAATAAGTTTATATTATCTTTGCATCCTCATGAGCATCCCATGGCATCCATTCTTATACATATATATGGTTATGATTAGAACACGAGGAAGAAGTGGAAGCCACTGAAGAGCAAGTACCACCACCTTTAGAAACACAGGCTGAGAACTGTTTCTACTTCGATATTTGTGGATCTGAGCCTGACTCACCCATAAAAAAAGGCAAGCCCTGGTGCATTTGCCACCCCCCTTGTGTTTTAAATCTTTCTCACTTGCTTAATGCACTAGGTGATAGGTGTTGATTGCTAAAAACAATTCCTGCATTACTTTCCTTGGAATTTGATTACCTTCCTTGATACCCTGCTTTACAAAAGGTTTTATTATGCTTAGTATTGATCTAGCAAAACAAAAGGTTTTGTTTAACAAAAGATGTTTGGCAAAGTGGGAGGGTTGTTTTCAAAATAAAACTTGATGGTGAATCTGTCAAAGGCCTTGATGGATTCAACATCGGAAAAGATGTACCTCTGCTAGGTACCAACCTTTGGGGTTAAAAGATTAAGCTGGGACCGGGCGGGTGACTTGCACGAGAAAGAGAGTCTCGGTGTAGTGTCTCCGTCTGAGTCGATTAAGGACCTTGTCGATGTAGGCCTGCTGACCGAGGACCCTTTAACTGGTCACATGCCTCGTCATGGGTAAGCTTTGCCTCGGGTGGACTAAGGCCAGAATAAGATAACACAAAATGGGCGTGGAGCGGTGGCGAGAGTAGCGTGTACCCTCCGTGGCAAGAGGCTGGACGGTGGTGTATCTGTGCTCTCGGTTTGCGTGAACCTGATCTGGTCTTAAGAAACTCGGTGGCGGGTCGACATATGCAAGGGTTAAGTGCTACATATGTCGTGTGATCGGAGATCCTCAGCTGAGTATAATCGATTCGGATCGCCGTACCTCCGCGGTTATGGAGACTTGGCCACTGACTTACACGTAGCACTCCAGTGAAGATAAAGTAGGGATTAAGAACTTGGCTAGTTCAGGACAAGTGTTTGAACTAGGATAGAAAGAACTCTAGATGTAGGTAAGTTTACTTAACTTGATAATAAAACTGGATTCTAAGGATCCACGTTAGTAAGCTATTCTGCAAACAGAGTCTTTGATTATTGAAAGACCTTACCTTGACTCCCATATAACCAGCATATCCTTGAGAGTCTTTTTCTTAGTCGGGTAAGACTTGCTGAGTAATTCCATACTCAGGGTTTATTCCCCCGTTGTTTTTAGGTGAGGAGACAACCAACTTTTGTTGTTTCTGTGCCAAGGTGGTGAAAAGTGAAGATAATCAAGAATGAAGCTGCCGGAGGACCGGGTCCTCCTTAAAAACTTTTGTGTAAAGAACTTAATGGGAGGAGTTTTTACCTCCCAGGTATTGTAATAATACTTTTCAGCACTCTCTGGTCTGTACAAATAACTTACTCTTACTTTTCAATAAATGTAAGTTTATATAATCACTTCCGCATTTCCGCATCTCCGATGAACATACTGTCTGTCAGATGGGTGAAACATTCCTGGAAAGGTAAGGATAAAGATACCGAACTTGTCAAGTGATTCAGGAACATCTACAGGGTTGTCTGATGTCTGTTGGACAAGGACAACTGTAGGTGGGCCTAATGACTTGGGAGGTTCCGTCACAGTGAGTGTCTCAGGATGTCGTTTCTCTAGTGGACAGAACATGTATCGCCTTAGGCTAATTTAGAAATGTCCACCAATAGAGACGATGTCTGCTAGAAGAACACATAAGGTTCCATGTGCGCAGTTTGCTTTCTCTGATGACACTGTACCATCTAAGTCTATTGGGCGAGCAGCAAATACGCGATTTTACCCAAACAGAATCAGATGCACCATCTTGGGTAAAACATACAGAAAGAGGTTTACCAACAAGTGGTTACGGTAAGCTCATAGCACACGTGACGAGTGCGGATGTCGAACAACACCACAGTTGACCCGTGGCTAGCCAGAAAATCCAAGTCCAAGAAAAATAATAAAGACTCGGAAAATATCAATGAAGAGATCCGTTGATGTTGACTTCGTAACCAATTCATTTTATCAAGCACTAGGCATGGATCGTCATGATCACACACGCTGGAAACACACGCGTGAGGCGATCAAGGCATGTCTAGAACGATGATTAGGTAGTTACTGGCCGACTTAATCTTGATTCTTGTAAGTGCTTTTCTTCAGGGTGGGTTAAACCAGAGTGAGTTTAGACAACTCGACAAACCGATCTCTAAACTCAACCTTTGTTCATAAAGCAGTATAAGTTAGTAAAACCAACTTGTTGAACTACTTCTGACATTGAGCAGGTCCTCTCAGTAACATTGGTAAGCCAAGGGTTGAGAGTTCACTTTGGTTAACATGAGATTTTGCACTTGGGTAGGAATCCATTTGGTCAGGTTGTTCATCCATTTCTTCAGGCGAGATGAACTGACTTGGTTCAGGAATACATGGATTCAATAAGGGAGCGAATGAACAAACTCCTGCATCTCAGCAGCAGGGAAAGCCAACTCTCTATTTTGAGAGCTAATCAGTTGTTTTTCAACACTAAAAAGCTCCAAGGCTTCATCTTTACCCAACAGACGTAAAGGGAACTTGTATGAGTAGTCACTACCAAGATCAAAGAAAAGAAACCACACATGAAAGTGGTATTACCCTTTTGATCCAACGAGATGATAGATGTTGCTTGATCACTCGACAAACAACATAGAAATTGTTTCAAGGAAGGTGTCCACAGAAGATCACATATCAGCGTAGTTCCATAATGGATCATGACCAGAGACCTTGATACCAGCATCTGACGAGTAGCACAGTCCTGTGTGCGCATTCACAGGAGACTCTCAGTTTCACTGCGGCACCATAAGTCATTAATCATGACACCATTACTGAATGGGTACCAATAGAGAATCTCACGTAGCAAAAACAGATTGTGCCAAGATAACGCATTGACATAGTCTCATAATGGATTACAACTACTAACTGTGATACCAGCGCATGCCGAGCAGCATAACCATGTGTGCGCTCACACAGAAGGCCCTCGGTTTCGTCGCGGCATCATCAATTTTAGTCATAACACCATTACCAGACGTAACCAATAAGAAATCTTACACGGCACAAATCTGACAATATAGAAAAGAGACTCCGCCTGTAAGAAGGGTTACAAGTAGAGAGCCAAATAGATCATGGCCCGAGAAAATGAACAAGGCATGGCCATAACCTAAACTTGATGAAAGGAGTACGATGGGAGATTGTTATTTCAGCCCAAGCATATTTCTATGCCCATCATAGAGATTACAAGGTCAAGGATTAGTATCTGATTAGATACGGAGGGAAAACAATCACAAGATTAAGTTGGTATGCCTTCGAGAGACATGAGGAAACCAAAGGCATCAAACTTTAAGAAAATGGTCGACAAGCCTTCCCTAGGTTAGGTTGATAAAGCAACATGGCGATCCTTAAGAACAGGCGAACTGAGTAAGGTACATTAGCTTGCACCAACTGAGTAAGGATATAGTTTAGGATGGGGACATGACTCGAGATTCTTGTTTCAAGTCCGAGTACACTTTAGGTCCAACAAAGAAATTATCTGGGCATTTATTTTTATGTGTTTGGTCATGGAGTGATAACGGAAAACTTGAATTTTGGGTTTAGACAAACAGTTCACCAATATTCTACCGGCACATCAAGCACAAGGGCAAACACATATACACCTAAATAGATTACCTAAGAATGGAGGACACCTATTTCATCGAAGTTCATAATTCAGCATTACACCATATCATCTACAATAAATGGTTACTGGAATAAAGATAAGAGAAGCATCTTGGGTGTATAGGTGACAAACATGATGCAACAATCAGGATGCATGCTCGTCCTACATGTCCTCACTGATTTTGCCAACATACTGTGGCAATAGCGTTCTATCTCGGTGGCATACTTACGACTCTCACGGTGTTTTTCTAGTCGTCAACTACACATACGTTTTCAAGGTTAGTGTACCTGCAGAAAATTTCATTACATCCCAATTTCCCAATGATGCAGTTCACACATGACAGTTTATCACAGTTTATACTCCATATATTGCTATATGGAGGCTAGCTCATCATTAAGCGCCGAGCCACGCATAGGCGCCGTTGCCACATTTTAACCATAGGGCAACTCATTATGGTAACTCACCTTCTTACCTGAGCATAGGTGCGTCGTTACAAGTACAATACACTTCTCAGTATTCCCATGTCTGTATACCCCTACACATCCATGGGGTACTGAATTTCTGGAAAGTAATTACTCCACATCACAGCCTTCATATATACATATGTGTAACATGTATATAATCAAGCGTTACAATTAAGCACTCCCCTAGACCGACGGTTGTTCGGTCATGCTCTCACATCTCACCTTATCTGAGCGTCGATCCATTCAGAACTGAATGGCCTCAAAAATAACAATACACATGTATGCAATACCCCCGGTTGTGGGTTAGTGGTTTTCAACTAAGCCACCTGGTAATCCTTAGTATAGGGCTTAACAGAGGATGTCGCTAGCATTATAGTTTTTCAAAATTGTTTTTCAAAGCCAAACAATGTGTTTAGTCAAAAATAGTTTTTTTCAAAACCAAAACTTTTGTTTTGAAAATACGTATGTGTCGGCGTTTCGAGACCGGGGGTCCCTCGGGCCGACGAGTGAGTGTCGCCGCGTGCCCCAGCCTAGATGGGTCGAGCGCGTGGGCGAGCGCGAAGGGGGGAAAGGAGCGAGGCGGCCGGAGACCGGCGTGAGAGAGGTGGGAATCCCGCGGCCTTCGTGTTCGTCCCACGCCCAGGTCGGGTGCGCTTGCAGTAGGGGGTTACAAGCGTCCACGCGGGAGAGGGAAGCGAGCGGCCCCAAGAGAGCGCCTGTCCCGTCCTCGTCCCCGCGCGGCCAACCATCTCTAAGAGGGCCCTGGTCCTTCCTTTTATAGGCGTAAGGAGAGGATCCAGGTGTACAATGGGGGTGTAGCAGAGTGCTACGTGTCTAGCGGGGGAGAGCTAGCGCCCTAAGTACATGCCGATGTGGCAGCCGGAGAGATTTTGGCACCCAGCTGGTGTGATGTCGTGGCCGTCGGAGGAGCGACGGAGCCTGGCGGAGGGACAACTGTCGGAGCGGTTGAGCCTTTGCTGACGTCCTCCTGCTTCCGTAAGAGAGCTGAGAGCCGCCGTCGTCATAGAGCATGCGGGGCGCCATCATTGCCTATCTGGCGGAGCTAGCCAGATGGGACACCGGTCTTGTTCTCTGCGGCCCGAGTCAGCTCGGGGTAGGGTGATGATGGCGCTTCCTGTTGACGTGGCTGGCCTGCGCCCTAGGTTGGGCGACATGGAGGCTCCTCCGAAGCCGAGGTCGAGTCTGTCTTCCATGGCCGAGGCCGAGTCCGAGCCCCTGGGTCGGGCGAGGCGGAGGTCGTTCGGCAGAGGCCAGGGCGGAGTCCGAGCCCTGGGGTCGGGCGAAGCGGAGTTCGTCGTCTTCTAGGGCTGAGCCCGAGTCCGAGCCCTGGGGTCGGGCGAAGCGGAGTTCGTCGTCTTCTGGGGCTGAGCCCGAGTCCGAGCCCTGGGTTGGGTGGAGCGGAGTTCGCCGTCTTTCGGGACTTAGCCCGAGTCCGAGCCCTGGGTCGGGCGGAGCGGAGTTCGCCGTCTTCCGGGACTTAGCCCAAGTCCGAGCCCTGGGTCGGGCGGAGCTTCCTATGGTGCCTTTGGCAGGGCCTGACTGCCTGTCAGTCTCACTCTGCCAAGTGGCACTGCAGTCGGAGTGGCGCAGGCGGCGCTATCCTTCTGTCAGGCCGGTCAGTGGAGCGGTGAAGTGACGACGGTCACTTCGGCTCTGCCGGGGGGCGCGCGTCAGGATAAAGGTGTCAGGTCACCTTTGCATTAAATGCTCCTGCGACTTGGTCGGTCGGTGCGGCGATTTAGTCAGGGTTGCTTCTTAGCGAAGGCAGGGCCTCGGGCGAGCCGGAAATATGTCTGCCGTTGGAGGGGGGCCTCGGGCGAGACGGAAATCCTCCGGGGTCGGCTGCCCTTGTCCGAGGCTAGGCTCGGGCGAGGCGTGATCGAGTCGCTCGAATGGACTGATCCCTGACTTAATCGCACCCATCAGGCCTTAGCAGCTTTATGCTGATGGGGGTTACCAGCTGAGAATTAGGAGTCTTGAGGGTATCCCTAATTATGGTCCCCGACAGTAGCCCCCGAGCCTCGAAGGGAGTGTTAGCACTCGCTTGGAGGCTTTCATCGCACTTTTTTGCAAGGGGACCAGCCTTTCTTGGTTGCATTTTGTTCCGGTGGGTGCGCACGAGCGCACCCGCCGGGTGTAGCCCCCGAGGCCTCGGAGGAGTGGTTTCACTCCTTCGAGGTCTTAATGCCTCGCATAATGCTTCGGCTGGTCTAGTTGTTCCCTCATGG
The DNA here is from genome assembly GCA_029449295.1 of Zea luxurians. Classification (NCBI taxonomy): domain Eukaryota; kingdom Viridiplantae; phylum Streptophyta; class Magnoliopsida; order Poales; family Poaceae; genus Zea; species Zea luxurians. The sequence continues at coordinate 10,782,247 of JAOPSE010000012.1, read as the reverse complement.
GAACTGGCCGTAGCCCGGGTGTACGGTCGGGGCCCAAGTTCTCGGGCTGGTATGTTGACGCTGTCAACGGTTTGGCCGGATCCGGGTTTGCGAGAGCAGCCCCCGAGCCTCTGCACAGGGCGAGAGGGCGATCAGGGACAGACTCGGCTTTTTTACATACGCCCCTGCGTCGCCTTTCCGCAAGGAGGAGGGGGCGAAAGCGCCATGTTACCCTCGATGGGCGCCGAACATGGTGTCTCCGGTGAGCTGCAAGCGGGTAATCCGAGTGGACGTCTGTGCCCCGTTCGTTAGGGGTCGGCTAGGGGCCCAGAGGCACGCCCAAAAGTACCTGCGGGTGATCTGCCGGACCCGGTCCCCTGGTGACGGGGTCCGAGGGCTCGATGCCTCCCTCTGATGGGATTCCGTTACAAGATCGCTCCCGCTGGTCTCGGAAATGTCCTAGGGTACCTCGGGAGCGCAGCCCGAGCCTTGGTTATGTATCGAATGTACCCCTGGTCATCCCTCGCTCGGCGTCTGAGGCGACTGTGAACCCTTCGGGGGCCAGCCTTCGAACCCCTGATCAGTAATGGGCGCGGAGCCCGAGTAGCCTGAGGCGGCCGTGGAACCCTTCGGGGGGCTGGCCTTCGAACCTCTGACCAGTACTGGGTGTAGGGCCCACGCGATCTGAGGCGGCTGTTGAAACCCTTCAGGGGGCCAGCCTTCGAACCTCTGATCAGTAAGGAGGCTCGGAGCCTGGTTCCTTCACGGGGAAGGATCCTTTTCGGGGTATCCCCCTTTCCCGGTCCCTGCTGCAAGAGATAGAGAAAGAGGAAGAAAGGAAAAGGATACGAAATCGAACGACGCAACGTACCTTTTTTGGCGCGGTTATTTTGGCGAAGGCGAAGCGTCGCCCGCTTTTCCTGCTAGAAGCGCCGCCTATCTCGCCGTGGAGTTAATGCGACGGGGCGAGTGGTTGGTGGGGCGGCCGCTGCGCGTGTGCGAGCCGTTCGAGGAACGGATCACAGGCGCGTTGTCTTCACGCCGTGAGAGGGGGTTCTCTTGCTACCCCCGGATGGGACGTGAGCTTGGCTAACGACGTGACCGCTGCTCCCGCCCGCCTGCCACCGTCATTACTGCCGGCCCACTTTTGGCCGCATTGACCGCCGCGTCAGGCTGGCGCTGCTGGGTCGTGCGCCTGGTCGCCTCGAGTCGCGGTATTGGTTCCGCAATCGAGGAGGCGCGGTGGTGGCGCAAGTGGCGGTGCAGTTGCTTGCATGCAGCATCCGGCGCGCCGGTTGCGTGACGCGTGGGCCTGGGCCTCCATGCTGGCGTGTCGGGAGTCGGAGAAGCGCGTCCACTTGGCGCGGTTGCATGCCGCCTGCATGGCTGCCCGCCTCTTTCGCCCGTTGGTCTGGGCAAAAGTGGAGGGTCACTTGTAACCGCTGGGCGGTCGTGTGCACCACGCGCGGCGGTTTGGCTTCTTCTGCTCTGAGTCGGTTTGCATGACATGCGGGACCCAGCCCCCGCGCCGCAGGGGAGGGCCTTGGAGCGTGTTGGAGAAGACTCAACCCATGACGGTTGGGGGCGCAAGTAGGGAGAGTTGCCTTTAAAAGGAAGGCGACCCCTTTCGGAAGGCGGCCATGTCTTCTCGCTCCCTTATGCATCGCGTCCTTCCACCTTCCAAGCCCCTGGATGGGGGATACCCGCCGTCTTTTTGCCTTATCGTTGGAGGATCGCAACTCCGTGGGAGTTGGTACCTTTCAGCCATCGTTCGGCTTCAAGGATTTTCATCAACCAGCCCGGCTGTACCCCCCCGCCGGCGGTCACCCGAGACGGTGACCACCAGCTCCTGGGTGGGGAGAAGCAAGCCGGGCTGCGATCTTGGTCCCACCCTCAGCTTCAAGGATGTTCATCATCCTCGCTAGGGTGGGTGCCGGGCTGAGCCGGAGCTCTACCTCCCGCGCGGGTTCGCGGGTCACCCTCTCTTGCGGCGTTCGAGGGAGAGGGCGCTCGCTGGCCCCGCGGGCGGCCCGGACTTCGACAACGCGGGGCTGGTCGACGGCGGGCATCGTCACCCCCAGCGTGTCGAGCTCGTCGGCCTGGCTCCCGGCGGCCCTTTCTGCCGGAAGGCGGCTGCCGCGCCGTGTGCACGGGGGGACCGCCCAAGATGCTGCGCGCTGCTAGGGCGGCGTTCGTGTTCTGGGGTGGTCCTACCTTTGCACCAGGACGACGCCTTCACGCGGAGGCCGGTGCCCCACTCGTCCGGGAGGATTTGAGTGGGGATCTGCCGGAGGGCTGATGGCCCCTGCCGTCGGTGCCGAGGCGGAGGCGGCTCGAGAAGTCCCCGTCGCCGATGGGATCACCGCCACCATCCGCGTTTCGGGCCTCCGGCTCTTTGTACTTGTCCTCGCCCCTTGAGCGTCGGCGTGGGCGAGGGCAAGATTGCAGCAGCGCCCACCCTGAGGCCTGCGCTGCTGCAGTTCGGCCATCCGGAGCGGGGGTTGTTGTCGTCGTAGTCAGAGCGGGCGGCGGCGAGCCGCTCGTCAGTCTTCTGTTGCTCCGCAGGCCCACCCCTATCGAGTGGGGTTGTTTGTACCTGCGGAGGGGGAACCGGAGTTCCGTTTGTAATGGCACTTCGAATGCCAGGGTTTTTTGTTCATTGCGGCTGTCGAGGCCTGAACATGTATGTAATTTTGCACGGAGCCATGTTTTTTCCTCATTTTCGAGCACTAAGACTCGCCTGTTGGTTGTCTGAACCGCTTCACCAAGCATGAGTCGCCCTGTGTCAAGGTGATGAGTGAGGTATCCGTATCCCGGAGGCGTAGGAGTCCCTCGGCTCGGTCGGCCTTGTTGTCTGAGGCTCCTCTAGCTTAGTTAAAGGGACCCCTTGGCCGCTCTTCGACGAGCCAAGGCCAGGGGTAGCGATATCAGCATGAACAGAGGCGGAGTTGGCTCGAAAATGAAACCTGGTTGGCCGGAGCCTAGCCAGGTTGTCCGTTAGCGGGACCGACGCCGGAGTCGATCAGCCGAGGCCTCGGGTCGGGCTGGCGCCCTTGGAAGATGGTTGGCCGAGGCCCCAGGGGTAACCGGCCGAGCCGCCTGCTCGGGCCGGATTCCCGGAGAAGTCCCTGGCAGCGATTGTCCGGGCGTGACGATGACGTCGTCCTCAGAGTGGGGATCCTTGGACCTCGCCGTCTGAGGCTAGGTCGGACCTTGCTAAAGGTGTCGTCGATGCCGAGGGTGTTACTGCCCCCTTCCAGCGTCAAGACCCGAACCTGCAGGATCGGAGTGTCTTGTAGTGTGTGCCTTCTATGGCCGCTGAGGCTAGAATATACACACCCTCGCTGTGTTGTAAAGCTGCGTCTCCTTCCCTCTTGTTTCGAGTATCTGGACTTTTTTGTCGGTAACAGGGATGTTTGTGCGAGCGAGAGTTGCTTCTCGCAGAAGGTGATGAGTGAGGTATCCGTATCCCGGAGGCGTGGGAGTCCCTCGGCTCGGTCGGCCTTGCCGCTTACGCGCATGTTGGGGACTTGTTCTCAAATGCTTTGGATTAAGAACAAGGCAACATAAAAAGTGTTAAACGTTAATGCCCTTCGTCCTATTGGACATTATTCCCCACCGGGAATAATGAGCTCCGGACGAAGGTCACAAGAGACATACCTTCGTAAATTCAACAAGTAATAACGAAGTACTCATATAAGACATGAAATGTAGATCACAGAATCATTTCTATTTTATTAACGCAAAGAAATAGAAATGATTACAAGTTACAAATGTACCTTCGGTCTTGAGAGAAGGTAAAAAGTACAAGCGTGACGCAAATGCCGATGCACAGTCAGCGTGAACAGTACGGGAGTACTGTTCATCTATTTATAGACGCGGGACGCAGCCCACGTAAAATTACATCCATGTCCATTACATTTGTTAACGGTTTATGAAAATCTGTCGAGGCCCCCGAAGTCTTTTCATCTTTAAGTCGGTTCCCCCTTATGTCTTCGCGCCGAAGCTTCCCTGCGTACAACTTCGGCTTCCCTCGACCTTCGTCTGGTTCAGGCTTCGTCCTGGTCGTGCTTCATATCCATAATTCTGAATCCGAAAATATCTGTACATATAATTCACTTGGAAAACATTGTCAAATCATGTTTTTGAGGACCTTCGGAGGACGAAGGACCCCAACAGTAGCCCCTCGCAATATTAATTTGTAAATAATAAATTCAGATTGCGATATGGACGAAGGCCTTGAGCCGAAGGTCCGAAAAAAACACCTTTCCTTTTGCTAGAATAGCAACATTCACTGACAAGCGGGGCCTTTCAATTTTCAACGCCCTAGGCGTATAAATAAGATCACATCGCGAACTCATTTGGTACGCACACTTGCCTTTTGCTTCGGCCCACTGAAATTTTTAGCGCTTGTTCATTAAGATTTGCTGTTCTTTTTGATTTCGAAGCTTCGGCCTCGGGAACAATTTTTTAACGTTCCCGAAGATGTCTGAAGGCAAGAAGACCCCAGCTGAGACGAAGCTGAAGATCCCTGCTGAGACGAAGCTGAGTCTCGAGGAGGAGAAGAACCTAGGGTTCCTGATAGCGATGGCAGAGACCAATACAGAGAAAATCACGAAGGAGATTCTCGAAGGTTTGTCCGAAGATACTGATGACAGCGACAGCTATGATGTGGAAAGTGGTGGGGAAGAGGCCGAAGATCGACCGTGGCGACCAAGTCACACAGTTTTTGGAAAAACGACCATCAAGCAGAGTCACATTGATAATATGAGGGGGCGATATTTCCGAGACATATCTATTGTGAGAGCTGATGCCGGGGAAAAGACTTCTCCCACCCCCGAAGAGGATGAAGTTGTGATTTTCCGAAGCTTCCTCAGGGCTGGGCTTCGATTCCCCCTGAGCAATTTTGTTGTTGAGGTACTAAAAACATTCCAAGTCTACCTTCATCAACTCACTCCCGAAGCTATTATAAGAATGGGGATTTTTGTCTGGGCTGCGAGAAGCCAAGGTTTGGAACCGAACGCTAAAAGCTTCTGCAACATTCATGAGTTATTATACGAGACGAAGCCCTGGGGAAAAGAGCAATACCACAACAACTTTGGGTGCTACAGCTTCGGCGCCCGCTCCGGGTCAAGCTGCCCTGTGCCGACCTTTCGGAAGAGGTGGCCCGGAGCCTGGATGACTGAATGGTTTTATGTAAAGAATGATCTAACAGCTCAAGAAAATGTGAAGAGTATTATTATGCACCCAATCTGGCAACGCTTCGGTCTTCGAAGGCCGAAGATCGAAATGGACGAAGCCGCCGAAGAATGCCAAAGAGCCTTCGGGGTAGTCTGCTCATTTATTGGGACAAGGGACTTAGTCCAAGAACACATTGCCTTCAGGGTATGGCCACTTGCAGAAAAGTGGGAAATGCCGAAGGAAACCATCAAAGAGTCCGACGAAGGCGGACTAATCAGATTAAAGTACACATTCAAATATGCAGATAAATTTATTGAACCTGATGATGACTGGCTGAAGAGCATTGAAACATTAAGTGATGAATTACTTGGGGCATATTCGAAGGCTGAAAATACCGCACTATCAGCAGCCTTCGGAGGCCGAAAAAAGAAGAGACTGAACCGAGTATTTGATGCAGTCGGGTTCTTCTACCCTGATTATTGTTATCCCATCCGAAGGCAAAAAAGGAAAAACATAACCTCTGAAAAAGAAGAAGCTGGAACCGCTCCTAGCGAGCCAGAACCAAAAGGAAAAAGGTTGAAGGTCCTCACACACCGAGCACGCCATATTGAACCAGCTTCGGTGCCTGAGTTCACTGGAGAAACTTCTTCGGCCGCCGAAGCTGAACAGCCAACCTTGCTGCCAGAAATTGCAGAGATGGCCGAAGCACCATCGACAGAAAAAATGGAAGAAGCGAAAAATCTGACTAAGGAAAAAGCATCAGAAATTTTGAGTCCTGTAGTAAATGTCGAAGCAGCAAAAATCCAAAAGGGGTCAATGGTGACCCCAAAAAGGAAGAGAATGGTAAATGTACTAGATGTCTTGGAGACAATTAAGTCTTCAAGCACAACTCCAAAAAAGAGTGTTGAAATTGCTGAAGCTTCTTCTGAAGCTCCGACGCAACAAGCCGAAGCTGAAGCTGGGCCCTCAGAGCCCTTCAGGGAGCAAACTTTGGAAGCCGAAGCAATGAAAATACCAGAACCAATTTTAATTGAAGAGACTGACACTGCCATCCCCGAAGCGCCTGCCAGCATGTGTGATTACATCATACGACATGCTTCGGGGAAAAAATTATCTGAAGAAGAAACTCATGAAGCTAACCATTATGCAAAGGAGCTGAAATATCCAAAGGGGGCAGTAATATTCAATGGGACAAATGAAGATGATTTTTTATACTGCCTGCCTGACAACAAAGAGCTCTCTGTCTGCCGAGAAATGGCTAGGAGTATTGGCTTCCCGAAGCTTGAATCTGGATTAAGCGCCATGACGAAAGAAGATCTCGCAGACAGTCTTGCGTACAACAGCCTGAAGGTATGGGAATTTAACGCTTGAAAAGAAAACCCCCTTATATATATTTTTTTTTTCTTACGCGACTCATTCATTTTTTCTTATATGAATTCTTTTTCGTATAGGGCCTGATCCTAAGCAACGCGTTAAGAGCGCAAAAGAGCGCCGAAGATGAAAGTTATGAGATTGCGTTCAACAATTTGCGCTCCGAAGTTATCAAATTGAGAAACGAAGCTCTAGAAAAGGATAAAATTCTTCTTACGCTGATAGACAAAGTAAAAAAGGATGAAGCTGCTTCAAAAACCCAGGCCGAAGCCCACAAGCGTGAAATTAAAGATCTTCAGAAACAGCTGACTAGAGCTAGAGAGGAGCGCGTCCTTGAGGAAACAAAACGAGAGCTCAGTGATCATATGGTCAACAAATTGGAGTTAAGAGTTAAAGAGCTTCGTACATCTCAGGGAAAATGTTATGTCAAATCTATAGAATGTGTGAATAAAATTAAAACCAGCTTTGCCAGCGTGGGGGCCTTCTCCAGCGAAGAGAATTTCTCTCGAGGCAATCCCGAAGGTCCACTGGAATGGATTAGTCACGAAGCAGAGGCCTTCGAGGAGATCCTGAGCAGTCGTGGCGATATCTGCGCTTTTTCGGGCGCCAGGGGAATTGCTTCTGTCTTAGAGAAGAAAGGTTGCGATCATGTAAAATTTCTAGCTCAGTCCGAAGCTGCCTTATCTTCCGAAGACATTAAGGACCCCTCGGCCGAAGCAAGCGTGGTTGGCGGCAAATTTTTTACGGATATCTGGAACGACGGCGGCCGAGGAATGGCGCAAGAGATCATCCAAAGGAGCAAAAAAGGTATCCACGATGCTAGAAAAGTGGCGGAAACTGCTGAAAAAAGTACGGAACCCGAAAGACAATTAGGTATTAATTAGTTGTTCTTATTGTGTTGTAATTTTTGTTTCAAACTCTGCACATAGTTTGTAATAGTGATGAAGAAATGTTCTCTTCCCTCAGAAGCTGCTGGGTCGACTGCCGACCCCCACACAAAAGGAGATGAAGAAATCAAACAAATGGCCGAAGGTATCATGGACAAAGTTGTTGATCAACTTTTAAATGAAGTCGCCGAAGCAGTATTAAGAGAGGACTAGATGCTATTAGAAAAACATTTAAATTGTGATCTATGTAATATTTTGTACATTTGGATGTAATATACAAGTTTGTTTTCGTTATTCACTTCTTCACGACGCATGAAACTCTATATACATACCTTTTTGAGCCTTCGGCGAAAAAACACCTTCCCTTCTTTTCATGCTTCGTGAAGAAGACATTCTTCGTTAAAATTATTCTGATGAATCACATCCATGCTTCGTGAAATCATCATCCGAAGCTATTCTCCGAAGCTGTACAATCTCAATATTGATCTGATAAAGCTCACCCATGTTTCATAAAAATATTCTCCGAAGCTGTATTGCGAAGCTATACAATTTCGATATCACTTTCTCAGAACATCCTTTCGAAGGTTGAGAGTGTCACTTTCTTTTGCCAAATGCAATATGATGTATAATGCTTATGCTATGCAAAATGATGTAATGATGTTATGCTATGCATGTGACATTTGTTCCGAAGATACTCATAAAATATATTCGTAAGCTCTGCATTCCCTTAGGAACGTCTTTGGAGCTTCTTCGTCTTTTACTTAGACGATCTCAGCGTTGACTTTTCGCTGTAAGCCTCCCTTAGGAGCTTCTTCGCCCTTTACTTAGGCGGTATCAGCGTTGACTTTTCGCTGTAAGCCTCCCTTAGGAGCTTCTTCGCCCTTTACTTAGGCGGTATCAGCGTTGACTTTTCGCTGTAGGCTCTGCATTCCTTTAGGAACGACTTCTGAGCAGAAAACTTACACTGCGCTCCCTTTGGAACGGCTTTTTGTGACTTCGCAAACTTACTCTGCGCTCCTTAGAACGACTTTCTGTTACTCCGAAGGATTTTTAATTCGAAGGTCCTCCTTGGTAACGGAAAAAGAATTTTAAGCTTCGGCAACTTAAGCTTGTGGAGCAAATAGATCTTCCTCGTGGAAAACAACGAAATTATTACATGAAAACTATCAATGTTTTTTGCTTCACAGAAAATAAAACTGAAAAGAAAAGACTGCTATCAAAGGTAGGATATGTATCAATAAATGTGCTTCGATTCTGGCACAGTGCTGTTGACTGTGCGAGCTTCGGACTGTTCTCTGAAGTCCCTCTGATGTGGAGCGTGTTGACTCCCTTCTGGCTGTTGCCCTTGCTGCAATAGAGGTGGAGGCGGAAGCTGCTGCCAAGAAGCTTGAGGTTGACTTGCCGAAGCTACAGAAGCTGCAAGGTGATTGTCTATGTATTGTGGGATATAAGGCGGATGATACGAAGCAGTATGCATGACCTGCTTCGGCTGAGCTTGTTGAGATGCAGCTTCGGCAATTTCCTTTTGCTTCTGGATTGTAATATGGCACGACCTAGTGGTATGGCCCTTGCCTTCTCCACAGAACAAGCAAAACAGTCTCCTTGGCTGATCTCCGAATCTTCCGCCGAAGCCCCTGGCGCCTCTGCCTCTTGGAGCTGGTGGCCGGAAGGAAGTTTGTTGTTGCCCCGAAGCCTGTGAGGAGCATTGTGGTCTGTTCTGACTCCCCTTATCATCATTCTGAGTGTTATGGATGGAACGGACATGTCTCGGGTAGTATCTTCCTCCGAAGCCCCTGGTCATTTCAGAAAATCTGAAGGCCTCCTCCCTTCTTTGACGAAAGTCATTGTCAGCACGAATGTACTCATCCATCTTTTGGAGCAATTTCTCCAAGGTCTGAGGAGGCTTTCTAGCAAAGTATTGAGCTGCAGGCCCAGGACGAAGCCCCTTGATCATGGCTTCAATAACAATTTCATTGGGCACCGTTGGTGCCTGCGCCCTCAATCGTAAAAACCTTCGGACATACGCCTGAAGGTACTCTTCGTGATCCTGAATACACTGGAACAGGGCTTGAGCTGTGACTGGCTTCGTCTGAAATCCTTGAAAGCTGGTCAGTAACATATCCTTCAGCTTCTGCCATGAAGTTATTGTTCCTGGCCGAAGGGAGGAATACCAGGTCTGAGCAACATTCCTAACGGCCATGACGAAAGACTTCGCCATGACTGCAGCATTGCCCCCGTACGAAGACACCGTTGCTTCGTAGCTCATCAAGAATTGCTTCGGGTCGGAGTGACCATCAAACATGGGGAGCTGGGGTGGCTTATAGGATGGAGGCCAAGGTGTAGCCTGCAGCTCAGCAGACAGAGGAGAAGCATCATCAAAAACAAAATTTCCCTGATGGAAATTATCATACCAGTCATCTTCGTTGACGAAGCCCTCTTGATGAAGGTCTTTCTGATGAGGCCTTCTGTTCTGCTCATCGTGAGTAAGATGGCGGACTTCCTCAGAGGCTTCGTCTATCTGCCTTTGCAACTCAGCTAGGCGGGCCATCTTCTCCTTCTTCCTTTGTACTTGTTGGTGTAGCATCTCCATATCCCTGATTTCTTGGTCTAACTCTTCTTCCTGAAGTGTGGGGCTGACAGCCTTTCTCTTCTGGCTTCGGGCCTCCCGAAGAGAGACGGTTTCCTGGTTGTGGTCCAGCGGTTGCAGTGCTGAAGCCCCAGTCGCTGAAGCTTTCTTCGGCGCCATAGCTTCCGAAGGTGTTCAAAAAAGCTCGAAGTGGAAGTGAGTTCACCGGAGGTGGGCGCCAATGTTGGGGACTTGTTCTCAAATGCTTTGGATTAAGAACAAGGCAACATAAAAAGTGTTAAACGTTAATGCCCTTCGTCCTATTGGACATTATTCCCCACCGGGAATAATGAGCTCCGGACGAAGGTCACAAGAGACATACCTTCGTAAATTCAACAAGTAATAACGAAGTACTCATATAAGACATGAAATGTAGATCACAGAATCATTTCTATTTTATTAACGCAAAGAAATAGAAATGATTACAAGTTACAAATGTACCTTCGGTCTTGAGAGAAGGTAAAAAGTACAAGCGTGACGCAAATGCCGATGCACAGTCAGCGTGAACAGTACGGGAGTACTGTTCATCTATTTATAGACGCGGGACGCAGCCCACGTAAAATTACATCCATGTCCATTACATTTGTTAACGGTTTATGAAAATCTGTCGAGGCCCCCGAAGTCTTTTCATCTTTAAGTCGGTTCCCCCTTATGTCTTCGCGCCGAAGCTTCCCTGCGTACAACTTCGGCTTCCCTCGACCTTCGTCTGGTTCAGGCTTCGTCCTGGTCGTGCTTCATATCCATAATTCTGAATCCGAAAATATCTGTACATATAATTCACTTGGAAAACATTGTCAAATCATGTTTTTGAGGACCTTCGGAGGACGAAGGACCCCAACAGCGCACTTTCACCCATCCATGAGGCCCTGTCACCGACTCAGTCGAGAAGGCTCGAAGGATCACTTCGGCAGAAGAGCTTCCGAACGTGAAGACTTGTTTGGTCCGCGGAATCACTTTATCCGAACGCGAGTTACTTATCACAGAAGGTGATGAGTGAGGTATCCGTATCCCGGAGGCGTAGGAGTCCCTCGGCTCGGTCAGCCTTGGCTGCTTACGTGTACTCCGTCGTTTTCAGGATCCACTTTTCGAAGTAGTCAGAAAGCGCGAAAGATATTCTGGCAGAAGAGATCTTTTTTCGAGGAAAATCTCAACGCAGAGGGGGTTCCCCCCCTTTTAGCCCCCGAGGGAGGGTCGGGCTTTGCCGAGGCGAGGCCGACCCTTCCTTGATGACTAAACTTTGCGCGGGTGCGAGGTATATGAACAACTTGAAAACATCTTAAGGGTAGAAGCGACGTAGCTGTTGGATGTTCCAAGCGTTGCCGTAGACCTCGCCTTGACTGTTGGCCAGCTTGTACGTTCCGGGCTTCAGAACTTTGGCGATGACGAATGGCCCCTCCCGGGGGGCGTGAGCTTGTGCCTCCCTCGGGCGTCTTGCCGCAGCCGAAGCACCAGGTCGCCCACCTGGAGGTCTCGGGGCCAGACCCCTCGGGCGTGGTAGCGTCGCAGGGACTGCTGGTACCGCGCCGAGTGTAGCAAGGCCTTGTCCCGAGCCTCTTCCAGCTGGTCCAGCGAGTCTTCTCGGCTAGCTTGGTTGCTTTGATCGCTGTAGGCCCTCGTCCTCGGGGAGCCGTATTCCAGGTCAGTGGGCAAGACGGCCTCGGCCCTGTAGACCAGGAAGAACGGCGTGAAACCCGTGGCCCGGCTCAGCGTTGTCCTCAGGCTCCAGACCACCGAGGGGAGTTCCTTCATCCATCGCTTGCCGAGCTTGTTGAGGTCGTTGTAAATCCGAGGCTTGAGCCCTTGTAGAATCATGCCGTTGGCATGCTCTACTTGCCCATTCGACATGGGATGAGCTACGGCGGCCCAGTCCACCCGGATGTGGTGATCCTCGCAGAAGTCCAAGAATTTTCTGCCGGTGAACTGGGTACCGTTGTCGGTGATGATGGAGTTCGGGACCCCGAAGCGATGGATGATGTTGGTGAAGAACGTCACCGCCTGCTCGGACCTGATGCAGTTCAGAGGTCGGACCTCGACCCACTTGGAGAATTTGTCGATGGCGACCAGCAGGTGCGTGTAGCCCCCGGGCGCCTTCTGCAAGGGGCCGACGAGGTCCAGCCCCCACACAGCAAAGGGCCAGGTGATGGGTATCGTCTGCAGAGCCTGAGCGGGCAGGTGGGTTTGCTTCGCATAGAATTGACACCCTTCGCAGGTGCGGACAATTCTAGTGGCGTCAGCCACCGCCGGTTGGCCAGTAGAAGCCTTGCCGGAAAGCATTCCCGACAAGGGCTCGAGGCGCTACGTGATGGCCGCAAGCCCCCGAGTGTATCTCTTGCAGGAGTTCCTGACCTTCGGCGACGGAGATGCATCGCTGGAGGATGCCCGAGGGGCTGCGGTGGTAGAGCTCCTTCTCATCGCCCAGCAAGACGAACGACTTGGCGCGTCGCGCTACCCGCCGAGCCTCGGCTCGGTCGAGGGGTAGCTCTCCTTGGCGGAGATATTGCAGGTACGGGGTCTGCCAATTTCGATCAGGCGTGGCCCCGCTCCGCTCCTCCTCGATGCGCAGTGCCTCACCCTCGGAGGCCGAGGGTACCTCGGGTTGAACCGAGGCCGCCTCGGGCCGAGCTGAGGGTGCCTCGGGCTGTGCTGAGGGTGCCTCGGGCTATGCCGAGGGTACCTCGGGCTGGACCGAGGGCGCCTCAGGCTCGGGCGAGTCGTCGATCTTGACGGAGGGTTGATGCAGATCCCTGGAGAAGACGTCCGGGGGAACCGTTGTTCGCCCCGAGGCTATTTTTGCCAGCTCGTCCGCAGTCTCGTTGTAGCGCCGAGCGATGTGGTTGAGCTCGAGCCTGTAGAACTTGTCTTCCAGGCGCCGAACCTCATCGCAGTAGGCCTCCATCTTCGGGTCGCGGCAGTGGGAGGTCTTCATGACTTGGTCGATGATGAGCTGCGAGTCACCGCGGGCGTCGAGGCGCCTGACCCCTAGCTCAATGGCGATCCGCAACCCGTTGACCAGAGCCTCGTACTCAGCCACATTGTTGGACGCCGGGAAGTGGAGGCGTAGCACATAGCGTAGGTGTTTCCCGAGGGGCGAGATGAAGAGGAGGCCCGCGCCGGCTCCCGTCTTCATCAGCGACCCGTCGAAAAACATGGTCCAGAGCTCCGGTTGGATCGGAGCCGTCGGTAGCTGGTTGTCGACCCATTCGGCTACGAAGTCCGCCAAGACCTGGGACTTGATGGCCTCCCGAGGGGCGAACGAGATTGTCTCGCCCATGATTTCCAGTGCCCACTTTGCAATCCTGCCCGAGGCCTCTCGGCACTGGATGATCTCCCCCAGGGGGAAGGATGACACCACAGTTACCGGATGAGACTCGAAGTAGTGTCGCAACTTCCGCCGCGTCAGGATCACTGCATACAGCAGCTTCTGAACTTGTGGGTAGCGGATCTTGGTTTCGGACAGTACCTCGCTGACGAAGTAAACTGGCCTCTGAACGGGCAATGCATGCCCCTCTTCTTGCCTCTCGACCACAATCGCGGCGCTAACCACCTGGGTGGTCGCGGCGACGTAGACCAAGAGGGCTTCTCCGTCAGCTGGGGGCACCAAGATAGGCGCCTTTGTGAGGAGCGCCTTCAGGTTCCCGAGAGCTTCCTCGGCCTCAGGGGTCCAAGTGAAGCGCTCGGCCTTCCTTAAGAGGCAGTACAGAGGCAGGCCTCTTTCGCTGAGGCGTGAGATGAAGCGGCTCAGAGCTGCGAGACATCCCATGACCCTCTGTACGCCCTTTAAGTCCTTGATGGGACCCATGCTGGTGATGGCTGTGATCTTCTCCGGGTTGGCTTCGATGCCTCGCTCGGAGACGATGAACCCCAAGAGCATGCCCCGGGGCACCCCGAAGACACACTTCTCGGGATTGAGCTTGACGCCTTTCACCTTGAGACATCAGAATGTCACTTCAAGGTCGGAGAGGAGGTCGGAAGCTTTCCTCGTCTTGACTACGATGTCATCGACGTAGGCCTCGACCGTGCGACCGATGTGTTCGCCGAACACATGGTTCATGCACCGCTGGTACGTCGCGCCCGCATTCCTCAAACCGAACGGCATGGTGATATAGCAGTACATGCCGAAGGGCGTGATGAAAGAAGTCGTGAGCTGGTCGGACTCTTTCATCCTATTTGGTGATACCCTGAGTAGGCGTCGAGGAAAGACAGGGCTTCGCACCCAGCAGTGGAATCCACGATTTGATCGATGCGAGGCAGAGGGTAGGGAACCTTCGGACATGCTTTGTTGAGACCAGTGTAGTCTACACACATCCGCCATTTCCCCCCTTTCTTTCTCACAAGCACAGGGTTGGCAAGCCATTCGGGATGGAATACCTCTTTGATGAACCCGGCTGCCATTAGCTTGTGGATCTCCTCGCCTATCGCTCTGCGCTTCTCCTCGTCGAATCGGCGCAGAGGCTGCTTGACGGGTCGGGCTCTGGCCCGAATATCCAGTGAGTGCTCGGCGACATCCCTCGGTATGCCGGGCATGTCCGAGGGACTCCACGCGAAGATGTCGGCGTTCGCGCAGAGAAAGTCGACGAGCACTGTTTCCTATTTGGGGTCGAGCCCGGAACCGATCTGGATCTGCTTGGAGGCGTCGCCACTGGGGTCGAGGGGGACGGCCTTAACCGTCTCCACTGGCTCGAAGTTGCCGGCATGACGCTTCACGTCTGGCACCTCTTTGGAGAGGCTTTCCAGGTCGGCGATAAGGGCCTTGGACTCGGCGAGGGCCTCGGCGTACTCCACGCACTCCACGTCGCATTCGAACGCGTGTTTGTACGTGGGGCCGACGGTGATGACCCCGTTGGGGCCCGGCATCTTGAGCTTCAGGTAGGTGTAGTTGGGGACGGCCATGAACTTCGCGTAGCATGGCCTCCCCAGTACCGCGTGGTAGGTTCCTCGGAACCCGACCACCTCGAACGTCAGAGTCTCCCTTCGGAAGTTGGAGGGCGTTCCGAAGCAGACGGGAAGGTCGAGTCGTCCGAGGGGCTGGACGCGCTTCCCGGGAATGATCTCGTGGAAGGGCGCAGCGCCTGCTCGGACGGAGGACAGATCGACGCGCAGGAGCCTGAGGGTCTCGGCGTAGATGATGTTGAGGCTGCTGGCCCCGTCCATAAGGACCTTGGTGAGCCTGACGTCGCCGATGACGGGGTCGACGACGAGCGGGTATTTCCCCGGGCTCGGCACGTGGTCGGGGTGGTCGTTTTGGTCGAAGGTGATGGGCTTGTCGGACCAGTCTAGATAGACAGGCGCCGCCACCTTGACCGAGCAGACCTCTCGGCGCTCTTGCTTGCGATGCCGAGCCGAGGCATTCGCCGCTTGCCCACCGTAGATCATGAAGCAGTCGCGGACCTCGGGGAACTCTCCTGCTTGGTGATCTTCCTTCTTGTCGTCGTCGCGGGCCCTGCCACCCTCCGCGGGTGGCCCGGCCCTGTGGAAGTGGCGCCGAAGCATGACGCACTCCTCAAGGGTGTGCTTGACGGGCCCCTGATGATAGGGGCACGGCTCCTTGAGCATCTTGTCGAAGAGGTTGGCACCTCCGGGGGGCTTCCGAGGGTTCTTGTGCTCGGCGGCGACGACAAGGTCCGTGTTAGCGGCGTCGCGTTTCGCTTGCGACTTCTTCTTGCCTTTCTTCTTGGCGCCGCGCTGAGTAGACGCCTCGGGAGCATCTTCCGGTGGGCGGCCCTGGGGCTGCTTGTCCTTTCGGAAGATAGCCTCAACCGCCTCCTGGCCAGAGGCGAACTTGGTGGCGATGTCCATCAGCTCGCTCGCCCTGGTGGGGGTCTTGCGACCCAACATGCTCACCAGGTCGCGGCAGGTGGTGCCGGCAAGGAACGCGCCGATGACATCCGAGTCGGTGATGTTGGGTAGCTCGGTGCGCTGCTACGAGAATCTCCGGATGTAGTCCCGGAGAGACTCTCCCGGCTGTTGCCGGCAGCTTCGGAGGTCCAGGAATTCCCGGGGCGCACATACGTGCCCTGGAAATTGCCGGCGAAGGCTTGGACCAGGTCATCCCAGTTGGAAATCTGCCCCGGAGGCAGGTGCTCCAACCAGGCGCGAGCGGTGTCGGAGAGGAACAGGGGGAGATTGCAGATGATGAGGTTGTCGTCGTTCGTTCCACCCAGCTGGCAGGCCAGGCGGTAGTCCGCGAGCCACAATTCCGGTCTCGTTTCCCCCGAGTACTTTGTGATGGTAGTCGGGGGTCGGAACCGGGTCGGGAACAGTGCCCGCCGGATGGCCCGGCTGAAGGCCTACGGACCGGGTGGTTCGGGCGAGGGACTCCGATCCTCCCCGCTGTCGTAGCGCCCCCCACGCCTGGGGTGATAGCCTCGGCGCACCCTCTCGTCGAGGTGGGCCCGACGGTGGCGATGATGGTGCTCGTTGCCGAGGTGGCCCGGGGCCGCAGGCGCGGTGTTGCGCGTGCGCCTGGTGTAGACCGAGGCTTCCCGCATGAATCGGGAAGTCGCGGCATGAAGTTCCGAGGGGTATCCCTGCCTTCGGGAGGCAGAGCTCTCGGCCCGTCGGACCGCACCGCCTTCCAGGAGATTCTTGAGCTCCCCCTGGATTCGCCGACCCTCGGTGGTTGATGGCTCCGGCATCGCGCGAAGAAGCATCGCTGCTGCAGCCAGGTTCTGACCGACCCCACTGGATGCGGGTGGCGGCCTGACCCTGACGTCGTTGGCAACGCGGAGCTGGAGACCCTGGGGCAGGTGACGTATTTCTCCGGCCGGGGGTTGGCCCGCCCTTGCCTGCCCGACGTCCCGGCGGATCGGCTCAAGCGCTCCTGCTCCCTCGTCAAGCCTGGCCTGCGCCCCGCGGACTTGCTCGAGCTGTGGGTCGTGACCCCCCGCCGGAACGGGGACCACAGCTAGCTCCCGTGGGATGTCAGCGCGAGGCACCGGCCTAGGGAGATCACCGTCCTCCGGCATGCCGAGATGATTGCCTTCGGAGGGACCCCCTAGATCGACGTGGAAACATTCGCGGCTTGGGCCGCAGTCCTCGTCGTCGAGGCTGCGGCTACCGTCGGAATAGTCAGAGAGGCAGTAGTCACATGCGGCCATGAAGTCCCGCATGGCACTGGGGTTGCCAAGTCCAGAGAAATCCCAGCAGACGCCGGGGTCGTCGTCTTCCTCGGACCCGGAGGGCCCATAGGTCGAGACGTCCGTCAGCCAGTCCCAAGGCGACCGCGCGCGAAACCCCAGAGGGTTTGAACTCGCCTCTACGAGAGCGCCCGCCAAAGCAAGGTCGCTAGGCGGGTTGAGGCTGAATCTAAATGACGTAGGATGGGAATCGGTCGGTACCTTTTGGTCGACGAACGGCGATGAAGTCACGTCGGGGACTGACTGCACCGTCATCTCAGGTACGAGGGTGACGCCCAGCAAGCCTTCCACGAGCGGGCTGGCGTCGTCCGCTTGCTCGGGATTGGTGTGTCGCGGGGAGACGGCGCTCGCCTTCGTCTCAAACGCGAGGTCGACGCCCGACGCGCCCCCCGTTGGGGCGCTAGGGACGTCGACTCGCTCGACAGCCGACGAGGCGCGGCCTCCCGCTTGGCCTTGGTTGCCCCGCCTCCTCCTTTGTTGGTGGGGGAGAGGACGGGGCGAGCTCGAATGTTGTTCTTCCACCACGCGGGGAAGACGTCGTCGGTTCCGCCGCCGGCGGGCGGGCTGTCGGCCGCCATTGTCGTTGTCGCGCGGCGGTGGAAGGAGTATCATGTCGTAGCTGCCGTCGAAGGACATGAACTCAAGACTCCTGAAACGGAGCACCGTCCCGGGTCGGAGAGGTTGCTGGAAACTGCCCATCTGGAGCTTGACGGGAAGCTGTTCGTCAACACGCAGCAGGCCCCTACCTGGCGCGCCAACTGTCGGCGTTTCGAGACCGGGGGGTCCCTCGGGCCGACGAGTGAGTGTCGCCGCGTGCCCCAGCCCAGATGGGTCGAGCGCGTGGGCGAGCGTGAAGGGGGGAAAGGAGCGAGGCGGCCGGAGACCGGCGTGAGAGAGGTGGGAATCCCGCGGCCTTCGTGTTTGTCTCGCGCGCAGGTCGGGTGCGCTTGCAGTAGGGGGTTACAAGCATCCACGCGGGAGAGGGAAGCGAGCGGCCCCAAGAGAGCGCCTGTCCCGTCCTCGTCCCCGCGCGGCCAACCTTCTCTAAGAGGGCCCTGGTCCTTCCTTTTATAGGCGTAAGGAGAGGATCCAGGTGTACAATGGGGGTGTAGCAGAGTGCTACGTGTCTAGCGGGGGAGAGCTAGCGCCCTAAGTACATGCCGATGTGGCAGCCGGAGAGAATTTGGCACCCAGCTGGTGTGATGTCGTGGCCGTCGGAGGAGCGACGGAGCCTGGCGGAGGGACAACTGTCAGAGCGGTTGAGCCCTTGCTGACGTCCTCCTGCTTCCGTAAGAGAGCTGAGAGCCGCCGTCGTTATAGAGCATGCGGGGCGCCATCATTGCCTATCTGGCGGAGCTAGCCAGATGGGACACCGGTCTTGTTCTCTGCGGCCCGAGTCAGCTCGGGGTAGGGTGATGATGGCGCTTCCTGTTGACGTGGCTGGCCTGCGCCCTAGGTTGGGCGACGTGGAGGCTCCTCCGAAGCCGAGGTCGAGTCTGTCTTCCATGGCCGAGGCCGAGTCCGAGCCCCTAGGTCGGGCGAGGCGGAGGTCGTTCGGCAGAGGCCAGGGCGGAGTCCGAGCCCTGGGGTCGGGCGAAGCGGAGTTCGTCGTCTTCTGGGGCTGAGCCCGAGTCCGAGCCCTGGGGTTGGGCGAAGCGGAGTTCATCGTCTTCTGGGGCTGAGCCCGAGTCTGAGCCCTGGGTTGGGCGGAGCGGAGTTCGCCGTCTTCCGGGACTTAGCCCGAGTCCGAGCCCTGGGTCGGGCGGAGCGGAGTTCGCCGTCTTCCGGGACTTAGCCCGAGTCCGAGCCCTGGGTCGGGCGGAGCTTCCTATGGTGCCTTTGGCAGGGCCTGACTGCCTGTTAGTCTCACTCTGCCAAGTGGCACTGCAGTCGGAGTGGCACAGGCGGCGCTGTCCTTCTGTCAGGCCGGTCAGTGGAGCGGTGAAGTGACGGCGGTCACTTCGGCTCTGCCGGGGGGCGCGCGTCAGGATAAAGGTGTTAGGTCACCTTTGCATTAAATGCTCCTGTGACTTGGTCGGTCGGTGCGGCGATTTAGTCAGGGTTGCTTCTTAGCGAAGGCAGGGCCTCGGGCGAGCCGGGAATATGTCCGCCGTTGGAGGGGGGCCTCGGGCGAGACGGAAATCCTCCGGGGTCGGCTGCCCTTGTCCGAGGCTAGGCTCGGGCGAGGCGTGATCGAGTCGCTCGAATGGACTGATCCCTGACTTAATCGCACCCATCAGGCCTTAGCAGCTTTATGCTGATGGGGGTTACCAACTGAGAATTAGGAGTCTTGAGGGTACCCCTAATTATGGTCCCCGACAGTATGTGACCGTATATACTTAATCCAGCTCCGATACCAGCTGTGGCAGAACCTCCCAAGGTATCGGGCCCACATGCACCTATCCTTGTCCTAAAGACCTCAGACGGCCATGCATGTGCACCAGATAACTTAACAGAATCTGTCCGATTGCCCTAAGGACATCGGATAAACCACTTACAACCAGAACCGCGGGATTAAGTAACACAAATCACACACACAATATTTTTGCATCGGAAATCTTATTACCAAATTTTACAGGTTACAAAAAAATTTACATTATTTTATTGGAGTGATTACAAAAGTATAAGTTTGAAATATATGCTAGCTCAAGTGACCATCCTCAATAAGAAGATAAAGACGGGGTATACTTATATGAGAAGGCCGAGCCCACCGGCACTTAACACCATCACAGCAGCACAAAGTTATATCCTGAAAAACAGCAGGGAATAAAACCCTGAGTATGGAATTACTCAGCAAGACTTACCCGACTAAAGAAAAGACTCTCAAGGGTATGCTGAATTTAGGAATCAAGGAGAGGCTTTTAGCGAGAATCAACTTAAAGACTTTTGCAGAAATAGCTTACTAAAGTGAGTCCTTACTTTCAATATTTTAATGCTTGATTAACTATTAATAGACTCTGTTTGCACCTGGTCTAATTTCACCATCTCATCAATACAACATCATTTTTATTCATGAGGTTCACATCCTGACTTAGGTTGTAGGTCGGAGATCAAGTCTCCACTCTCCGGGGATATAACGGCGATCCGAATCGATTTACTCAGCTGAGGATCTCTAACCACACGACATATGTTTCTCGTAAACCTTGCATGTCTACCATTCCCACAGATCCTCCACTGCATGAACAGGTCCGCGCCACCCGAGAGCACACCACCCCTTTTAGGCGGTCCTTTGCCAGGAGGGTACGTGCCACTCTCGCCATCTCTCCACTCCCAGTGCGCGATTGTCTTTTCATGTATGGAATAGCCGGGTTCAAGCTTACCCTGTCCCATATCCAGGGCATGTGGCTAGTTAAGATAGTCCTTGATCAACAGGCCTACATACGCATCCAATCCTTAATTAACCTGGGCGGAGCATCACCTGTTCCTAGCCCAAGTCTCGATTTAAGTACTTCCATCCTTAGGATTGTTTATGTTCCTAGGATGAAAAGAGCATCAAAGAGAACTTTGCAGTAAGATCCCACCACGCTCTCAATGAAAATACTCTTGCAGGTAGAAGCCATCTTTCCTCAGGATAACCCCTGAGCTAGGCCTTAATGCAAAAGACAACCTCTATCCACAAGATCTGAGCAGGGCTAAGCACTTTTGTAAATCATATTTTGATACTTCACCAGAAGTATCTATAAAGGTATGGATATCAAGGAAGGCAATGCATCAAAGGGTTTCCAAGCAACTCCTATAAACCTAATGCACATTTCACTAGACTTAAAGTGTGCAAAAATTATTTGTAAACACAAGGAAGGGGTTGCATGCACCGGGGCTTGCCTGGAATAAACACTAGGTTAGTGTTTGTTAGATGGCGACCACTTGATGACCATCCTTTTGTCTTGGCATTTGTTCAGGCAGGTTCGTCCATCAGCATCACCATGCGGAGTAGCTCGCGCTTGGGGTCGACTTGGCTTTGGTTCTTCGCATCACGTAGTCAACAAACGTACCTAAATGATTTGCATAATGCACATGAATGCATATAAGCAGGAATAGCACAAATCTAAATAGTGCTATGCGATAACGAATTAAACACCTAGCGGCGAGGCGTTGTACTATTTTATACGAAAACACTAGTTACCGATATATGACTACGCGTAATAATTACGCTTCTCGAGATTAAACGAACCTAACGCAAACATCACGAGCAACAAATTACACACATGAAACACAATTAGCCTACTCAACTCATCAGTTAATTAATTAAATTCTAAACTTATTCCTCGTTTTATAATTTATACTACATCGCTCACAAAGAACTATTTTAATTTTATTTTACCCCTCACATATTTTACATGTCAACAATTAATCAAACATTTCTTTATCATAAATATATACACATTTTTATAAGTGATTAAAATATTTCATCACCACACATGCCTCCTAAAATTCTACTCGGTCCACCAACTCAGCTAACTGACTGGAATAGCGAAATAATTCGCCATAACTGAATCTGGCTCGATAATCGCAAGAACCGCAAAGTCAACGTGAGTTTCGTGACTCACGCAATTTATCGAGCATCCAGTGAGCATCGCACTTAGCATATTAATTCATTCATCAATCAAACTATTCTGAATAACTTATCGACTTACCATGACCAATTCGATTTAACTTCACGAGATCGTCCACGTCTTCGGTTCGAATAGTCTATCGTACTTCACATATATTTAACACTACTACAACACGCCTGCGCTAAATACGAGGATCATCACAATTACTATATATCTAATTACTTCACTCAAAAATCCGAATAACATAAATAATAAACCAGCTTACCATGATCGAATCGACCCGATATTTGTAAGAACAATGATGAACATCGGGTTCAAGTGCTTTGTTGAGCTTTTGGAGGAGAAGCAGGTCCGAGCAAACGGTCTGCAAAAGCGAACGCGAGGGAGATGGCACGCGGCAAGGTGATAACGAGCAGCCACGCGAGCAGAGAAGCGCACGGCCGGGCGAGCCGAAGGACGCGGCATTGGGGATGGAGCCGGGCACACGACAGCTTGGAATCAGTATCGGAAACGGTGACTGGCACGGACGGGAGGAGCTCGGCGCGGCTAGGTGAGGCGAGCCAGCGGCTGGGCTGGAGGCCGAGCACCATCCACCAGGGAGAAGCGATGAGAAACAGGGACGGTTTGCCAAGGTGCCGACGTCAAGCTGCAGGAACCGAGCAGGGTATGTCGAGTAGGGAGGTCGACGCAGCTGGCGAGGGAGATAGACCGAGCAGAGGATGAAGAGCTGGGCAAGCTCAGCATCCCAAGAGAAAGCCGGCGCTCGACGGCGATGACCAGACCATCACCAGCATTGAGAACAGTGGGAACGCAGAGCACGCATACGAGAGACCACAAGCTGGGACTTCGGCGATCGGAGGCGAGCTCGAGCTGGGAGATGCAGGAGCGAGCAACGCTCAGGAGATAGGAACAAAGGACGAACGTGGCCTGCTGTCCATATACGGTGCAGAAAAATATCAATGACCTTCAAGGCTTCAACGGTGGCTGAGTACATCACGGGAAAGAAAACCTGGTGAGCGGTGGATAGGATAGGAGCGTGCAGCAGTTAGAAAAAAAAATCAGACAGATGGATAGGAATGAGGAGATTTTTTTATTCCTTCTGTTTTTTTAAAAAAAGGAAATTTAGATATTTTGATCACGATTTCTAGTGATAACAAAAAGGTTGACAGTACTTGCGACACACTTTGATTCAATCCGAAATCTGATAAATTTACCTGCGGTCTGAACATTTGATTCCATAGTTGCGGGCAATTGGTATGATAATCGGATCTCAATTTTTTAGCGATAAACAAAGAGTCGATGCATGATACGGCATACAACTACGCACATTATTTTCTCGGATCCTGAAACGGAACATCCGAGGTTTACGATTTTGACTAAAATTCATTTAGATAATTTTCGTGACAATTCCGGCCACGATATAAACGGACCAGATCGACACGAGTTCGGCTTCGATATTTTAATCTGCTCTACGTGATTCGACCGAAATTAGCCGAAACCAGAGCCGCTAATGTATACGCGATTTCGTCGTCAAAACAGCGTGCGGACGAATAAATTGAATCATATTCGCGCGCACGATTTTTCTCAGACAACGCGCGATACAGATTATTTTGCCTCGAACATTTTAATCCTTGAGTTCAAATTAATTTGTTTGGGATAAAATCATCTGAGTGAGTCGGGCTTCCGAAGTCGTATTCGCGCGAGCGATGAATTTTAAATAATCACCAGACGCACCGATTTTCGGAACAACGATGTTCCGAACATCACGAAAATTTAGGAAGAGCCCGGATAAATAAAGACGAGGTCAAACTCGCGACAGACGAAACAGATGCAGTATTAAAATCGCAATAGGCGAAGATGTTTAAAATTTAGCATCCGTTTTATCCACTGATATTACGTGCTTAAATTCATACTCGATGTCGAGCAAAATATAAACACCTGGGGTGTTACACTCGTCACCTTCGCACGAGGCGACTCACGCTTGGTGAAGCGGTTCGGATAACCAACAAGCGAGTCTTAGTGCTCGAAATGAGGAAAAAACACGGCTCCGCACCGAAACTATATACATGTTCAGGCCTCGACAGCCACAATGAACAAGACACCGGCACACAAAGTGCCATTACAAACGGAACTCCGGTTCCACCTCCGCAGGTACGAACAACCCCACACGATGGGGGGGGGCCTTCGGAGCAACAAAAGACCGACGAACGGCTCGTCGTCGCCCGCCCCAGCAGCGGCGACGACGACGACTTCTGCTCCGGAGGGCCAAACAGCAGCAGCGATGACCTCATGGCGGATGCTGCTGCCATGAGGCCCTCGCCCATGCCCCCAACTCGAGAGGCAAGGACGGGCAGAAGGCCATAGAGTTGGAGGTCAGTCCGTGGGCGGCACCGGCTAGCTCGTCGGCGGAAAAACCTCATCCGGCTGCCGTGGCAGAAGGCGGCGCCGGGAGTGGCTCCGAAGCCACCCGGCTCAGAGAGCCAGGCACGCGGCAGCTGCCAACGCCACGAACGACGAACGCCCTTCCCCCCGATCACTGAGGGAAGGAGCGAGCCGCCGCCCGTGCAGGGACCGACCCCAACTCGGCACACTCCCCTCCCCAGAACTGATGATGAACATCCTTGAAGCTGAGGGAGGGGCAGAGGCCGCAGCCCGGTTCGCTTCTCCCCGCCATCAAGCTGGAGGTCACCGTCTTGGGTGACCACCGGCGAGGGGATGCAGCCGGGCTGCATGATGAAAATCCTTGAAGCCGAACGATGGCTGAAAGGTACCAACTTCCTCGAAGTTGCGTCCCTCCGACGACAAGACGGAAGGATTGCGGGCGTCCCCCCATCCGGGGGCTCGGAAGGTGGAAAGACACGATGCATAGGGGAGCGCGAAGACATGGTCGTCTTTCAAGGGGGTCACCCTCCTCTTAAAGGCAACTCTCCCCACCTGCGTCCTCAGCCGTCGTGTGCTGAGTCTTCTCCAACACACTCCAAGGTCCTCCCCCTATGGCACGGGGGTTGGGCCCCACGCTTCATGCAAGCTGGTCCAGGGCAGAAGGAGCCAAACCGCCACGCGCAGGGCATGCAACTGCCCAGCGGTTACAAGCATTCCTCCACTTTCGCCCAGACCAACGGGTGAAAGGGTGGACAGCCATGCAGTCGGCATGCAACCGCGCCAAGTGGGCGCGCCCCTCCGACTTCCAACGCACCCAGCATGGAGGCCCAGGCCCACGCGTCATGCAACCGGCGCGCCGGTTGCTACGTGCGAGCAACTGCACCACCACTCGTGCCACTACCGCGCCTCCTCGACTGCGGAGCCAATACCGTGACTCGAGGCGACCCTGCGTGTGACCCAGCAGTGCCAGTCAGGCGCGACGGTCAATGCAGCCACAGATGGGCCGGCAGTAATGGTGGTGGCAGGCGGGCAGGAGCAGCGGTCACGTCGTCAACCAAGCTTACGTCCCATCCAGGGGCAGCGAGAGAACCCTCTCTCACGGCGTGAAGACGACGTGCCCGTGATCCGTTCCTCGAACGGCCCACGCACGCGCAACGACCGCCTTGCGAACCACTCGCCCCGTCGCATTAACTCCATGGCGGGACAGGCGGCGCCTCAGGCGGGAGAAGCGAGCGACGCTTCGCCTTCGCCATAACGACCGCGTCAAAAAAGGTACGCCACATCATTCGATTTCGTATCCTTTTCCTTTTCCTCTTTCTCTCTCTTACAACAGGGACCGGGAAAGGGGGATACCCCGAAAAGGATCCTTCTCCGTGAAGGAAACAGGCCCCGAGCCTCCCTACTGATCAGAGGTTCAAAGGCTGGCCCCTCGGAGGGGTTCAACGGCCGCCTTAGAGCGCTTGGGTTCTGCACCCACTACTTGTCAGAGGTTCGATGGCCGGCCCCTCGGAAGGGTTCAACGGCCGCCTCAAGCCACTCGGGCTCCGTGCCCACTATTGATCAGGGGTTCGTAGACTGGCCCTCGAAGGGTTCACAGTCGCCTCAGACACAGAGCGAGGGATGACTCTGGGTTCGTTCGATACATAACCAAGGCTCGGGCTACGCTCCCGAGGTACCCTAGGACATTTCTGAGACCAGCGGGAGCGATCTTGTAACGGAATCCCATCAGAGGGAGGCATCGAGCCCTCGGACCCCGTCAAAGGGGACCGGGTCCGGCAGATCACCCGCAGGTACTTTTGGAGTGCGCCTCTGGGCCTCTAGCTGACCCCTAACAAATGGGGCACGGGCGTCCGCTCGGATTACCCTCCAGTAGCTCACCGGAGACAACATGTTCGGCGCCCTCTGAGGGCAACATGGCGCTTTCCCCCCCTCCTCCTTGCGGAAAGGCGACGCAGGGGCGGATGTAAAAAAGTCGAGTCTGTCCTTGACCGTCCTCTCGCCCTGTGCAGAGGCTCGGGGGCTGCTCTCGCAAACCTGGCTCCGGCCAACCCGTTGATAGCGTCAGCATACCAGCCCGAGAACTTGGGACACGACCGTGCACCCGGGCTATGGCCAGCTCGCATGAGGGAACAACCAGACCAACTGAAGTGTTGCAAAACGCACTAAGACCTCGAAGGAGTCAAACTACTCCTCCGAGGCCTCGGGGGCTACACCCGGCGGGTGCGCTCGCGCGCACCCATCGGAACAAAATGCAACCAAGAAAGGGCTGGTCCCCTTGCAAAAAAGTGCGGCAAAAGCCTCCAAGCGAGTACTAACACTCCCTTCGAGGCTCGGGGGCTACTGTCGGGGACCATAATTAGGGGTACCCTCAAGGCTCCTAAATCTCAGCTGGTAACCCCCATTAGCACAAAGCTGCAAAGGCCTGATGGGTGCGATTAAGTCAAGGATCGGTCCATTCAAGGGACGCGATCATGCCTCGCCCGAGCCCAGCCTCGGGCATGGGCAGCCGACCCCAGAGGACCTACGTCTCGCCCGAGGACCCCCTCCAGCAACGGACACACCTTCGGCTCGCCCGAGGCCCAGTCTTCACCAAGAAGCAACCTTGGCCAAATCGCCACGCCAACCGACCAAATCGCAGGGGCATTTAATGCAAAGGTGGCCTGACACCTTTATCCTGACGCACACCCTCCAGTCGACAGAGCCGAAGTGACCGCAGTCACTTCGCCGCTTCACTGACCGGTCTGACAAGAGGACAGCGCCGCCTGCGCCGCTCCGACTGCTGAGCCACTCGACAGAGTGAGGCTGACAGCAGCCAAGTCCGGTCTCAGGCGTCATAGGAAACTCCGCTTCGCCCGACCCTAGGGCTCGGACTCGGGCTCAGCCCCGGAAGACGGCGAACTCCGCTCCGCCCGACCCCAGGGCTCGGACTTGAGCTCAGCCCCGGAAGACGACGAACTCCGCTCCGCCCGACCCAGGGCTCGGAGTCGGGCTCAGCCCCGGAAGACGACGAACTCCGCTTCGCCCGACCCCAGGGCTCGGACTCAACCCTGGCCTCAGCCGACGGTCTCCGCCTCGTCCGACCCGGGGGCTCGGACTCGACCTCGACCTTGGAAGACAGACTCGACCTCGACCTCGGAGGAGCCTCCACCTCGCCCAACCTAGGGCACGGAACGACCACGTCAACAGGAGGCGCCATCATTACCCTACCCCGAGCTGACTCAGGCTACGGGGAACAAGACCGACGTCCCATCTAGCTCGCTCCACTATACGAGTAATGATGGCGCCCCGCATGCCCTGTGACAACGGCGGCTCTCAGCCCCCTTACGGAAGCAAGAGGACGTCAGCAAGGACTCGACAGCCCCGACAGCTGTCCTTCCGCCAGGCTCCAGCGCTCCTCCGATAGCCACGACACCACGCGAACTGGGTGCCAAGACCTCTCCGGCTGCCACGATGGCATGTAATTAGGGCGCTAGCTCTCCACCGCTAGACACGTTAGCACATTGCTACACTCCCCATTGTACACCTGGATCCTCTCCTTACGCCTATAAAAGGGAGGACCAGGGCCCTCTTACAGAGGGTTGGCCGCGCGGGGAAGGACGGGACGGCGCTCGCGCAAGGCCGCTCGCTCCCTCCCGCGTGGACGCTTGTAACCCCTACTGCAAGCGCACCCGACCTGGGCGCGGGGCTAACACGAAGGCCACGGGTTCCATCTCCCACGCCTGTCTCCCTCCGGCTGCTCTCTCCCCCCTTCGCGTTCCGCCTCGCGCCGACCCATCTGGGCTGGGGCACGTGGCGATAATTCACTCGTCGGTCCAGGGACCCCCCAGGTTTCGAAACACCGACAAAATTGTTGCTCTCTAAAACTCGAACTTACTTGTTTAGAACAAATCAATACATCGTATTAATCAAGTCCAATAGGTACATGCACTTCTTCGAACACATATACCAAATATACAATATAAAATGGAAGTAAAGTAAATAAATCAAAGGGGCAAGATAAGTGATTTATCCCATGGTTTTACCAAGCCTTAAATGCTTGCCCACTCCACATTGTTAAGGTATCCCAACAGGCTTGGAGTCTTTTTCAACTCATTCCTCCAGTCAAACTTATCACCACCATGATAAAACCAAGATTTTCACCATGATCACTTGATATTTTACAATATTTCTTAAGGCTCTCTACAAGCTTGGGATCTCTCCAGGAATGCAAAATGCGTATGGCTGAGGATCGGCAATTTGATCAAGGTTGCCTTGCTCTTTCTAAGCTCTCTCTAGCATCTACAAGCAACACTTTAGCTCTATAATCACTTCTCTAGCTCTCAATTAACTCCCTAACACATAATCTCACACTAAGCACTTGCTCTCACAAAGAGAGCGGTTAGAGAGGCTTTGCAACTTGCTTGTAATGAGTCTACACAATGTTGAACACTTGCTTTCTTCCGTAAACCTTTGGGAGGGGTGTATTTATAGCCCCAATCCCAAACTAGCAGTTGTCACAATTCTGCATTGTATACATACTCACCGGACATGTCCAGTGGTGCATTGGACACGTCTGGTGCCCTATCCTTGTCAGTAGCTATTTTGAAAAAGTTGTCAAGCTAATAGACTGCTATACTCACCGAACACATCCAATGTGCCACCTGATGTTCCATGTAATATGATCGTTGGATCTTCCCGCTGTCGACCATTGGTCCTACTATACATCCAATGCACCACTTTGTGTCACACCAGACATGTCTAATGTGCCCAAGCTAACTTGGTCTAGTGTATAACCTCCTTGCATGCTCTGTCTGGTAACACGTATGGTGTGCAACTGGGCAGCTCCGGTGTGACCAATTTCGAATTCTAGAAAAATAGCTCCATGCAAGCCGTATCCGGTGTGCCATCGGATATGTCCAGTGCACCTCTATACAACCTAGAATTTTCTAACTTTGGCTCAACTTGTTTGGCTCACTTTGACTTGTGTCTTAGGCACTTCAATGACTTATACAAATGTTCCTTGAGTTCAACCAAACACACTAAGTCATTCCTTTTGTTGTATTTGATCTTCCAAACCATTTTGCACTTTTTCACCAAGTCTTAGTCTTCACTTTACCCTCGAAACTACAAAACCCAAATCTGAGCAATCCTGCTAATCCAATGAGTTCTACTAAGTTGTTATGGTTGTCAAGAACCTATCCAAATGTAGGAATGGTACAAAGATCAAAGTCCACTTCCTTCTCAATTTCACTTTTTTGCGCTTCTTCTCAACTTCTATGCTGCAATAAGCCCTTCTAGGTCCTTTTCTTTGATACCTCCTCATATAGGCTTGCAACCATTCACAATCTCTATTATTAGAGTTGACATACCTTGAACAATATGATTTGAACCATCTCATCATATATGAGTTAGATCCATGGGTTCAAATCACTTCTTCCCATTTTCTAATTCTCAGCACAACATGCCTCTTCACATCTTGATTGGTTTCTCGACTTCCATGCAAGTAACCTCTTCACCCTATGCCCTAGCCATGGTACCTCAGTCTACAAGCTCTGCTTGGCTTTCACCTTCGCTTGGCCCCTCGAAATGCTTTCCTTGTAGTTTTCGAACCATCAGACTATCTTCAAGTCACTTCGTCTTGATATTACATTGAAAACCATTTCCTCACTTTCTAATCAATTTTGTTCCTTCTGACATATTCCTTATGTCCAAACATAGCAAACTATTTATGTATGAGACATTTCCATAGGCATCAACTCTTATCTCATTAGTTCTATCAATTATGTTTGCTTTCTCATAATGTTGCGAAATCCATGTGTCGGGTACCATAATTAGGGGTACCCCCAATACTCCTAAGCATGGCTGAAAAACATCTTCAAAACAGACCGTAAAGACTAGTAAGCATAGCTCAAAGTTAAAGCCTCATCTACCAAGGGACGCGATCTCGTCTCGCCCAAGCCCGGCCTCGGGCAAGAACAGTAGTCCCGGATGGATTCACACCTCGCCCGAGGGCCTCCTCAGGCAGCGGGCGCACCCCTGGCTCGCCCGAGGCTAAGCTCGGGCAAACTTTGTCGTATAGCAATCTCGGCCAAATCGCCTTACTGCCGACCGTATCGCATGCGGATTTAATGCTGGGATCACCTGACACCTTATCCTGACACGCGCGCCTCAGTTGGTAGGGTCGAAATGACCGCAGTCACTTCGCCCCTTTTACTGATCGTTCTGACAGGAAAACAACACTATTCACCCCGTTCTGACTACTGTGCCAACCACTAGGGTAAGACTAACAAAAGTAAGTCACGGCCTCTCCCGAGTTCAGCCTCGGGCGCAACAGGGAGCTCCGCCTCACCCGACCCTAGGCCTCGGCCTCAGCCTCGGCCTCGGGAGAAGGTCCCCTCCTCGCCCGACCTCAGCCTCAGCCTCGGGAGAAGTCTCAACTTCGCCCGACCTCGGCCTCGGCCTCAGGAGAAGTCACCGCCTCGCCCGACCTCGGCCTCGGACCGACTACGCTACAGGGGATACATCATTACCCTACCTCTTGCTAGCCACCTCAGGCTACGAAGGAACAAGACCAGTGTCACATCTTGATTACTCTGGCAAAAGGTAATGATGGTTCCCTGCATGCGTCCATGATGTCGATTGTTCTCAGCTCTCTATGAAGGCAAAGAAACGTCAGCAGGACCCAGGGCCGCACCGCCAGCTACGCTTCTATAGGGCTCAAGCACTTCTCCGCCGGCAACGTTAGCACATAGCTACACCCCCATATGTACAGCTGGACCATCCCCTTGTATCTATAAAAGGGGATGCCTAGGGCCTTCCCAAGAGAGGGGAAGAAAAGGCAGGGGGCTAACTCAGACGGCTCACCTCAAGGCCAAACCCTCTCTCGCGAAGCTTGTAACCCCTACTACAAGCACCCCGGTGCAAGATAACATAAGCCTCATCTCCCCTCTTGTGTCTCATCTTGCATCAATCCATCTAGGCAGGGACACGCAGCGTCAAATTCACTAGTCGGTTGAGGGTCCTCGCGGGTCCAAAACTCCGACAGTTGGCATGCCAGGTAGGGGCTCCAGCTGCGTGTTGGCAATACTTTCCCGTTGAGATCCAGATGGACAATCTTCAGTAGCCTCTTCAGCCCGGGACGGTGCTCCACTTTGGGAGTCTCGAGTTCTTGTCCCCCGACGACAGCTACGACATGGTATTCCTCCCCCCGCAGCATGACAACAACGACGGTCGTCGTCTCGCCCGGCGGAGGCGAACTCGACGACGACATCTCCCCGTGGCGGAAAAGGAACACCCGGGTTTGCCCTGCCATCCTCCTCGCCGGAGGAGGAGGAGGAGGAGACGGAGCGACCATGGCCAGGCAGGAGGCAGCACCTCGTCGGCTGTCGGACCAGAGTGAGTCAACGACGCCGACACCCCTGCGGGGGACATGTCGGGTGTTATCCTCGCACCTGGGACAACGACGGGTGTCTCTTCCCAGCAACGTGCCAACCCCAGGCGGACTGATGACGCCGGCATCCTTGCGAGGGACTTGTCGGGCATTAGTCTCGCACCTGAGATAACGACACATTCCATCTCTGATGCAACTTCACCGCCGTCCACCAACCAGGAGGTACCATCAGTTTTCCATCCTGTTCCCTTTAGATTCAGCTTCGACTCACCAAGCGACCCCACTTCGGCAAGCGCTTTCGCAAGGGCATATCCTGACCTTACGGGGTACCATATGTGGTCAACTTGGGACCTACTGACGGCCGTCTCAACCTCTGGACCCACGGGTTCCGAGGAAGAGGACGACCCCGACTTTAGTTGGGATTTCTCTGGACTCCGTGATCCCAGTGCCATGTGGGAATTCATATCCGCATGTGACCACTGCCTCTCCGGCTGCTCTAACGATGGCCACAGCCTTGACGACGAGGGTTACGACCCAACTCGCGAGTGTTTCCACATCGATCAGGGGGATCACAACGAAGACAACCACCCCGGCATGCCAGGAAATGACGACGCCCTTGTGCCTATGTCTCGCGTTGAGATCTCACGGGAGCTAGCTGTGGCCCGGGTCCCTGCGGGGGGTCAGGGCACACAGCTCGAGCAACTCCGCGAGATGCAGGCCAAGCTCGACGAAGAAACGGGGCGACTTGTGCAGCTCTGACAAAACCTCGAGCAAGAGTGGGCAGGCCGAGCACTCGCCGGAGGAGCGCGTCATCGGGCCCGGGACGTCCAGCACTGTATTATTGACGATGCCAGGGCAAGGCTGCCCCCGGCCATCAACGGGGTCGGCCAGAACCTAGCTGCAGCGGCGATGTTACTTCGAACAATGCCGGAGCCATCCACCACCGAGGGCGATATATCCAGGGCGAACTCAAGGACCTCCTAGAAAATGCTGCGGCCCGACGAGCCGAGAGCTCTGCCTCCCGAAGGCGAGGATGCCCCTCGGAGCATCACGCAGCATCCTCCCGATACACGCGCGCGGCCTCAGTCCACACCGAGCGCACAGGAGACGAGACACCTGCAGCCCGAGTTCGCCTCGACGACGAGCAACACCGCCGCAACTATCGAGCCCGCCTTGATGAAAAGGTGTGCCGAGGCTACCACCCTAGATGCGGGGGACGCTACGACAGTGAGGAGGATCGGAGCCCCTCTCCCGAACCACCAGGTCCGCGGGTCTTCAGCCGGGCCATACGACGGGCGCCGTTCCCAGCCCCGTTCCGAGCCCCGACTACCATTACCAAGTACTCAGAGGAGACGAGGCCGGAGTTGTGGCTCGCGGATTATCGGCTGGCGTGCCAGTTGGGAGGGACGGACGATGACAACCTCATCATTCGCAACCTCCCCCTTTTCCTCTCCGATGCTGCCCGGGCCTAGCTGGAGCATCTGCCTCCTGTGCAGATCTTCGACTGGGACGACCTAGTCAAGGCGGGAATCCCTACGAGAGTACATCCAGCGGTTCTCAAAGCAGTGCACCGAGTTGCCTAACATCACCGACTCGAACGTCATCGAAGCATTCCTCGCAGGCACCACTTGCCGGGACCTGGTAAGCAAACTGGGACGCAAGACACCCACCAAGGCGAGCGAATTGATGGACATAGCCACCAAGTTCGCCTTTGGTCAGGAGGCGGTCGAAGCCATCTTCTAGAAGGACAAGCAGCCTCAGGGAAGGCAGAAGGAAGACGTCCCCGAGGCGTCCGTCCAGCATGGCACAAAGAAGAAGACCAGGAAGAAGGCGCAAGCAAAACGCAACGCCATTGACGTGGATCTCGTCGCTGCTGCCGAGCACAGGAATCCTTGGAAGCCTCCCGGAGGGGCCAACGTGTTCGACAAGATGCTCAAGGAGTCGTGCCCCTATCACAGGGGTCCCGTCAAGCACACCCTTGAAGAGTGCGACATGCTCCGGCGTTACTTCATTAAGGCTGGACCCTCGGTGGAGGGCGGCAAGGACTAAGGCAACAACAAGAAAGGAGGCAACGGGGAAGAAGAGTTCCCAGAGGTCCACAACTCCTTCATGATCTATGGTGGGCAAGTGGTGAGTGCCTCGGCTCGACACCGCAAGCAAGAACACCGGGAGGTCTGCTCGGTGAAGGTAGCGACGCCAGTCTACCTAGACTGGTCCGACAAACCCATTACCTTCGACCAAGGTGACCACCCCGACTACGTACCGAGCCCAGGAAGGTACCGGCTTGTCGTCGACCCTATCATCGGCAATGCTAGGCTCTCCAAGGTCCTCATGGACGGAAGGAGCAGCCTCAACATCATCTACGTCGAGACCCTAGAGCTCTTGGGGGTTGATCGGTCCAGGATCCGGGCCGATGCAGCACCCTTTCACGGGATTGTCCCTGGCAAGCGTGTCCTGCCCCTTGGGCAACTTGATTTGCCCATCTGCTTCGGGACTCCCTCCAACTTCCGAAAGGAAACCCTCACTTTCAAGGTAGTCAGGTTCCGAGGGACCTATCACGCGGTGTTGGGAAGACCGTGCTATGCCAAGTTCATGGTCATCCCCAACTACACGTACCTCAAGCTCAAGATGCCAGGCCCCAAGGGAACCATCACCGTTGGATCCACATACCGCCACGCTTATGAGTGCGACGTGGAATGCATGGAGTACGCCGAAGCCATCGCCGAATCCGAAGCCCTCATCGCCGACCTGGATTGCCTCTCCAAAGAGGCGCCCGACGCGAAGCGGCACGCCGGCAACTTCGAACCAGCCAAGGCGGTTAAATCCGTCTCTCTCGACCCCAGCAACGACGCTAGCAAGAAAGTTAGGATTGGCTCCGAGCTCGACCCCAAATAGGAAGTAGTGCTCATCGACTTTCTCCGCGCAAATGCCGAAATTTTTGCATGGAGTCCCTCAGACATGCCAGGCATACCGAGGGATGTCGCCGAGCACTCACTGGACATCCGAGCCGGTGCCCGACCCGTGAAACAGCACCTACGCCGTTTTGATGAAGAAAAGCGTAGAGCCATAGGCGAGGAGGTCCACAAGCTAATGGCTGCAGGGTTCATCAAAGAAGTATTCCATCCAGAATGGTTAGCTAACCCGGTACTTGTAAAGAAAAAAGGTGGGAAATGGAGGATGTGTGTAGACTACACTAGGTTAAATAAAGCATGTCCAAAGGTTCCCTACCCTCTGCCTCGCATCGATCAAATTGTGGACTCCACCGCTGGGTGCGAAACCCTATCTTTCCTCGATGCCTATTCAGGCTATCACCAAATCAAGATGAAAGAATCCGACCAGCTCGCGACTTCTTTTATCACACCTTTTGGCATATATTGTTATACTACTATGCCATTTGGTTTGAGGAATGCAGGTGCAACATACCAGAGGTCCATGAACCATGTGTTCGGAGAGTACATCGGTAGAACGGTCGAGGCTTATGTCGATGACATCATTGTCAAAACAAGGAAAGCCTTCGACCTCCTCTCTGACCTTGAGGTGACATTCAGGTGCCTAAAAGCGAAGAGCGTAAAACTCAATCCCGAGAAGTGTGTCTTCGGAGTCCCCCAAGGCATGCTCCTAGGGTTCATCGTCTCCGAATGAGGCATCGAGGCCAACCCGGAGAAAATTGCGGCCATCACCACCATGGGACCCATCAAAGATTTTAAAGGAGTACAAAGGGTCATGGGATGCCTTGCGGCTCTGAGCCGCTTCATCTTGCGCCTTGGCGAGAAAGGATTGCCCTTGTACCGCCTCTTAAGGAAGGCCAAGCGCTTCACTTGGACTCCCGAGGCCGAAGAAGCCCTCGAAAACTTAAAGGCACTCCTTACTAATGCGCCCATCTTGGTGCCCCCGCTGCGGGAGAAGCCCTTTTGATTTATGTAGCCGCAACCACTCAGGTGGTCAGCGCTGTGGTCGTAGTCGAGAGACGAGAAGAGGGGCATGCACTGCTCATCCAGAGGCCAGTCTACTTCATCAGCGAGGTGCTATCCGAGACCAAAATCCGCTACCCACAAATCCAGAAGCTACTGTACACAGTGATTCTAACACGGCGAAAGCTGCGACACTACTTCGAGTCTCATCCGGTGACTGTGGTGTCATCCTTCCCCGTGGGAGAGATCATCCAGTGCCGAGAAGCCTCGGGTAGGATAGCAAAATGGGCAGTGGAACTCATGGGGGAAACACTTTCATTCGCTCCTCGGAAAGCCATAAAATCCCAAGTCTTGGCCGACTTCCTGGCTGAATGGACCGACACCCAATTACCAACGGCTCCAATCCAGGCCGAGCTTTGGACAATGTACTTCGATGGGTCGCTAATGAAAACTGGAGCAGGCGCGGACTTGCTCTTCATCTCACCCTTCGGAGAACATGTGTGTTATGTAATACGCCTCCATTTTCCGGCGTCAAACAACGTGGTTGAATACGAGGCCTTGGTTAATGGTTTGCGCATCGCCGTCGAGCTAGGGGTTCAGCGCCTCGACGCTCATGGCAACTCGTAGCTCGTTATTTACCAAGTCATGAAGAACTCTCACTGCCGCGATCGAAAAATGGAGGCCTACTACGACAAAGTTCGGCGCTTGGAAGATAAGTTCTATGGGCTGGAACTCAACCACATGTTGCTCGACGGTACAACGAGACTGCGGATGAGCTGGCTAAAATAGCCTCGGGACGGACGACGGTTCCCCCGAATGTCTTCTCTAGGGACATATATCAACCATCCGTCAAACTCAACGACGCACCCGAACCCGAGGAGACCTCGGCCCAGCCCGAGGTACCCTCGGCCGCCGAGGGTGAGGCCCTGCGCGTCGAGATAGAGCAGAATGGGGTCACACCAAACCTAAACTGGCAGACCCCATACCTGGAATATCTCCTTCGCGGAGAGCTGCCCCTTGATAAGGCCGAAGCCCGACAACTGGCTCGGCGCGCCAAGTCGTTCGTTTTACTGGGTGATGAAAAAGAGTTGTACCACTGCAGCCCCTCAGGCATTCTCCAACGATGCATATCTGTCGGGGACCATAATTAGGGGTACCCTCAAGATGCCTAATTCTCAGCTGGTAACCCCCATCAGCATAAAGCTGCAGAGGCCTGATGGGTTTGATTAAGTCAGGGATCAGTCCATACGAGCGACTTGATCACGCCACGCCCGAGCCTAGCCTCGGGCGAGGGCAGCCGACCCTGAGATGGTTCCGTCTCGCCCGAGGTCTCCTCTTTCACGGCAGACGCATCTCCGGCTCGCCCGAGGCCTTGCCTTCGATAAGAAGTAACCCTGACTAAATCACCGCGCCAACCGACCAAATCACTGGGGCCTTTAACGCAAAAGGTAAGACTGACGGGTAGCCAGGCTTGGCCGAAAGCGCCAGAGGAGGCTCCGCCCGATCCAGGGCTCGGACTCGGGCTAAGGCCCCGGAAGACGGCGAACTCCGCTCCGCCCGACCCAGGGCTCAGACTCGGGCTAAGGCCCCGGAAGACGGCGAACTCCGCTCCGCCCGACCCAGGGCTCGGACTCGGGCTAAGGCCCCGGAAGACGGCGAACTCCGCTCCGCCCGACCCAGGGCTCGGACTCGGGCTAAGGCCCCAGAAGACGACGAACTCCGCTTCATCCGACCCAGGGCTCGGACTCCGCCCTGGCCTCTGCCGAGCGACCTCCGCCTCGCCCGACCCAGGAGCTCAGGTTCGGCCTCGGCCATGCAGGATAGACTCGACCTCGGCCTCGGAGGAGCCACCACGTCGCCCGACCTAGGGCACAAGTCCGCCACGTCAATAGGAAGCGTCATCATCACCCTACCCCGAGCCGACTCGGGCCGCAGAGAACAGGACCGACGTCCCATCTGGCCAGCTCCGCCAGATAGGCAATGATGGCGCCCCGCTAGACCCATGACGACGGCGACTCTCAGCTCCCTTACGAAAGCAGGAGGACGTCAGCAAGGGCCCAGCCACTCCGACAGCTGTCCCTCCGTCCGGCTCCATCGCTTCTCCGACAGCCACGACGCCACACTAGCTGGGTGCCAAGATCTCTCCGGCTGCCACCTTGGCATGTACTTAGGGTACTAGCTCTCCCCCGCTAGACACGTAGCACCTTGCTACACCCCCATTTGTACACCTGGATCCTCTCCTTACGCCTATAAAAGGAAGGACCAGGGCCTTCTTAGAGAAGGTTGGCCTCGCGGGAACGAAGGGCAGGGGCAGGCGCTCTCTCGGGGCCGCTCGCTCCCCTCACCCGCGCG
The DNA here is from genome assembly GCA_029449295.1 of Zea luxurians. Taxonomy (NCBI): domain Eukaryota; kingdom Viridiplantae; phylum Streptophyta; class Magnoliopsida; order Poales; family Poaceae; genus Zea; species Zea luxurians. The sequence goes on along the minus strand of JAOPSE010000012.1, from coordinate 10,744,500 downwards.
GACGCTTGTAACCCCCTACTGCAAGCGCACCCGACCTGGGCGCAGGACGAACACGAAGGCCGCGGGATTCTCCGACTCCCTCACGACCCGGCTCCGGCCACCTCGCTCTCGCTCTCCCTCTCTCTCTCCCCCCCCTTCGCGCTCGCCCACGCGCTCGACCCATCTGGGCTGGGGCACGCGGCACACTCACTCGTCGGCTCGGGGACCCCCCGGTCTCGGAACGCCGACAGTTGGCGCGCCAGGTAGGGGCACGCTGCGTGTTGACAAGTAGATTCCCGTCAAGCTCCAGATGGGCAGTCTCCAACGACCTCTTCAACCCGGGACGGTGCTCCGTTTCGGGAGTCTCGAGTTCATGTCTTTCGACGGCAGCTACGACATGATACTCCTTCCACCGCCGCGCGACAGCGACAATGGTGGCGGACAGCCCACCCGCCGGCGGCGGAATCGACGACGCCTTTCCCGCGTGGGGGAAGGACAACTTTCGAGTTCGCTCCGTCCTCTCCCTCGCCATCGGAGGAGGAGGCGGGGCAACCAAGGCCGAGCGGGAGGCTGCGCTCAGTCGACTGTCGAGCAAATCGACATCCCCAGCGCCCCAACGGAGGACGTGTCGGGCATCACCCCCGCGTTTCAGGCGAAGGCGAGCGCCGTCCCCCCGCGTCACGCCGATCCCGAGCAAGTGGACGACGCCAGCACGCTCACGGAGGGCCTGTAGGACGTCGCCCTCGCACCCAGGACGACAGCACGATCAGCCCCCGATGCGACTTCGTCGATCCTCGTCGACCAGAAGGTACGGGCTGATTCCCATCCTTTGTCATTTCGACTCGGCCTCAACCCGCCTAGCAACCTCGCTTTGGCGGGCGCTCACACTGAGGCGAGTGCAACCTCTCTGGGGTTTCGTGTGCGGTCGCCTTGGGACCGATTGACGGGTGTCTCGACCTACGGACCCTCTGGGTCCGAGGAAGATGACGACCCCAGCATCTGCTGGGATTTCTCTGGATCTGGCAACCCCAGTGCCATGCGGGACTTCATGGCCGCATGTGACTACTGCCTCTCCGACTGTTCCGACGGCAGCCGCAGCCTTGACGACAAGGACTGCGGCCCGAGCCGCGAATGTTTCCACGTCGAGCTAGGGGATCCCTCCGGAGGCGGCTGTCTCGGCATGCCGGAGGATGGTGATCCCCCTAGGCCAGCGCCTCGCGCCGACATCCCGCGGGAGCTAGCTGTGGTCCCCATTCCGGCGGGGGGTCACGACCCACAGCTCGAGCAAGTCCGCGGGGCACAGGCCGGGCTCGATGAGGGAGCAGGAGCGCTCGAGGCGATCCGCCAGAACATCGGGCAGGTATGGGTGAGCCAGCCCCCGGCCGGAGGAATACGTCACCTGCCCCAAGGTCTCCAGCACCGCATCGCCAACGATGCCAGGGACAGACCGCCACCCGCATCCGGCGGAACCGGTCAGGACCTGGCCGCCGCAGCGATGCTCCTCCGCGCGATGCCGGAGTCATCAACCACCGAGGGTCGGCGAATCCAGGGAGAACTCAAGCATCTCCTGGAAGGCGCTGCGGCCCGGCGGGCCGAGAGCTCTGCCTCCCGAAGGCAGGGGTACCCCTCGGAACCTCGTGCCACGACTTCCCGACTCATGCGGGAAGCCTCGGTCTACATCGGGAGCACGCGCAACACCGCGCCTGCGGCCCCGGGCCACCTCGGCGACGAGCACCCTCATCGCGACCGTCGGGCCCGCCTCGACGAAAGGGTGCGCCGAGGTTATCACCCCAGGCGTGGGGGACGCTACGACAGCGGGGAGGATCGGAGTCCCTCGCCCGAACCACCCGGTCCGCAGGTCTTTAGCCGAGCCATTCGGCGGGCGCCGTTTCCGCCCCGATTCCGACCCCCGACTACTATCACAAAGTACTCGGGGGAAACGAGACCGGAATTGTGGCTCGCGGACTACCGCCTGGCCTGTCAACTGGGTGGGACGGACGACGACAACCTCATCATCCGCAACCTCCCCCTGTTCCTCTCCGACACCGCTCGCGCTTGGTTGGAGCACCTGCCTCCGGGGCAGATTTCCAACTGGGAAGATCTGGTCCAGGCTTTCGCCGGCAACTTCCAGGGCACGTACGTGCGCCCCGTGTAACACCCGGTTTTAAGGAACAAAGCCGGGTGCATCTCATACATGCACCAAGAAGACAACATATATAATAACAGAGTGTATAGAGATAAATGTCATAAAACATCAGAGTATTTATTACATAGCGGAAGACTTATTACAAAATGAAGTAATAAAGATAAAACAAACTAAGGATCGTCGGCGCCAATGTCGACTGGGAAACGCCACCTAGATCAGATCGAACTCCTCAGTGTTAGGCGGCTCCTCCTGAACCACCTGATCATCTCCTGTGTGGGGGGGGGTGTGAGACAGCAAGGGTGAGCTCACACATGATCATAGCTCAACAAGTTGTGGGGAACCAGTGGACATAAACTCACAAAGGTGTGAGTTCATGTGATGTGTAAGGCTAATCAATGATAGGGGTTAAAGCTGAGCATTGCTTTTAAGTAGTTGGTCAAAATTTTATTAGCAATTACTAAGTGTAAGTAAATACCAAACCATAAGTAAAGTAATAGAACAAGATTAATAATAAACCCATGCAATGCAAATGACAAAATTGAATTTAAGTTCCATAATTTAAACATCAGAGAGTCCTGAGCTGCTCATGACCGTGAGCTCGGCTAGTATACCAGTTTTACACTCTGCAGAGGTTGTACCCTTTACCCACAAGTCATGTTACCCATCTGCCAAGGGGTCATGAATCCCATACACCTCTACCTAGGAAGCGCGGCAGGGCAACACTACGAGGCCTTTACAAAGTTCCACTAGCTTCCGAAAACCCGCTACAGTTTATAGGAAGATCCAGTACAGGGTTCCTGGCTGACTGCCATCCCAGCAAAATCAACCAGGGACCTCCCTGCACTGACCTCTCCCTTACTGCCCTTGCCCCTTTCGGGTAAGGTAGTCTTCCACTAGCTTTCCTAATTAGTCAGCCAAGGGGTCCCATTCCTCCCTTGTGGTGGCACGTGTTACTCAAGTTAAGCTCTATGTTCCAATTAACATTAATGATATCAACATGAACATAAACAGAATAACAACAAGAATTGGAACATAGAGGTAATAAATGATTATCCCCAAAACCATATAAAGCAATAGCAAACTACCCAAGTGATTCAGGGGTAAACAAGGTAATGAGATAAACAAATCTAGGGTGACCTATTGGGTCCCATCAAAATTAACCTATGCATGGATAAGTGATATTGAAGAACATTATTGGGTAAAAAGTGGTCAAGGGCACAACTTGCCTGCAATGAGCTCCTGCTCAGCTACTTCAACCTGCTGCTCACCAGGATCCTCAGCAACGGGGTCTTCTACTCGCCACAATACAAACAAGCACAAGATATAGGGAAAATTAACATTACACCAAGCATGTAAACAAATTACACAGAGGTATTCTACATATTAAAATAAAAACCTAGGAACTGGAATCATAATTTTCTGAGTTATAGATTTTAAGTTATGCATTTTCAAAGGTTTTATGTGCTTTAAATAGGATTAAGTGATAAATAAATTTCCTTACTGTTTTTATGACATAACAGAGGCTCTAGGTGTTAGAGAATAAAATTACAAAATTTTAGCAACTGGAATGAAGTGATTTGGACTAAAAATAGATTTTCTATGAATTTATCAAGTTATAGTAATTGTTTTCATATTAAAAATCTATTTTCTAATTTATTTAATCAATATTAAACCGTACTGGACTGGGCCTCAATTTCTGTGAAGTGCAGGGGGCCTGGCGTAAGATTCCTAAGACTCAGAGCACAGTGTAATAGGACGGCGGGTTGATTAACTAACATTATAAGGATTCTTTTGCAAATCGGCCAACCGAAGGGGTATCCAGGGTTTCTGATCGTCCGATTACACACGTGCGGCCCAGATTAGACCTAACGCAGCAACCGAAGCCAATAGCAGTAGCAGCCACTGGATCAAAGATCCATGGACAGATTTCGGCCACGTCTACATCCCTGCGCGGTCATCCGATTCAATTTTGACGGTCGGATGAACATGCGCCGAAGGGGTATACCAACTTCTAATCGTAGCCGTTCATTCTCGGATCCATGGCCACGGCACCATCTCCTTCCCTCAGCCAACACCCGAGACGACGGCGAACAGCCCGCGGCGGCGCCGCCCCGCCGTGACCAAACCCAGTGCTCGGTGGCCCAAATCCTAATCCTACGTAAGGTACACGAACTAGAGATGAATGCGAGTCGGGGGAAAGAGTCCTTACCGTGAATCACGCCGAGTTGCGCCCTGCCCACGAAGGAGAGCGGAATCGCGGCGGCGCTTGTACTCCGGTGACAAATCCAGGGGTCCCTGGTCGCCAATCCCGCACGCTGAGGCCACGGTCGAGTCACACACCGCAGGGCGAAGCTCCTAGGTCCCGATCCGAGGCCCGAACGGCAACACAGGCGGGGTTCCGCGGCGGCGCCCAATTTTCTCCCTCCTCTCGGTCTTCTCCCAGCTGATCTCACGTTGCCCGCGGCTGGTGTGGCTCTGGTTCTGGGCGATGCGGCGAGGTGTTTACTACTTGTAGCAGCGCGACCGTTACGCGGACTCCGAGATCACCGGAGGGCTCCCCACGCGAGGTGGCGCGGTCTGCGCGGCGAGGATCTCGCGAGCGCCGTTGCGAGGGAGAGAAGACGACCTGACAGGCAAGGGCCCGCGTGCCAGTGAAACTGCGTAGGTGGGCACGAGGCTGAGCAGATGACAAGTGGGCCCGTATTGTCGGCACCAGATGAAGCGCGAGCGCGCGATGAGTGGGGCACTGGCGTCGCGGCCCCACTTGTCGGCGCACGGTATGAGGGGGAATGTTGGGCCGCGCAGAGGAAAAACGGTTGTGGGCCGAAATGGTGTTCTGCGGCCCAGTTGCCATGTTTTCCTTTTTTTGAATTTTATTTCCTGTTTTCTTTTATCCTTATCTCTTTTAAATCCAAATTTGAATTTTGAATTGTGAGTTTCTGTTTTGAGTCCATGATACAAATTCACACCCTAATGTTGGAATAATGTATCTTCATTTACATATTTTAATCCTTACATTATTCATTTCTTTCTCTTTTCTAGATTCAAGAATTTCTTTTAGGTTTTAAATTCCCCTTTTTGGTCTTTAATATTTTTCTTGTCACAAAATGCACACAAAAATAAAATATTCAGCATGATGCGACAATTTTGTAGCATATCTTTTTATTACTTGTTCTTGGACATGGTGTTCTCATATGATGATGCATAAAGATCGAACTCACATATAGAGAAAATGTTTCTCTATTGATATTATTTCTAGCAATTTACAAAGTGGGTGTTACAAATCCTACCCCCCTTAAAAATAATCTCGTCCTCGAGATTTAAGAAGAACTAGAGAAAAGGTGGGGAAAATCTATGCGAAGCTCTTCTTCTCTTTCCCAAGTTGCCTCATCTTCACTGTGGTGACTCCATTGAACTTTGCACATTTTTATCACCTTATTCCTTGTAACTCGAGTCAATGTATCCAAAATCTTGATCGGGTACTCCGTGTAAGTCAAATCACCTTGAACACTAAGCTCTTCCATGGGTAACTGTTCCTCGGGAACACGGAGACACTTCTTAAGTTGAGACACGTGGAACACGTTATGCACATCCGATAGACTAGCAGGTAACTCAAGTTGGTATGCCATCTCTCCAACTCGCCTAAAGATCAAGAATGGTCCAATATAGCGAGGGGACAATTTGCCCTTAATTTTAAATCTCCTCATTCCACGTAGTGGTGACACCTTGAGATACACATAATCTCCTTCTTCAAATTCCAGTGGTCTTCTTCTATTATCAGCGTAGCTCTTTTGCCTGGTTTGAGCCACCCTCAAATTCTCTCGAATTATACGAACTTGCTCTTCTGCTTCTTGAATCAGTTCAGGCCCAAAGAACTGTCTCTCTCCAGTCTGATCCCAATATAGAGGAGTCCTGCACTTCCTCCCATACAAAGCTTCAAAAGGTGACATCTTCAGACTGGCCTGATAGCTATTGTTATATGAGAACTCAGCATAAGGTAAACTTTTATCCCAACTTCCTCCATGCTGAAGGGCACATGCTCTCAACATATCCTCCAATACTTGATTAGTCCTTTCGGTCTGTCCATCGGTCTGAGGGTGATAAGCCGTACTAAAATTCAACTTTGTACTCATATTCTCATGAAAGCTTCTCCAAAATCTTGAGGTAAACTGTGAACCTCGATCAGACACGATCTTCTTTGGTACTCCATGTAAACACACAATCCGAGCCATATATAACTCTGCTAGCTGAGAACCTTTATAAGTAGTCTTGACAGGAACAAAGTGAGCCACTTTAGTCAATCTATCCACAATCACCCATATAGCATCATATCCTTTCTGGGTGCGAGGCAATCCAGTAATGAAATCCATACCAATCTCTTCCCATTTCCACTCGGGTATCTTCAGTGGATGCAGTAGTCCAGCTGGCCTCTGATGTTCAGCCTTAACTTTTTGACATACATCGCACATAGCCACATGTGCAGCTACATCTCTTTTCAATCCATACCACCAATATTTCCGCTTCAAATCCTGATACATCTTGGTACTACCAGGATGAATAGAATAATCCGAATCATGGGCCTCCTTTAAGATAGTCTCCCGAAGGCTTTTAATATCAGGGACACACATCCTATTCTTGAACCATACAGTGCCCTGCTCATCTTCCGTAAATTCCGGAACTCGACCTTCAGTAATCAGATCCTTGATCTCTTTTATCTTAGCATCACCAATTTGTCCTTTGCGGATCTCTTGCTCCAAAGTAGGTTCCACATCAATAGTAACTCCTTCAGTATGAGCAACTATCCCCAGGTTAAGTCTCCTGAAGTCCTCAACAATCTCATCGGGTAGCTGGGCAACAACAGCTGAATGAACATGCTCCTTGCGACTCAAGGCATCTGCAACCAAGTTTGCCTTGCCTGGGTGATAGTGAATCTCCAAATCATAATCCTTAATAAGCTCCAACCAACGGCGTTGCCTAAGGTTGAGATCCTTCTGAGTAAATATATACTTCAAACTCTTATGATCCGTATATACTTGGCACTTGGTCCCCATGATATAATGTCTCCAAATCTTAAGCGCATGCACAACGGCTGCTAATTCCAAGTCATGAGTGGGGTAGTTCAATTCATGTCTCCGCAACTGACGAGAAGCATAAGCAATCACATGTCCTTCTTGCATGAGCACACATCCTAAGCCTTGGCCACATGCATCGCAATAGATGTCAAATCCCTTCTGTAGGTCCGGCATAACCAATACTGGTGGCGACATCAACCTCTTCTTCAATAGATCAAAGCTGTCTTGACACTTCTCGTCCCACTTAAATTCTTTTCCTTTCTCCAAAAGCGAAGTCATCGGCTTAGCAATCTTAGAAAATCCTTCGATAAACCTCCGATAATATCCAGCAAGTCCTAAGAAACTTCGAATCTCAGTAACTGTAGTGGGTACTCTCCACTCCATTATCTCCTTAACCTTAGCAGGATCCACTGCTATTCCTCCATTAGAAATAATATGACCAAGAAATGGCACTTCGCCAATCCAAAACTCGCACTTGCTGAACTTAGCATAAAGTTGATTATCTCGTAGCTTCTGTAGCACCATCCTCAGATGTTCCTCGTGATCACTTTCACTCTGAGAATAAATAAGAATATCGTCGATGAATACCACGACGAATCTGTCTAAATACTCCATAAACACCTTGTTCATTAAGTTCATAAAATAAGCTGGTGCATTAGTCAATCCAAACGACATAACTGTGAACTCATATAATCCATATCTAGTCGAGAAAGCCGTCTTGGGAATGTCCGATGGTCTAATCCTCATCTGATGGTATCCTGATCGGAGATCAATCTTCGAAAATACCCTTGCACCTCTCATCTGATCAAATAAATCTTCAATACGGGGCAACGGATACTTGTTCTTCACCGTAACATCATTAAGAGATCTATAATCCACACACATCCGTTGCGATCCATCCTTCTTCTGTACAAACAAGACCGGTGCTCCCCAAGGTGAGGAACTCGGACGAATGTACCCAGCCTCTTGTAACTCAATTAACTGCTTCTTAAGTTCCTTCAACTCCTCTACGGACATCCTATATGGCCGTTTAGAAATAGGGGCGGTTCCAGGTAAGAGGTCAATGACAAACTCAACTTCTCTATCAGGTGGCATCCCTGGTAACTCCTCTGGAAAAACATCCGGAAAATCTCTGACCACCCAGATATTGTCACCAACAAACTCCTCAGGCATGAAGAACATTGCACGCATAGATGAGGAGGTTACTGCAATGTTAACTTGAAACCTTTCTCCTTTAGTAGTAGTGAGTTCTACGGTACCTCTACCACATGCTATAACGGCCTTTGCCTTTCTTAGCCATGACATACCAAGGATCAAATCTATACTGCTTGACTCCAATATTATAGCAGTAGCTCCAAAATCTCTACCCATAATGGTTAATGTCAATCTACGTGTCATTTGATTTGCCTCAATAGGCCCTTTAGGTGTAATTACTATCAGGGGTTTTCTCATTTTTAGCAGTGGTATTTCATTTGTGTTGGCATATCTAGCAGACATGAATGAATGTGTAGCACCAGAATCAAATAATATGGTTGCAGGAATTGCATTAACATAAAACATACCAACTACGAGGTCCCCTCCATCCGGAGTAGCATCAACGCTGACTTGATTAACCTTGGCAATAGAATATCCCTTGCTAGATCCTGGAGTTTGCTGCCTGTTCTGAACAGGAGTAGTAGCAATCCTCTGTGGGCAGACATTTGCATAATGACCAATCTTCCCACACTTGAAACATTGAGTGCCCGGACTCTGTCCTGAAAACTTCGTCGGGGTGCCCGTGGGGGTGGCCTGTCGAGGAGGTGGAGTCCTCAGTGGTGATTGCGGAACTGGGCGTGGTCCTCCTGGTCGAGTCGGTGTACCCTGTGGCGAACTGTAGCGAGGACGAACACTGCTGCTTCCTTGTCCTTGAGATATTGCCTTTCTCTTCAAATCTCCCAGCTGAACACGCTTGTGTTCAATAGCCAGGGCCTTATCAAGCAGCCTCTGAAATGATGGAAATGTGTGTGCTACTAGAGCATACTGCAGTGGTCCATTAAGTCCTTCAATGAAATGCTCCTGCTTCCTCTCGTCTTCAGCAACTTCTTCAGGGGCATATCTGGATAACTGAATAAACTTGTCGCGGTACTCGCTGACTGACATACTTCCTTGCTTCAGCGATAGAAATTCCTTCTTCTTGATCTTTATCATCCCAGCTAGAATATGGTAGTTCCTGAACTGCGTACTGAACTCTGCCCAGGTAATAGTATCAGCAGCATCGTGGGCAGCAGTATAAGAATCCCACCAGTCAGCAGCAGGACCAATCAGACGTCCAGAAGCATATAAAACCTTCTCCCGGTCAGTGCATTGTGCAATATTCAGCATCTTCTCAATTGCTTTCAGCCAATCATCCGCGTCCAGTGGATCAGGTGAGTTAGCGAATGTGGGTGGCTTATGGCTCATGAACTCCCTATGCTTATCTCGGGGTGGAACTGGTGGTGGTGGAGGTGGAGGCAGTGGCACTTGTTGCTGTTGTTGTTGCATTTGCTGTTGCAGCTGCTGTTGTTGCGCCCTCCTTTCCTGGCGTATCTCATCTCGCTCCTGGCGCAACTCCTGGCGTATATCCTCTCTTTCTTGACGCATCTCCTGGCGTTCTTGCTGCATCTGAGCACGCATATCAGCCATAGTATCTGCCATTTGCTGCATCACCGCCATCTGAGCAGCAACCAGTGGGTCAACTCCGCCTGGTGGAGGATTGGGAGGATTCATCCCTGCAGGTTGTGGCTGAGGTTGTCTTCGAGTGTGTTGGTTAGGAGGCAAATCAATTCCACCACCCCGCCTGGTATTGACCATCTGAGTTAGATACATATGGTAAGAAGATAATAGACAAGGCAGGTATTTACAAATCAGGTTACTTTGGGGGACTTTTTAGCTAAGCAGATTAACATTTTACATATCCTAGCTAATTCAATACCTTATGGTGGTACATACTGAGATGTCCATAGTTCAATCAATCAAAGAAGCAAATCAGGCATTTAGCATCAGCACAATCAAACAACATTTTTAAATAGAGAAAATAGTTTTAATTTTTGTCTTAGGTTCCCTATCTCTTAGAAATATCATAAGGGTAGGGATTCCAAGGTGTGAAATCCATCTTGTCTTAGAGTAGAAAAGGTAAGAAGGATCAGAGTAGAACAGTAGAAGGTGAGACAGGATCAAGATAAGTATAGAAAGAATTAGAGTATAGAATGAATCAGAATAAGATAAGTAGGTAAGGGTTGTCCATTTCTATCTAGGTTTCGTCCTACAGTCAACATTTCCTCTGATACCACTTCTGTAACACCCGGTTTTAAGGAACAAAGCCGGGTGCATCTCATACATGCGCCAAGAAGACAACATATATAATAACAGAGTGTATAGAGATAAATGTCATAAAACATCAGAGTATTTATTACATAGCGGAAGACTTATTACAAAATGAAGTAATAAAGATAAAACAAACTAAGGATCGTCGGCGCCAATGTCGACTGGGAAACGCCACGTAGATCAGATCGAACTCCTCAGTGTTAGGCGGCTCCTCCTGAACCACCTGATCATCTCCTGTGTGGGGGGGGGGGGGTGTGAGACAGCAAGGGTGAGCTCACACATGATCATAGCTCAACAAGTTGTGGGGAACCAGTGGACATAAACTCACAAAGGTGTGAGTTCATGTGATGTGTAAGGCTAATCAATGATAGGGGTTAAAGCTGAGCATTGCTTTTAAGTAGTTGGTCAAAATTTTATTAGCAATTACTAAGTGTAAGTAAATACCAAACCATAAGTAAAGTAATAGAACAAGATTAATAATAAACCCATGCAATGCAAATGACAAAATTGAATTTAAGTTCCATAATTTAAACATCAGAGAGTCCTGAGCTGCTCATGACCGTGAGCTCGGCTAGTATACCAGTTTTACACTCTGCAGAGGTTGTACCCTTTACCCACAAGTCATGTTACCCATCTGCCAAGGGGTCATGAATCCCATACACCTCTACCTAGGAAGCGCGGCAGGGCAACACTACGAGGCCTTTACAAAGTTCCACTAGCTTCCGAAAACCCGCTACAGTTTATAGGAAGATCCAGTACAGGGTTCCTGGCTGACTGCCATCCCAGCAAAATCAACCAGGGACCTCCCTGCACTGACCTCTCCCTTACTGCCCTTGCCCCTTTCGGGTAAGGTAGTCTTCCACTAGCTTTCCTAATTAGTCAGCCAAGGGGTCCCATTCCTCCCTTGTGGTGGCACGTGTTACTCAAGTTAAGCTCTATGTTCCAATTAACATTAATGATATCAACATGAACATAAACAGAATAACAACAAGAATTGGAACATAGAGGTAATAAATGATTATCCCCAAAACCATATAAAGCAATAGCAAACTACCCAAGTGATTCAGGGGTAAACAAGGTAATGAGATAAACAAATCTAGGGTGACCTATTGGGTCCCATCAAAATTAACCTATGCATGGATAAGTGATATTGAAGAACATTATTGGGTAAAAAGTGGTCAAGGGCACAACTTGCCTGCAATGAGCTCCTGCTCAGCTACTTCAACCTGCTGCTCACCAGGATCCTCAGCAACGGGCTCTTCTACTCGCCACAATACAAACAAGCACAGGATATAGGGAAAATTAACATTACACCAAGCATGTAAACAAATTACACAGAGGTATTCTACATATTAAAATAAAAACCTAGGAACTGGAATCATAATTTTCTGAGTTATAGATTTTAAGTTATGCATTTTCAAAGGTTTTATGTGCTTTAAATAGGATTAAGTGATAAATAAATTTCCTTACTGTTTTTATGACATAACAGAGGCTCTAGGTGTTAGAGAATAAAATTACAAAATTTTAGCAACTGGAATGAAGTGATTTGGACTAAAAATGGATTTTCTATGAATTTATCAAGTTATAGTAATTGTTTTCATATTAAAAATCTATTTTCTAATTTATTTAATCAATATTAAACCGTACTGGACTGGGCCTCAATTTCTGTGAAGTGCAGGGGGCCTGGCGTAAGATTCCTAAGACTCAGAGCACAGTGTAATAGGACGGCGGGTTGATTAACTAACATTATAAGGATTCTTTTGCAAATCGGCCAACCGAAGGGGTATCCAGGGTTTCTGATCGTCCGATTACACACGTGCGGCCCAGATTAGACCTAACGCAGCAACCGAAGCCAATAGCAGTAGCAGCCACTGGATCAAAGATCCATGGACAGATTTCGGCCACGTCTACATCCCTGCGCGGTCATCCGATTCAATTTTGACGGTCGGATGAACATGCGCCGAAGGGGTATACCAACTTCTAATCGTAGCCGTTCATTCTCGGATCCATGGCCACGGCACCATCTCCTTCCCTCAGCCAACACCCGAGACGACGGCGAACAGCCCGCGGCGGCGCCGCCCCGCCGTGACCAAACCCAGTGCTCGGTGGCCCAAATCCTAATCCTACGTAAGGTACACGAACTAGAGATGAATGCGAGTCGGGGGAAAGAGTCCTTACCGTGAATCACGCCGAGTTGCGCCCTGCCCACGAAGGAGAGCGGAATCGCGGCGGCGCTTGTACTCCGGTGACAAATCCAGGGGTCCCTGGTCGCCAATCCCGCACGCTGAGGCCACGGTCAAGTCACACACCGCAGGGCGAAGCTCCTAGGTCCCGATCCGAGGCCCGAACGGCAACACAGGCGGGGTTCCGCGGCGGCGCCCAATTTTCTCCCTCCTCTCGGTCTTCTCCCAGCTGATCTCACGTTGCCCGCGGCTGGTGTGGCTCTGGTTCTGGGCGATGCGGCGAGGTGTTTACTACTTGTAGCAGCGCGACCGTTACGCGGACTCCGAGATCACCGGAGGGCTCCCCACGCGAGGTGGCGCGGTCTGCGTGGCGAGGATCTCGCGAGCGCCGTTGCGAGGGAGAGAAGACGACCTGACAGGCAAGGGCCCGCGTGCCAGTGAAACTGCGTAGGTGGGCACGAGGCTGAGCAGATGACAAGTGGGCCCGTATTGTCGGCACCAGATGAAGCGCGAGCGCGCGATGAGTGGGGCACTGGCGTCGCGGCCCCACTTGTCGGCGCACGGTATGAGGGGGAATGTTGGGCCGCGCAGAGGAAAAACGGTTGTGGGCCGAAATGGTGTTCTGCGGCCCAGTTGCCATGTTTTCCTTTTTTTGAATTTTATTTCCTGTTTTCTTTTATCCTTATCTCTTTTAAATCCAAATTTGAATTTTGAATTGTGAGTTTCTGTTTTGAGTCCATGATACAAATTCACACCCTAATGTTGGAATAATGTATCTTCATTTACATATTTTAATCCTTACATTATTCATTTCTTTCTCTTTTCTAGATTCAAGAATTTCTTTTAGGTTTTAAATTCCCCTTTTTGGTCTTTAATATTTTTCTTGTCACAAAATGCACACAAAAATAAAATATTCAGCATGATGCGACAATTTTGTAGCATATCTTTTTATTACTTGTTCTTGGACATGGTGTTCTCATATGATGATGCATAAAGATCGAACTCACATATAGAGAAAATGTTTCTCTATTGATATTATTTCTAGCAATTTACAAAGTGGGTGTTACACCCCGGGAATTCCTGGGACCTCCGAAGCTGCCGGCAACAGCCGGGAGAGTCCCTTTGGGACTACATCCGGCGATTCTCGAAGCAGCGCACCGAGCTGCCCAACATCACCGACTCCGATGTCATCGGTGCGTTCCTTGCCGGCACCACCTGCCGTGACCTGGTGAGCAAGTTGGGTCGCAAGACCCCCACCAGGGCGAGCGAGCTGATGGACATCGCCACCAAGTTCGCCTCTGGTCAGGAGGCGGTCGAGGCCATCTTCCGAAAGGACAAGCAGCCCCAGGGCCACCTGTCGGAAGATGCTCCCGAGGCGTCTACTCCGCTCGGCGCCAAGAAGAAAGGCAGGAGGAAGTCGCAAGCGAAACGCGACGCCGCCAGCACGGACCTCGTCGCCGCCGCCGAGTACAAGAACCCTCGGAAGCCCCCCGGAGGTGCCAACCTCTTCGACAAGGCACTAAAGGAGACGTGCCCCTACCATCAGGGGCCCGTCAAGCACACCCTCGAGGAGTGCGTCATGCTTCGGCGCCACTTCCACCAGGCCGGGCCACCCGCAGAGGGTGACAAGGCCCGCGACGACGGCAAGAAGGAAGATCACCAAGCAAGAGAGTTCCCCGAGGTCCGCGACTGCTTCATGATCTATGGAGGGCATGCGGCGAACGCCTCGGCTCGGCATCGTAAGCAGGAGCGTCGGGAGGTCTGCTCGGTGAAGGTGGCGGCGCCAGACTACCTAGACTGGTCCGACAAGCCCATCACCTTCGACCAGGATGACCACCCCGACCACGTGCCGAGCCCAGGGAAGTACCCGCTCGTCGTCGATCCCGTCATCGGCGACGTCAGGCTCACCAAGGTCTTGATGGATGGGGGCAGCTGCCTCAACATCATCTACGCTGAGACCCTCAGGCTCCTGCGCGTCGATCTGTCATCCGTCCGAGCAGGCGCTGCGCCCTTCCACGGGATCATTCCCGGGAAGCGCGTCCAGCCCCTCGGACAGCTCGACCTTCCTGTCTGCTTCGGAACACCCTCCAACTTCCGAAGGGAGACTTTGACGTTCGAGGTGGTCGGGTTCCGAGGAACCTACCACGCAGTGTTGGGAAGGCCATGCTACGCGAAGTTCATGGCCATCCCCAACTACACCTACCTGAAGCTCAAGATGCCGGGCCCCAACGGGGTCATCACCGTCGGCCCCACGTACAAGCATGCATTCGAATGCGATGTGGAGTGCGTGGAGTACGCCGAGGCCCTCGCCGAGTCCGAGGCTCTCATTGCCGACCTGGAAAGCCTCTCCCGAGAGGTGCCGGACGTGAAGCGACATGCCGGCAACTTCGAGCCAGCAGAGACGGTTAAGGCCGTCCCTCTCAACCCCAGCGGTGATACCTCCAAGCAGATCCGAATCGGTTCCGGGCTCGACCCCAAATAGGAAGCAGTGCTCGTCGACTTTCTCCGCGCAAATGCCGACGTCTTTGCGTGGAATCCCTCGGACATGCCCGGCATACCGAGGGATGTCGCCGAGCACTCGCTGGATATTCGGGCCGGAGCCCGACCGGTCAGACAGCCTCTGGCCGATTCGACGAGGAAAGGCGCAGGGTGATAGGTGAGGAGATCCACAAGCTGATGGAAGCAGGGTTCATCAAAGAGGTATTCCACCCTGAGTGGCTTGCCAACCCTGTGCTTGTGAGGAAGAAAGGGGGGAAATGGCGGATGTGTGTAGACTACACTGGTCTCAACAAAGCATGTCCGAAAGTCCCCTGCCCTCTACCTCGCATCGATCAAATTGTGGACTCCACTGCAGGGTGCGAAACCCTGTCTTTCCTCGATGCTTACTCAGGGTATCATCAAATCAAGATGAAAGAGTCCGACCAGCTCGCGACTTCTTTCATCACGCCCTTCGGCATGTACTGTTATGTCACCATGCCGTTCGGTTTGAGGAAACGCGGGTGCAACGTACCAGCGGTGCATGAACCATGTGTTCGGCGAACACATCGGTCGCACGGTCGAGGCCTACGTCGATGACATCGTAGTCAAGACGAGGAAAGCCTCCGACCTTCTCTCTGACCTCGAACTGACATTCCGGTGTCTCAAGGCGAAGGGCGTCAAGCTCAATCCCGAGAAGTGCGTCTTCGGGGTGCCCCGGGGCATGCTTTTGGGATTCATCTTCTCCGAGCGGGGCATCGAAGCCAACCCGGAGAAGATCGCGGCCATCACAAACATGGGGCCCATCAAGGACTTAAAGGGCGTACAGAGGGTCATGGGATGCCTCGCGGCCTTGAGCCGTTTCATCTCGCGCCTCGGCGAAAGAGGCCTGCCCCTGTACCATCTCTTAAGGAAGGCCGAGTGCTTCACTTGGACCCCCGAGGCCGAGGAAGCCCTCGAGAACCTGAAGGCGCTCCTCACCTAGGCGCCCGTCTTGGTACCCCCAGCTGATGGAGAAACCCTTTTGGTCTACGTCGCCGCAACCACTCAGGTGGTCAGCGCCGCGATCGTGGTCGAAAGGCAGGAAGAGGGGCATGCTTTGCCCATTCAGAGGCCAGTTTACTTCGTCAGCGAAGTGCTGTCCGAGACCAAGATCCGCTACCCACAAGTCCAGAAGCTGCTGTATGCAGTGATCCTGACGAGGCGAAAGCTGCGACATTACTTCGAGTCTCATCCGGTGACTGTGGTGTCATCCTTCCCCCTGGGGGAGATCATCCAGTGCCGGGAAGCCTCGGGTCGGATCGCAAAGTGGGCGGTGGAAATCATGGGCGAGGCAATCTCGTTCGCCCCTCGGAAGGCCATCAAGTCCCAGGTACTGGCGGACTTCGTAGCCGAATGGGTCGACACCCAGTTGCCGACAGCTCCGATCCAACCGGAGCTCTGGACCATGTTTTTCGATGGGTCGCTGATGAAGACGGGAGCTGGCGCGGGCCTGCTCTTCGTCTCGCCCCTCGGGAAGCACCTGCGCTACGTGCTCCGCCTCCATTTCCCGGCGTCCAACAATGTGGCTGAGTACGAGGCTCTGATCAACGGATTGCGAATCGCCATCGAGCTAGGGGTCCGACGCCTCGATGCACGCGGCGACTCGCAGCTCGTCATCGACCAAGTCATGAAGAACTCCCACTGCCGCGACCCGAAGATGGAGGCCTACTGTGACGAGGTTCGACGCCTGGAAGACAAGTTCTACGGTCTCGAGCTTAACCACATCGCCCGGCGCTACAACGAGACTGCGGACGAGCTGGCGAAGATAGCCTCGGGGCGAACGACGGTTCCCCCGGACGTCTTCTCCCGGGATCTGCACCAACCCTCCGTCAAGATAGGCGACACGCCCGAGCCCGAAGTGCCCTCGGCCCCGTCCGAGGCGACCTCGGCCCAGCCCGAGCCATCCTCGCCTCAACTCGAGGAGCCCTCGACCCCCGAGGGCAAAGCACTGCACATCGAGGAGGAGCAGAGCGGGGTCATGCCAGATCAGGATTGGCAGACCCCGTACCTGCAATATCTCCGCCAAGGAGAACTGCCCCTCGACCGAGCCGAGGCTCGGCGGGTAGCGCGACGCGCCAAGTCGTTCGTCTTGCAGGGCGATGAGAAGGAGCTCTACCACCGTAGCCCCTCGGGCATCCTCCAGCGATGCATCTCCATCGCCGAGGGTCAGGAACTCCTGCAGGAAATACACTCGGGGGCTTGCGGCCATCATGCAGCACCTCGAACCCTCGTTGGGAACGCTTTCCGCCAAGGCTTCTACTGGCCGACGGCGGTGGCTGACGCCACTAGAATTGTCCGCGCCTGCGAAGGGTGCCAATTCTATGCGAAGCAGACCCGCCTGCCCGCTCAGGCTCTGCAGACGATACCCATCACCTGTCCCTTCGCTGTGTGGGGTCTGGACCTCGTCGGCCCTCTGCAGAAGGCGCCCGGGGGCTACACGCACCTGCTGGTCGCCATCGACAAATTCTCCAAGTGGATCGAGGTCCGACCCCTGAACAGCATCAGATCCGAGCAGGCGGTGGCGTTCTTCACCAACATCATCCATCGTTTCGGGGTCCCGAACTCCATCATCACCGACAACGGCACCCAGTTCACCGGCAAAAAATTCTTGGATTTTTGCAAGGATCACAACATCCGGGTAGACTGGGCCGCCGTAGCTCACCCCATGTCGAATGGGCAGGTAGAACGTGCCAATGGCATGATTCTACAGGGGCTCAAGCCTTGGATTTACAATGATCTCAACAAGTTCGGCAAGCGATGGATGAAGGAACTCCCCTCGGTGGTCTGGAGCCTGAGGACGACGCCAAGCCGAGCCACGGGTTTCACGCCGTTCTTCCTGGTCTACGGGGCCGAGGCCGTCCTGCCCACTGACCTGGAATACGGCTCCCCGAGGACGAGGGCCTACAACGAAGAAAGCAACCAAGCTAGCCGAGAAGACTCGCTGGACCAGCTGGATGAGGCTCGGGACAAGGCCTTACTACACTCGGCGCGGTATCAGCAGTCCCTGCGACGCTACCACGCCCGAGGGGTCCGACCCCGAGACCTCCAGGTGGGCGATCTGGTGCTTCGGCTGCGGCAAGACACCCGAGGGAGGCACAAGCTCACGCCCCCCTGGGAGGGGCCGTTCGTCATCGCCAAAGTTCTGAAGCCCAGAACGTACAAGCTGGCCAACAGTCAAGGCGAGGTCTACGGCAACGCTTGGAACATCCAACAGCTACGTCGCTTCTACCCTTAAGATGTTTCCAAATTGTCCATATACCCCGCACCCACGCAAAGTTTAGTCAACAAGGAAGGGTCGGCCTCGCCTCGGCAAAGCCCGACCCTCCCTCGGGGGCTAAAAGGGGGGAAACCCCCTCTGCGTCAAAATTTTCCTCGAACAAAAAAATCTCTTTTATCAGAATATCTTTCGTGCTTTTTGACTACTTCGAAGAGTGGGTCATGGAAACGACAGAGTACACGTAAGCAGCCAAGGCTGACCGAGCCGAGGGACTCCTACGCCTCCGGGATACGGATACCTCACTCATCACCTTCTGCGATAAGTGACTCGCGCTCGGATAAAGTGACTCCGCGGATCGAACAAGTCTCTACGTTCGGAAGCTCTTCTGTCGAAGTGATTCTTCGAGTTTTCTCGACTAAGTCGGTCATAGGGCCTCATGGATGAGTAAAAGTGCGCGTAAGCGGCAAGGCCGACCGAGCCGAGGGACTCCCACGCCTCCGGGATACGGATACCTCACTCCTCACCTTCCGCGAGAAGCAACTTTCGCTCGCACAAATATCCCTGTTACCGACAAAAAGTCCAGATGCCTGGAACAAGAGGAAAGGGGACATAGCTTTACAGCACAGCAAGGATGTGTGTTCTGGCCTCAACGGCCGCACAAAGCACGCGCTACAAGACAAGCTGATCCTGCAGGCTCAGGTCTTGGCGCTGGAAGGGGGCAGCGACACCCTCGGCATCAACAGCAACTTCGGCAAGGCCCGAACTAGCCTCGGACGACGACGCGATCCGAGGCCCTCCGCTCCAAAGGACGGCGTCATCACCACGCCCGGGCGACCGTTGTCAGGGACTTCTCTGGGAATCCGGCCCGAGCAGGTGGCTCGGCCAGCCACCTCCGGGGCCTCGGCCAACTACCTTCCGAGGGCACGAGCCCGGTCCGAAGCCTCGGCTGACCAACTCCGGCGTCGATCCTGCCAACGGACAACCCGGCTAGGCTCCGGCCAACCAGGTTTCATTTCCGAGCCAATTCCGCCTCTGCTCATGCTGATATCGCTACCCCTGGCCTCAGCTCGTCGAAGAGCGGCCAAGGGGTCTCTTTAACTAAGCTAGAGAAGCCTCGGACAACAGAGCCGACCGAGCCGAGGGACTCCTACGCCTCCGGGATACGGATACCTCACTCGTCACCTTGACACGAGGCGACTCATGCTTAGTGAAGCAGTTCAGACAATCAGCAGACGAGTCTTAGTGCTCAGGAACGAGGAAAAAGCACGGCTCCGTGCCGTAATTACATACATGTTCAGGCCCCGAAAGCCAAAATGAACAAAAAACCCGGCACTCGAAGTGCCATTACAAACGGAACTCCGGTTCCGTCCCCGTGGGTACAGACAACCTCCCCGCCAGGGAAGCCCGTGGAGCAACAAGCTCTGGGCGAATCACCAGCAAACGCGGGACGCCCCTAAGCGCCCCGGCAGCTCCTCGCAGCCGTCCTCGCCGCGAATGCAAGGAGGAAGACGGAATGTTGCATCCTAGCTGGGCAGCAACAGTTCTCCTTCCCCGGCATGACTGGAGGATGTCTCCACCGTGGGGCTAAAAGGCGATTGCCACCACCAGAAGCTGGAAAATGAGGTGGCCCGCCGACCCGCGTAGGAGGTGGGGCCCCGGCTCGCCTCGCTCCCCGCCCCGGCGAGGATGACGAACACCCTCAACAGTGAGGGCGGGGCCAGGACCGCAGCCCGGTTTGCCCCTCCCCATTCGGGAGCTGGAGACCACCGTCTTGGGTGATCACCAGCGGAGGGGAGCCGTTGGGCTGTGTGATGAAAATCCTTGAAGCCGAACGATGGCCGAAAGGTACCCGCTCCCACGGAGCGGTATCCCCCGACGACGAGGCACGGAGACGGCGGTTTCCCCCATCCGGGGGCTTGAAAGGTAGAAAGACACAATGCATAAGGGAGGAAGAAGACATGGTCGCCCTACGAAAGGGGTCGCCCTCCTTTTAAAGGCAACTCTCCGTGCTCGCGCCCCCAACCGTCACGGGCTGAGTCTTCTCCAACACGCCTCCAAAGCCCTCCCCTGCGGCGCGGGGGCTAGGACCCACCTGTCATGTGGACCGGCTCCGAGCAAAAGAAGCCAAACTGCCGCGCGCGGCGTGCGCGCAACCACCCAGCGGTTACAAGTGACCCTCCACTTTTGCCCAGACCAACGGGCGAAGGGGGCGGGCAGCCATGCGGGCGGCATGCAACCGCGCCAAGTGGACGCGCCTCTCCGACTCCTGATAGGCCAGCATGAAGGCTCAGGCCCACGCGTCGCGCAACCGGCGCGCCGGATGCTGCATGTAAACAACTATGCCACCTGCGCCACCACCGCACCTCCTCGGTTGCGGAACCAATACCGCGACCCAAGGCGGCCCAGCGCGCGGCCCAGCTGCGCCAGCCTGACGCGGCGGTCAAACACGGTCAAAAGTGGGCCAGCAGTAATGACAGTGGCAGGCGCGCAAGAGCAGCGATCACGCCATCAGCCAGGCTCACGTCCCATCCGGAGGCCGCAAGAGAACCCTCTCTCTCTCACGGTGTGAAGACGACACGCCCGTGACCCGTTCCTCGAATGGCTCGCGCACGCGCGACGGCAGCCTCGCCAACTACTCGCCCCGGCGCATTAACTCCGCGGCTCGACGGACAGCGCTACTGGCAGGAGCAGCTGGCGACGTTTCGCCTTCGCCAAAGCAACCACACCGAAAAAGGTACGCCACGACGTTCAATTTCGAATCCTTTATCCCTTTTCCTTCTTTCTCTATCTCTTGCAACAGGGACCGGGAAAGGAGATACCCCCAAAGGGATCCTTCCTCGTGAAGGAACTAGGCTCCGGGCCTCCTTACTGATCAGGGGTTCGAAGGCTGGCCCCCCGAAGGGTTCAACAGCCGCCTCAGATCGCGTGGGCCCGACACCCACTACTGGTCAGGGGTTCGAAGGTCGGCCTCCCGAAAGGTTCCACGACCGCCTCAGGCTACTCGGGCTCCACGCCCATTACTGATCAGGGGTTCGAAGGCTGGCCCCCTGAAGGGTTCACAGTCGCCTCAGACACCGAGCGAGGGATGACCAGGGGTACGTTCGATACATAACCAAGGCTCGGGCTGCGCTCCCGAGGTACCCTAGGACGTTTCCGAGACCAGCGGGAACGACTCTGTAACGGAATCCCATCGGAGGGAGGCAACGAGCCCTCGGACCCCGTCGCCAGGGGACCGGGTCCGGCAGATCACCCGCAGGTACTTTTGGGCGTGCCTCCGGGCCCCTAGCCGACCCCCAACGAACGGGGCACGGACGTCCACTCGGATTACCCGATTGCAGCTCACCGGAGACACCATGTTCGGTGCCCATCGAGGGTAACATGGCGCTCTCCCCCCCTCCTCCTTGCGGAAAGGCGACGTAGGGGCGTATGTAAAAAAGCCGAGTCTGTCCCTGATCGTCCTCTCGCTCTGTGCGGAGGCTCGGGGGCTGCTCTCGCAAACCCGACTCCGGCCAAACCGTTGACAGCGTCAACATACCAGCCCGAGAACTTGGGCCCCGACAGTGCACCTGGGCTACGGCCTGTTCGCATGAGGGAACCGCCAGACCAGCCGAAGCATTACGCAAGGCATTAAGACCTCGAAGGAGTGAAACCACTCCTCCGAGGCCTCGGGGGCTACACCCGGCGGGTGCGCTCGCGCGCACCCACCGGAACAAAGTGCAACCGAGAAAGGCTGGTCCCCTTGCAAAAAAGTGCGACGAAAGCCTCCAAGCGAGTGTTAACACTCCCTTCGAGGCTCGGGGGCTACTGTCGGGGACCATAATTAGGGGTACCCTCAAGACGCCTAATTCTCAGCTGGTAACCCCCATCAGCATAAAGCTACAGAGGCCTGATGGGTTTGATTAAGTCAGGGATCAGTCCATACGAGCGACTTGATCACGCCACGCTCGAGCCTAGCCTCGGCCGAGGGCAGCCGACCCTGAGATGGTTCCGTCTCGCCCGAGGTCTCCTCTTTCACGGCAGACGCATCTCCGGCTCGCCCGAGGCCTTGCCTTCGATAAGAAGTAACCCTGACTAAATCACCGCGCCAACCGACCAAATCACTGGGGCCTTTAACGCAAAAGGTAAGACTGATGGGTAGCCAGGCTTGGCCGAAAGCGCCAGAGGAGGCTCCGCCCGATCCAGGGCTCGGACTCGGGCTAAGGCCCCGGAAGACGGCGAACTCCGCTCCGCCCGACCCAGGGCTCGGACTCGGGCTAAGGCCCCGGAAGACGGCGAACTCCGCTCCGCCCGACCCAGGGCTCGGACTCGGGCTAAGGCCCCAGAAGACGACGAACTCCGCTCCGCCCGACCCAGGGCTCGGACTCGGGCTAAGGCCCCAGAAGACGACGAACTCCGCTTCATCCGACCCAGGGCTCGGACTCCGCCCTGGCCTCTGCCGAGCGACCTCCGCCTCGCCCGACCCGGGAGCTCAGGTTCGGCCTCGGCCATGCAGGATAGACTCGACCTCGGCCTCGGAGGAGCCACCACGTCGCCCGACCTAGGGCACAAGTCCGCCACGTCAATAGGAAGCGTCATCATCACCCTACCCCGAGTCGACTCGGGCCGCAGAGAACAGGACCGACGTCCCATCTGGCCAGCTCCGCCAGATAGGCAATGATGGCGCCCCGCTAGACCCATGACGACGGCGACTCTCAGCTCCCTTACGAAAGCAGGAGGACGTCAGCAAGGGCCCAGCCACTCCGACAGCTGTCCCTCCGTCCGGCTCCATCGCTTCTCCGACAGCCACGACGCCACACTAGCTGGGTGCCAAGATCTCTCCGGCTGCCACCTTGGCATGTACTTAGGGTACTAGCTCTCCCCCGCTAGACATGTAGCACCTTGCTACACCCCCATTTGTACACCTGGATCCTCTCCTTACGCCTATAAAAGGAAGGACCAGGGCCTTCTTAGAGAAGGTTGGCCTCGCGGGAACGAAGGGCAGGGGCAGGCGCTCTCTCGGGGCCGCTCGCTCCCCTCACCCGCGCGGACGCTTGTAACCCCCTACTGCAAGCGCACCCGACCTGGGCGCGGGACGAACACGAAGGCCGCGGGATTCTCCGACTCCCTCACGACCCGGCTCCGGCCACCTCGCTCTCGCTCTCCCTCTCTCTCTCTCCCCCCTTCGCGCTCGCCCACGCGCTCGACCCATCTGGGCTGGGGCACGCGGCACACTCACTCGTCGGCTCGGGGACCCCCCCGGTCTCGGAACGCCGACAATATCCATCGCCCAAGGACAAGAGCTGTTACAGGAAATACACTCGAGGGCTTGCGGTCACCATGCAGCACCCCGAACCCTCGTAGGAAACGCTTTCCGACAAGGTTTCTACTGGCCGACCGCAGTGGCCGACGCCACTAGGATTGTACGCTCCTGCCGAGGGTGTCAATTCTACACGAGACGGACGCACCTGCCCACTCAGACCCTACAGACAATACCTATCACTTGGCCATTTGCCGTGTGGGGTCTGGACCTCGTCGGTCCCTTGCAGAAGGCACCCGGGGGCTTCACGCACCTGCTGGTCGCCATCGACAAATTCTCCAAGTGGATCGAAGCCCGACCCTTAACCAGCATCGGGTCCGAACAGGCGGTGGCGTTCTTTACAAATATCATCCACCGCTTTGGGATCCCAAACTCCATCATCACTGACAATGGCACGCAATTCACTGGGAAAAAGTTCCTAGACTTCTTCGAAGGCCACCACAACCGTGTGGACTGGGCCGCCGTAGCTCACCCAATGACAAATGGGCAGGTGGAGCGCGCCAATGGCATGATTTTGTAGGGGCTAAAACCAAGGATCTACAATGACCTCAACAAGTTTGGCAAGCAGTGGATAAAAGAGCTACCCTCGGTGGTTTGGAGTCTGAGGACGACGCCGAGCCGGGTGTAATACCCAAATAGTTGGAGGAATAGGATATACAAGAATTGGTAAATATAAAAAAAAAGTTATTTGACCACTTGTGTTATTTTTCTCATTTTTACATATTCAAATCATGGGGTCACCTTGACTACCAGCAATTATATTAAATAAAGAAATTAGCACATCATGTTGGAGTTTATTTGTTTGAGCATCTGACAATAATAATAACAGTAATAAAAAAATACATTAATGATGAAAATTAGGGTTAAACCTAAATTAAAATCTAGAATTTGGAAATAAATTAGAAAAGGAAAGAAGAGAAAGAAAGGAAAACCCTATATACAACATGAAGAAAAATATATAAATAAATGTGCCTTTTCATACTGGCATCATTGATTTGAATATTTAATCTAAAGTACACATTCACAACAAATATTTGAATTCAAATCATGAATTTGAGTGGGAACCAAAACATGAATAAAAGAAAAGAGAACAGACTCTGCGGTTGGGCCAAAATCACCCCTCCTTGGCCCATTTCCGGATATTACTCCCGCGCCAGCCCATCCCTTGATCCCTTGCGCGTTGGCGTCGCTGTCGCTGGGTGGCGGGCCCACCTGTACAGCGCCTCTTCTACCCGCACGACACGGTCGTCTTCCTCCCCTCTCACCCGCGCGGCCTGGGATTCTTCACTGCGCGCGTCGAGGGCCCCACTAGCCAGTCTTTGACCCGGCGTTGCACAGCAGATCTTCCGCCGCATGCGCGGACTCCGTTGTGACGCCCCCTGTAACAGCTCCGCGGGCTCTCGCCATGAACCCCGCCAACGCTAACAGCCAGCCCTCAACCTCCCTCGCCCGGTCTTTATCCTCCGCGAATGCCGCGCGCTGTTGTAATAGAATGTCGCCGCCTCCACGCTTTCCTCGCTGCGCGCTCGGAAGCCCTCGGCTTCGTGTTTAAAAGCCAGGCGTGTCGTGCCAATCGTCACTGCGATACTCGCCGGTGGTGTAGCGCTTGCCGGAGGGAGTGTCGTCTGCATCAGGCATCGCCGGCGACCACCATTCTAGCCATCATCGGGATCTCCGGTGCGTATCGTCTTGAGAGTTTTACCCGCATATCATGCGCCTTGTTTACTATGGTAGTTGTCACTTGATCGTCGTGGGGTCTGACCACTGGGGTGCTCGTCGCCGTGGGAAGGGGGAAGAACTACCGGCACCGGGCAACCAGGAAGAAAGAGAAAAGGAAGTAGGAGGGCACAGGGAGGAAGAAATGCAGGGAACCGTCGGATCCGGGGGCCTGCGATGGTGATGAGAGGATGTAGATGTGTGCTGGGAGACGTGGATCCAGTATTGGGCGGCCCAGATTAGAAGTAGAAAAGCTATTCGGGCTCGTTACTTCTGGGTCGTCGATCGAGGATCGAAAGGCTCATATTAACTCGCGATGTGGGTGGTTTTGGTGCGCGGATTCTGGATCTAACGGCCAGGGTTGCGCGCGGGCTTGACGTGCGGCAAAGCTAATCTATGCTCTTAGATTTTAATCGAACGGTCCACAGAAACCGATACCCCTTCGCCGTGTCATTTTGTAGATGAAACCCTTAGTTTTTAGGAAACCAACCCGCCATCCACCGCGGGGTAAGTCTGTGTCTTGGGTTTCTTTCGCGTTAGACCCTGGACTTATCTGTTTTTAGCGCTCTGTCTAGAGAATAAGGAAAACCATATAAATAATATCTAAAATTGATTTTTAACACAAAAATAATTCCCAGAACTTGTTTAAATCATAGAAAATCCATTTTTAGTCCAAATTAATCCATTCCACTTTCTAAAATTTTGTAATTTTATTCTCTACCACCTAGAGCCTCTGTTTTGTCATGAAAACAATTAGAAATTTAATCTCTCACTTAATCCATTTTAAACACATAAAACCTTTGAAAATTCATAACTTAAAATCTATAACTCCAAAATTAATGATTCCTGTTCCTATGATCTTATTTTAATATGTATATTATTAAGGTGTATTTTGTTCTTATGTTTGGTGTAATGTTAATTTTGCCTATACCATGTTTGTTTGAATTACTACGACTAGCAGTGAGGTCACGAGTCACCTGAAGATCATCCTGGTACCTGGATTCTCAAGGCCCAGGCAAGTTGTGCCCTTGATCACTTCTTTTCACCTACTCATGTTCTAATTAATCATAATGATCTGCATAGGTTAATTTTGATGGGACCCAATAGGTTACCCTAGTTTGTCTATCTTTATACCTTGTTTACCACTGAACTTTCTGGGTAGTACTTGCTAGTGCTATATGTGGTTTTGGGTATGGAGATACACTATTCATGATCACACTTTTATTATCTGTTTATTATTATTGTTCATGTTAAGATCATTATGTTAATTGGAACATGGAGAACCACCCGGGAAAACAGTGCTACCACAAGGGAGGAATGGGACCCCTTGGCTGATTAATTAGGAAAGCTAGTGGAAGACTACCTTACCCGAAAGGGGCAAGGGCAGTAGGGGAGAGGTCAGTGTAGGGAGGCCCTCGGGAGGATTTTGCTGCGATGGCGGTCCTGCAAGGGATTCCTGCACTGGATCTTCCTATAAACTGTAGCGGGTTTTCGGAAGCTAGTGGGACTTTGTAAAGGCCTCGTAGTGGATCCCTAGCCATTCACCTCGGTAGTGTCTAAGGGCCTTGCAAACCCTGGCGACATGGGATACACGACTTGTGGGTAAAGATGCGCAACCTCTGCAGAGTGTAAAACTGGTATACTAGCCGTGCTCACGGTCATGAGCAGCTCGGACCCTCACATGATTAATCTATGGAACTTAAATTCAATTTATCATATGCATTGCATCGCAGGTGATGTTGTTACTTTTGTTCTATTGTTTAATTGGGTTGGTATTTACTTATACTTAGTAACTGCTAATAAAATTTTGACCAACTTTAAAAGCAATGCTCAGCTCTAACCATCTTCTTTGGTAAGCCTTACACTTCACGTGAGCTCCCACCTTTGGCGAGTTCATGCACATTATTCCCCACAACTTGTTGAGCGATGAACGTATGTGAGCTCACTCTTGCTGTCTCACACACCCCACAGGTCAAGAACAGGTACCGCAGGATGATGCTCATGGAGGATGCTGCGATGAGTTCGTGAGAGGTCTAGGTCGTCGTCTCCCAGTCAACTTTGGGTTGCTGGACCGTTGTCTCCTTATAATGTAATTATTTATTTTGTATAGAACTCCTGTTATATATAAAGTTGTGACATTCGATCCTGTGCCACTTTACATCATATGTGTGAGACTTGGTCCCAGCATACCTGGTGTTTATGTTAGCGCCCGGGTTTTGGACCCCTAAAATCCGGGTGTTACAGAAGTGGTATCAGAGGAATGTTGACTATAGGACGAAACCTAGATAGAACTGGACAACCATTACTTACTTACCTTTACTACTCTGATTCTTATCTAAACTTTTCTTGATCTTTTCTCATCTATTTCCGCTTTACTCTGATTATTCTTACCTTTTCTTTCTGAAGACAAATGTGGATTTCACACTTTGAAATCCTGTGCCTAAGGTGACCTTTAGGAATAGGAGACCTACTCTTAGGAACAAAATCAAAAATATTTTCTTAAGTATTTATATGCTTGAATGTTTGTTCTTATGATACTTGTTTGATTCGGATCTTTGATTGAGTGTGATGAGTTGTGGAGTAATGTCCACAATTGCATCTGCATATACACATAGGTATAAAAATATAATTATAAAATAACTAGACAACCTAGATTGTCCCCATTGGAACATATCTAACTTAAGAGATTTATCTTATCCTAAAAAGATCTCATTCTAACCAATTCATCTTATCTTAATAAGATTCTCTCTTATCTTAATAGATTTATTCTATCTTGAAAAGATTGTATCTCATCCTAATAGATCTAACTGATCTCAAGAGATTCTATCTTATCATAACATATCTAACTAATCTCAAAACATCCTAACATATCTTAATAATACATATTCTACCCTGTTGGACCTATCTAACCTAAACTAGTCTAATCTAGTCATATCCAATTTAATCTAGATCTTATCTTACCTAATGTGACCTGATCTAGTGTGGTCTAATGTTATCTAACTTAATGTGGTCCACTTAAACAGATTAATGACACTAGTAGAAGAGATTAGACCCCACTAGCCATGTATTAACTTAACTTAGCACATTGGATCAACTCAACCATGAGCTAACCCAACCCATAGAGCCATGAAGAATGGTATAACCTTTCTATTCCCACCTAACAACAAACAAACTTTTAACCTGCATCTTGTAGTCTATCTCACCCATACATATCTCTCATCTTGACAGATTCTATCTTACCCATGGATATTCACCTTATACAACTGGTTACCCCAATCTGGACATAAAACAAAGATTAAGCCCTACTAAAGAATCTTCAGATCATAACCAACTATTAGTTTAATCATTCTGCCTACCAAATGATTCCCTTGCAAAACTATCTTACCATATGCTTCTAAACTTTCATGGTCAATACCAGGAAAGGAAAGATTATCACGTAACAGCAAACAGAAATGAATCCTCCAAATCCTCCACCTGTTGAGATCAATCAAGTGGTTGCTACCCAAAGACTGGTAATACAACAATTAACAGACCTGGTGACTGAGATGCAAAATCAGATAAGACAACAACGCGAGGAAATACGTCAGGTCCGTCAAGAAATAAGGCAAGCACGGTTGGAGAGACAACAACAACAACAACCTCCACCACCACCAGCTCCACCAAGCTACATGGATATAAATTATGATGACTTGTAAGATCTAGATGTTACTTTAGTTAGTAGATGATATGATATTATTTTAGAAAGAACAATAAGGTCTATTGACCCTATGTTTTGTTAAAGAATTATACCTCATGCTGAGATTTCTTTGTTTGTGCATATGTTCCGAGAACAATATGAGTATACATCCCTAGTTCTTCTTAAATCTCGAGGACGAGATTATTTTTAAGGGGGGTAGGATTTGTAATACCCAAATAGTTGGAGGAATAGGATATACAAGAATTGGTAAATATAAAAAAAAGTTATTTGACCACTTGTGTTATTTTTCTCATTTTTACATATTCAAATCATGGGGTCACCTTGACTACCAGCAATTATATTAAATAAAGAAATTAGCACATCATGTTGGAGTTTATTTGTTTGAGCATCTGACAATAATAATAACAGTAATAAAAAAATACATTAATGATGAAAATTAGGGTTAAACCTAAATTAAAATCTAGAATTTGGAAATAAATTAGAAAAGGAAAGAAGAGAAAGAAAGGAAAACCCTATATACAACATGAAGAAAAATATATAAATAAATGTGCCTTTTCATACTGGCATCATTGATTTGAATATTTAATCTAAAGTACACATTCACAACAAATATTTGAATTCAAATCATGAATTTGAGTGGGAACCAAAACATGAATAAAAGAAAAGAGAACAGACTCTGCGGTTGGGTCAAAATCACCCCTCCTTGGCCCATTTCCGGATATTACTCCCGCGCCAGCCCATCCCTTGATCCCTTGCGCGTTGGCGTCGCTGTCGCTGGGTGGCGGGCCCACCTGTACAGCGCCTCTTCTACCCGCACGACACGGTCGTCTTCCTCCCCTCTCACCCGCGCGGCCTGGGATTCTTCACTGCGCGCGTCGAGGGCCCCACTAGCCAGTCTTTGACCCGGCGTTGCACAGCAGATCTTCCGCCGCATGCGCGGACTCCGTTGTGACGCCCCCTGTAACAGCTCCGCGGGCTCTCGCCACGAACCCCGCCAACGCTAACAGCCAGCCCTCAACCTCCCTCGCCCGGTCTTTATCCTCCGCGAATGCCGCGCGCTGTTGTAACAGAATGTCGCCGCCTCCACGCTTTCCTCGCTGCGCGCTCGGAAGCCCTCGGCTTCGTGTTTAAAAGCCAGGCGTGTCGTGCCAATCGTCACTGCGATACTCGCCGGTGGTGTAGCGCTTGCCGGAGGGAGTGTCGTCTGCATCAGGCATCGCCGGCGACCACCATTCTAGCCATCATCGGGATCTCCGGTGCGTATCGTCTTGAGAGTTTTACCCGCATATCATGCGCCTTGTTTACTATGGTAGTTGTCACTTGATCGTCGTGGGGTCTGACCACTGGGGTGCTCGTCGCCGTGGGAAGGGGGAAGAACTACCGGCACCGGGCAACCAGGAAGAAAGAGAAAAGGAAGTAGGAGGGCACAGGGAGGAAGAAATGCAGGGAACCGTCGGATCCGGGGGCCTGCGATGGTGATGAGAGGATGTAGATGTGTGCTGGGAGACGTGGATCCAGTATTGGGCGGCCCAGATTAGAAGTAGAAAAGCTATTCGGGCTCGTTACTTCTGGGTCGTCGATCGAGGATCGAAAGGCTCATATTAACTCGCGATGTGGGTGGTTTTGGTGCGCGGATTCTGGATCTAACGGCCAGGGTTGCGCGCGGGCTTGACGTGCGGCAAAGCTAATCTATGCTCTTAGATTTTAATCGAACGGTCCACAGAAACCGATACCCCTTCGCCGTGTCATTTTGTAGATGAAACCCTTAGTTTTTAGGAAACCAACCCGCCATCCACCGCGGGGTAAGTCTGTGTCTTGGGTTTCTTTCGCGTTAGACCCTGGACTTATCTGTTTTTAGCGCTCTGTCTAGAGAATAAGGAAAACCATATAAATAATATCTAAAATTGATTTTTAACACAAAAATAATTCCCAGAACTTGTTTAAATCATAGAAAATCCATTTTTAGTCCAAATTAATCCATTCCACTTTCTAAAATTTTGTAATTTTATTCTCTACCACCTAGAGCCTCTGTTTTGTCATGAAAACAATTAGAAATTTAATCTCTCACTTAATCCATTTTAAACACATAAAACCTTTGAAAATTCATAACTTAAAATCTATAACTCCAAAATTAATGATTCCTGTTCCTATGATCTTATTTTAATATGTATATTATTAAGGTGTATTTTGTTCTTATGTTTGGTGTAATGTTAATTTTGCCTATACCATGTTTGTTTGAATTACTACGACTAGCAGTGAGGTCACGAGTCACCTGAAGATCATCCTGGTACCTGGATTCTCAAGGCCCAGGCAAGTTGTGCCCTTGATCACTTCTTTTCACCTACTCATGTTCTAATTAATCATAATGATCTGCATAGGTTAATTTTGATGGGACCCAATAGGTTACCCTAGTTTGTCTATCTTTATACCTTGTTTACCACTGAACTTTCTGGGTAGTACTTGCTAGTGCTATATGTGGTTTTGGGTATGGAGATACACTATTCATGATCACACTTTTATTATCTGTTTATTATTATTGTTCATGTTAAGATCATTATGTTAATTGGAACATGGAGAACCACCCGGGAAAACAGTGCTACCACAAGGGAGGAATGGGACCCCTTGGCTGATTAATTAGGAAAGCTAGTGGAAGACTACCTTACCCGAAAGGGGCAAGGGCAGTAGGGGAGAGGTCAGTGTAGGGAGGCCCTCGGGAGGATTTTGCTGCGATGGCGGTCCTGCAAGGGATTCCTGCACTGGATCTTCCTATAAACTGTAGCGGGTTTTCGGAAGCTAGTGGGACTTTGTAAAGGCCTCGTAGTGGATCCCTAGCCATTCACCTCGGTAGTGTCTAAGGGCCTTGCAAACCCTGGCGACATGGGATACACGACTTGTGGGTAAAGATGCGCAACCTCTGCAGAGTGTAAAACTGGTATACTAGCCGTGCTCACGGTCATGAGCAGCTCGGACCCTCACATGATTAATCTATGGAACTTAAATTCAATTTGTCATATGCATTGCATCGCAGGTGATGTTGTTACTTTTGTTCTATTGTTTAATTGGGTTGGTATTTACTTATACTTAGTAACTGCTAATAAAATTTTGACCAACTTTAAAAGCAATGCTCAGCTCTAACCATCTTCTTTGGTAAGCCTTACACTTCACGTGAGCTCCCACCTTTGGCGAGTTCATGCACATTATTCCCCACAACTTGTTGAGCGATGAACGTATGTGAGCTCACTCTTGCTGTCTCACACACCCCACAGGTCAAGAACAGGTACCGCAGGATGATGCTCATGGAGGATGCTGCGATGAGTTCGTGAGAGGTCTAGGTCGTCGTCTCCCAGTCAACTTTGGGTTGCTGGACCGTTGTCTCCTTATAATGTAATTATTTATTTTGTATAGAACTCCTGTTATATATAAAGTTGTGACATTCGATCCTGTGCCACTTTACATCATATGTGTGAGACTTGGTCCCAGCATACCTGGTGTTTATGTTAGCGCCCGGGTTTTGGACCCCTAAAATCCGGGTGTTACACCGGGCCACGGGTTTCTCGCTGTTTTTCCTAGTCTATGGGGCCGAGGCCATCCTACCCATGGACTTAGAATACGGCTCCCCGAGGACAAAGGCATACGACGACCAAAACAACCAGACTAGCCGAGAGGATTCATTGGACCAGCTGGAAGAAACTCGGGGTGTAGCCTTACTACACTCAGCGTGGTATCAGCAGTCTCTGCGATGCTACCACGCTCGAAGGATTCGACCCCGAGGCTTCCAGGTGGGAGATTTGGTGCTTCGGCTACGATAAGACGCCCGAGGGCGCCACAAGCTTACTCCTCCCTGGGAAGGGCCGTTCATCATCGCCAAAATTTTGAAGCCCGGGACATACAAGCTGGCCAACGATCAAGGCGAGGTCTACAGCAACGCTTGGAACATCGAACAACTACGTCGCTTTTACCCTTAAAGTGTTTTAAGTCGTTCATGTATCTCGGTCCCTTTACATGTATAAATAAAAAGTCTAACTGTCAAGGGAGGATTGGCCTTGCCTCAGCAAAAACCGACCCTCCCTCGGGGGCTAGAAGGGGGGAACCCCCTCTGCGTCAAAATTTTCCTCAGAAAAGTTTTCTACCAAAACGACTTTTGTGCCTTTTGACTATATCGATAACGGAATCCTAAAAACGAGCAAGAGAGACCTTGAACGGCAAGGCCGACCGAGCCGAGAGACTCCTACGCCTCCGGGATACGGATACCTCACTCATCACCTTCCGCGAAAAGTAACTCGCGCCCGGATAAGTGATTCTGCTATCGAACAAGTCCTAACGCTCGAAACAAGCAGAAAGAAAACACAACTTTATACTCTGACACTAAAAATGTTTAGGCCTCAGTGGCTGCAAGAAACATACACATACTTAGAATAAACTGTTCCCCATAGGCTCAGGTGTCGGCAGGGGGAGGAGCAGCACCCTCGGCGTCGTTCCTACCCACGGCGGAATCTGACCCGACCTCGGACGGTGACACAGGCAGAAGGATCTCCACCTCAAAAAAGGAAGCCAACGCCGTGCCTGGGCCCTCGGTAGCCGCATCAAGCCTTTGGACCTCTGCTAGGGCGACCTCCTCTTCGTCGGGTAAGCAGTAGCCCTCGCTGACCCGCTCCAAATCCACGTCGTAGTGGGAAGCGAGGACAGCGAAGGCCCGCCTAACACCGTGGTGCAGTGCCCCGCGGAGTCTACTGCACACGTGGCCGCCCAAGGCCCGCAGGCGACTCTAGGGGGAGCTGCACGAGGGGACATCATCGAGGCCAAAGGTCCGGCAGAAGGCCGAGATGGCCTCGGACATGGCCATGCGGTCGGCCTCTTTTCTGCTCAGCCGCCAGGGCAAGCACCCTGCAGTTCTTGACGGACTCGTTAAGAGCCGTCTCGAACTCTAAAGACAGCCGGACAATATTCTTCAGACACGAGGAAAAGAATGAAGCTAAAACAAAGTCACAAAGCAGGCAAAACATACCTTCGACCCGGTCACGCTGCTGTGAGGCCATGGCTTGGGCAGACTGGGCAGACCCGATGGCCACGGCCAAGCCCTCCGCAAGGGTCCCGGCCCGAGCGGTCGCCTCGGGTCTAGAAAGGGGGGAACCCCCTCTGCGTCAAAATTTTCCTCAGAAAAGTTTTCTACCAAAACGACTTTCGTGCCTTTCGACTATATCGATAGCGGAATCCTAAAAATGACAAGAGAGACCTCGAACGGCAAGGTCGACCGAGCCAAGGGACTCCTACGCCTCCGGGATACGGATACCTTACTCATCACCTTCCGTGAAAGGTAGCTCACGCTCGGATAAGTGATTCTGCTACCGACGAACAAGTCCTAATGCTCGAAATAAGAGGAAAGAAACACGGCTTTATACTCAAATACCCAAATGTTCAGGCCTCAGTAGCCACAGAAAACAAACACACATACTTAGGATAACTATGCTACATAGACTTAGACGTCGGCAGCACCCTCGGTGGTTTTCCCGACCTGCGGCAGATGTCGTAGTACTTAAAGCAATTACATTTTGCTCTCAGGCAAATACCATTGCATTCCCTTACAAACGGGACCCCAGCTCCATTCCCGTAGGAATGAACTACCTCCACACCAGAAGGGCTGCAAGATAACAAACTCCAAGCGGCTCACCGGCGACCACTACACCAGCAGCGACAGCGACCTCTGCCTCGGGCGGCTAGACAGCAGCAGCGATTGCCCCAGGGCAAACGCTACTGTGAAAAGGCCCTCGCCCCCGTCCCCACACGGGGGGCGAGAACAAGCCATTAAAGCCAAAGAGCCGGAGGTCCGGCCACAGGCGGCACTGACGGTCTCATCGGCGGAGGCAACCACCTCTGCAGTGGGAAGCCTCACCTATGGCGGCCACCAGCTCAGCATCGACGACAGCAGCCACCTACGCACCAACGCCACACCGGCGAATGGTGGCCGCCCCAGCGTGCACAAGGAGGTCCTCGCTCCTGTCCTCGCTACGGGAGTGAGGACAAGACCATCCAGGAACGCGGACACCGCCCCTGCGGCATACGACGTCTTGTATGACCCTCCGGTGTGGCCGGCGGGGGACGGGCCGTGGACGTGGCCGACCTGCGCACGACGTGACCGTCGCCCGTGCGGTGGACAGACAGCCACACCCCGGCCAGGCAGCAGGTGGCAGTTCGCCTCCTCCGCAAGGCTGGTGAACGCCCTTCTCCCCTGAATGCTGGAGGAAGAAGTGGGTCGCCAGCCCATGCGGAAGGCAGGACCCCAACTCGGTGTGCCCTCCCCCCCAGCACGGATGATGAACATCCTTGAAGCTGAGGGCAGGGGGGAGGCCACAGTCCGGCTCGCTCTTCTCCACCACAAGGTTGACGGTCATCATTCTGGGTGACCACTGGCGGGGGAACTGCAGCCGGGCTGCATGATGAAAATCCTTGAAGTCGAGCGATGACTAAAGAGCGCCAACCCCCACGAGGCCGTGCTCCTCCAACAGCAGCAAGAAGAAGGAAACACCGGTGCACCCCATCTAGAGGCTCGGAAGATGGAAAGACACGATGAATGCGAGAAGAGCAAAGGCATGGCTACTGCCCGAGAGATTGATCCCTTTTTCAAGACAGATCTCCCCACTCGCGCACCAAAGCATCACCAGCAAAGTCTCCCCCGACGTGCTCCAGGGTTCCCGCCCTACGACACGAGGGCTAGGTCCCACATGTCATACAAACTGACCCAAAACGCGAAGATGGCGAACCGTCGCACATGAAGCATGCAACCACCCCGCGGTTAAGCGCACTCTCAT
Organism: Zea luxurians; assembly: GCA_029449295.1. Classification (NCBI taxonomy): domain Eukaryota; kingdom Viridiplantae; phylum Streptophyta; class Magnoliopsida; order Poales; family Poaceae; genus Zea; species Zea luxurians. The sequence goes on along the minus strand of JAOPSE010000012.1, from coordinate 10,708,529 downwards.
CCTCGCCGAAACCAGCGGTCGAAAAGGCGGGCCTCCATGCAAGAAGCGTGCAACTGCACCACGGTTGTGCACCCTTTCAGCTTCGTTGCAACCGGCGGTCCAGCATGGAGGCCCGGGCCCACATGTCATGTAACTGGCGCACCGGTTACCACGTGCAAAGAAACCGCACCGCCACTTGCGCCAATGTCGCGGCTTCTCGGGACTACAGAACCAGTGCAACGACTCGAGGCTGCCCCGCGCATGACCCAACAGTGTCAATTAAGTGCGACGGTCACGGGTCAGTTAGCCGTGGGGATAGACACGACAGTTGGCAGACCGGCAGTAATTGCAGCAACAGATGTGCGGAAGCAGCGGTCCAACCACCAACCAGGCCCTGGTCCCACCTACAGGCTCGCATCCTCCCCTGAAGCGGCAGGGGAGCCCTCTCCTACAGCATAAAGATGACGCACCCGTGTTCCATTCCTCGAACGACTCGCGCACGCGCAACGGATACCTCGTGAGTCGCCCACCCCGTCGCATTAACTCCCTGGCAGGGCACACATCTCCTCTAACAAGCGGGCGGGCGCCGTTTCGCCTCCACCATGATGACTGCCTCAAAAAAAAGTGTGCCACACTGTTTCGAAATATCTCCTTTCTTCCTTTCCTATTTCTCTCTCTCCGCAAGGATCGGGAAAAGGGACATTTCGAAGGAGCCCTTCGCAACAAAAGAAACGGGCCCCGAGCCCTCCTACTGATCAGGGGTTCGAAGGTTGCGCCCCGCGGGGTTCGGCGACCGCCCCAGAGCACTCGGGCTCCGAGCCCTTTACTCATCAGGGGTCGAAGGCTAGCCCCTCGAAGGGATTCGGCAGCTGCCCCAGAACATGCAGAGTCAGGGATGACCCTGGGTAGGTCCGTTACATGGCCAAGGCTCGAGCTACGCTCCTGAGGTACCCTAAGACATTTCCGAGACCAGCGGGAATGGTTTGCAATGGAATCCCACCGAAGGGAGCACCGAGCCCTCGGACCCTATCGAATGGGTCCGAGTCCAGCAAATCACCTGCAGGTACTTTTGGAGCGCGCCTCTGGGCCACTAGCCGACCCTTATCGAACAGGGCTCGAGCGTCCGCTCGGATTACCCAATAGCAACTCACCAGAAACACCATGTTTGGCGCCCACCAAGGGTAGCATGGCGCGTTCCCCCCTCCTCCTTGCAGAAAGGCGACGAAGGGGCGTACAATAAAAAGTCAAGACGGTCCTCGATCGTCCTCTCGCTCCGTGCAGAGGCTCGAAGGCTTCTCTCACACCAGGTTATGGCCAAATTGTTGACCACGTCGATAAACCAGCTTAAAAACTTGGAGCCTGACCATGCACCCGGGCTGCGGCCAGGCCGCATGAGGGAACAACAAGGCCGACCGAAGAATCACAAGAAGAATTAAGACCTCAGAGGAGTCAAACCACTCCTCCGAGGCCTCGGGGGCTACACCCGACGGGTGCGCTCGCGCGCACCCATCGGAACAAAATATAACCGAGAAAGGCTAGTCCCCTTGCAAAAAATCCGGCAGAACCTCCAAGCAAGTGCCTACACTCCCTTTGAGGCTCGGGGGCTACTGTCGGGTACTGTAATTAGGGGTACCCCCAATACTCCTAAGCATGGCTGAAAAACATCTTCAAAACAGACTGTAAAGACTGGTAAGCACAGCTCAAAGTTAAAGCCTCATCTACCAAGGGACGCAATCTCGTCTCGCCCGAGCCTAGCCTCGGGCAAGAACAGTAGTCCCGAACGGATTCACGCCTCGCCCGAGGGCCTCCTCAGGCAGCGGGCGCACCCCCAGCTCGCCCGAGGCTAAGCTCGGGCAAACTTTGTCGTATAGCAACCTCGGCCAAATCGCCTTACCGCCGACCGTATCGCATGCACATTTAATGCAGGGATCACCTGATACCTTATCCTGACACGCGCGCCTCAGTTGGCAGGGTCGAAATGACCGCAGTCACTTCGCCCCTTTTACTGATCGTTCTGACAGGAAAACAACACTATTCACCCCGTTCCGACTACTGTGCCAACCACTAGGGTAAGACTAACAACAGTAAGTCACGACCTCTCCCGAGTTCAGCCTCGGGCGTAACAGGGAGCTCCACCTCGCCCGACCCCAGGCCTCAGCCTCAGCCTCAGCCTCGGGAGAAGGTCTCCGCCTCGCCCGACCCCAGGCCTCGGCCTCAGCCTCGGCCTCGGGAGAAGGTCCCCGCCTCGCCCGACCTCAGCCTCGGCCTCGGGAGAAGGTCCCCGCCTCGCTCAACCTCAGCCTCAGCCTCGAGAGGAGTCACAACTTCGCCCGACCTCGGCCTCGGCCTCAGGAGAAGTCACCGCCTCGCCCGACCTCGGCCTCGGACCAACTACGCTACAGGGGATACATCATTACCCTACCTCTAGCTAGCCGCCTCGGGCTACGAAGGAACAAGACCGATGTCACATCTAGATTACTCCGGCAACAGGTAATGATGGTTCCCTGCATGCGTCCATGACGTCGATTGTTCTCAGCTCTCTACGAAGGCAAAGAAACGTCAGCAGGACCCAGGGCCACACCGCCAGCTACACTTCTACAGGGCTCAAGCACTTCTCCGCCGGCCACGTTAGCACATAGCTACACCCCCATATGTACAGCTGGACCATCCCCTTGTATCTATAAAAGGGGATGCCCAGGGCCTTCCTAAGAGAGGGGAAGAAAAAGCAGGGGGCTAAATCAGACGGCTCACCTCAAGGCCAAACCCTCTCTCACAAAGCTTGTAACCCCTACTACGAGCACCCCGGTGCAAGATAACATAAGCCTCATCTCCCCTCTTGTGTCTCATCTTGCATCAATCCATCTGGGCAGGGACACGCAGCGTCAAATTCACTAGTCGGTTGAGGGTCCTCGCGGGTCCAAAACGCCGACACCATGATATGTATATCCATCTGATATCTTCTTGGAATAAAATCAAGATTGCTTTGCATTGATCCTTTATATACTTTATACTAACCATATTGAAGTATATGCACTATACTCAAATTCCTATTTAGCACTTAGCAAACTAGTTAGTCCTTAATTGTGATTATCATTCAATTCACCAAAACCCATAAAGGGCTAGAAGATGCACATTCAAGAATCTTGAGGGAAATCATTGGTCACTCCCAAAATATAATAGTTGTTTTAGGCAAAATCATGAAGTTGCACCACCGAGGTAGGCTCAAGCTGGCCTAGGTTAGGTTCACCAGTCGATATACTAACGTTCAAGGAAACAATATCTTCTTTCCCTAATTACATTATGTTGGATTCATGGCTAAGAGGGCTAGGTTGCTAGGTGGTGATTCAATGGATATATGTCTAGGAAAATCAATGTATACTTGCCACTTCACATGGGAAAGGAAGGGAGTGATGCGAGTGCACATGAAAAGAAAGGGGGTTGGTGACTAACTGATGATCATTAAGCAAGGAATTAAGTAATGATCTACAAGTGCACCTCTTCTATGGTTGTCATTTTATCAAACACATTTAAGAAGAGGTGTCATATTGGGTGGCAGCTCAAAATTTTACTTCTAACACTTAGGGTAAACATGATTTCGTATGTTTAGTTCTTGTATAACCTTACACCTTCCACCACCCCTATCTTTTTAATATACTAGTGGAAGTGTGTGTGGCACACATGTGATAAAAATATTACATACAAGATGTTTATATATACCTATATAATATCAAATTCATTGATACATTGGCCTTATGTGTTGCTTTTTAGTAGAATTTGGTCTAGAGTTTGTTTCTGATAACCAAGCAAAAAATAAATTAACCCACGTGTCTCAAAATTTGATTTAAAATCCTTGGTTACAAATCTAATTGGTGACATCAAATTAAAAAGTAAACAATATGTTACATTGGAAAATTTCAAACTTAACCAATGATCTTTTCTAAACTACCATAATCTAGTTATATAACCAAATTATCACTAACCAACCTAATAAATCAACAACTATAACTTTATCAGTTTAATAGGTAAATATAATCTTATTGCTTGATATTGGTGATGGCGATGTGGACCTCATCGTCGATGGGCTCAACCTCGAACACAACACCATGCTCCTTCGTTGCCTCCTCGAGGGTGTTAGGCGCGTCGGCATCCCCCACAACGATGATGACTTCCTCCCATTCCTCAATGGCATTATGCAGCTTGAGGGTGCACAAGATAAAGGCAATGGAAACTAGAGTAGTGGCGAGGTGGCGCACAGCGGGTGGCCTCCGGCGCGTGATAGTGAAAGCACACAGCCAGGAAAGGAAGAAGATGGGATGGCTAGGGCAATGGCCGTGACGGAGCACACAAGATTTCTGATGCTCATGAATGATGCATCGCTGCCTCTCCAACCTCGTCGCTCCCATGAGGAGATTCATTTGACAACACACCAAATAGACGATGGAGATTTCCTCATAGGCATGTTGGTACATGCACTTTTAGTTTTCCAGCTAGAATTGGATGTAGTATACTGTACTCAATGCTCACATATCAACCTCATGATATCTTGGGTGAGGATATACCTCATAGATTGTGCAAATTCTATCCATCAATCTCATGTGCCAAACTAAAGAGGACAATGTGGCATTGGTCGGTGTCGCACCATGCGGTGACCTACTTGGAGAGGTTGGTGACTCTATGCTCGATGTGACAGCCGAGGTCGAGACTGACAAGCTCATGCACGGGCAAGACGAACTACACCATGCCGACCGTGCTCGCGGTAGAGGTCGGCGTAGCGGCGCATGTGCTTCTGGCACAACGAGCCAGCAAAACTAGCATGGTGCCATCAGTGGCACAACCGCTTGCTCTCTTAGCTGTTGAGTTTCTATGTTCCGGCCAACTGTCGATGACCGTATGGTTCTAATAAAAACAACTAAATCTAATGGTTGTAATGGATAAAAGAGGTATTTTATAATTATTGTCCAATGTAGTATCTATGTATTGAAGCCATCTCAACTGATCCTGATGTAACTGAAAAAATGGTTTCTTACTAGACACAGGGGATGCCCACATTTCAGTGATTCCTTTTAATCCTCATTCGAGAATATATACATGTTTGTTGGCTCCGATTTGGGGACCAAACACTAGGAGCATACTGCCTAGCGTGGTCTCTACAGCGGAGCGGACGGTCCGTGGCAAGGGGGAGGACGGTCCGCACTCTAGGCCAGACGGTCCGTGGTGCATTGAGAAATGATAACTTCCTTTAGGGCAAAGAGCCAAGGAAATCTCAGAGCCAAGGCGGTGACCCAACTCGATGTACCATAAGATGGTTATCCTGAAGATGGCGATGAGCCCCTCCAAAACCTAAATCTTGCCCCCGGGAGGAACCCCATCAAGGATGAAAGCTCTAGGGTTGTCTTGGGATCGGCAGGCCACCCAAGACGCCTCAAGACGACACAGAGTCTAAGCAAGGTGAAGATTGTGCCTCGATCGACAGGCCACCTAGGGCGCCCTAGACGTCGTCGAGCCGAAAAGGGTGATGATGTGGGAACTACAGTTAGGGCTATGCTACATCTACTCCTAGGACATGAATGGTAAATAAAGTAAATAAGATTGGTTAGATTGGAATGTGTTCAGAGTCTACCCTCCTTATCTGTACACCAGGGTCAACGACCCTACTTGAATTACCGACAGACAAATTCCCAATGAGGACATGCCGAGCCGACTTGATTTGATGCTAAGGGGCAGGGTTTCAAATGCTAGTGCCCCCTCATCTTATTCTGCTTGGAATCTGCCCCCTCAGAGTCCCTTTTCTAATTTCGTTTCCAATCCTCCTGTTCGAGATGGCAGTCTAGGCCATAGAGTGCGACCCTCCTTAGAGGACATCGAGGCTTTCATTGCTCCCTTCCAGAATCTTCCCGAGGCTGAGAAGCAGATCCACTTTGAGATGCCGACCAGTACTGATGATGCTGAGATGAACGTTGTTCTTAGCATGCTGGCTGAGGAATCATCTGACTCTACCCGCACTGAGCCAATGGTGGTTGCGATTGGGCAGGACCTTGGTGAAGACGAGGAAATTCGAAAACCTGAAGGTGCTCATCGCAAGCGATCACACTGAGTGAACCATCTAGTTGTGCCTGACGAGGGAGAAAAGAAGAAAAGGTGACTCCAGCGGCTATCATGCTTGGAGCAAGATGCTGGCCCCTCCACATTATTCCTCGGCGATGGCCCGGTGAGCACCATCCTTGAGGACAATGTCAGAGGTTGTGACGATGTTCGGGTTGCCGATGGTGTGCTTGATGAGGATGAGGAGGAAGAAGAAGAAGAAGTTCCGTTAATCCGCAAGAACAATCGTTGCCACAGGGGCAGCGACATTCCGATGCAGGCCTTATCTGCACTTGTCAATCTTCAGGGGTTGCCGATATCTGATTTTGACTAGGCATTGGAAGAGATCATCCCCGAGAACCTTTTATTGCAGCCTCCTGAGGTTGACAATCCCATCAACTGTTCAGAGGTCCCAGATGATGTTCTTCTGCCACGTGATCCTGTTGGGCAAGAAGTAACCCGGAAAGTTTCTTGTGCTTCGTCGACCTTGGAGGGCAGTCTAGCTCGTGAAGACGCATCGACCCTCAATGCCGCTGATCCAAGTCACCCAGCTCCTCTAGATATGGCTGAGGGATCTCTAGCCTTGGAAGTGGCTACTACAGAGGGCCCAGCCCCCGAGGGTATTAGGGTAGGTTCCTCTTCTGCTGCTTCCATGGACGTCCACGTTGGATCAACACCAGTCCAATCTAAGGAGCTCGCAGTGACATACTTATCTGCTGCTCTCGCTGGTCTAGTCACTTTAGAGGCCAATGACCCAGGCGCTAGGAGTCTGCCACCTGCTGACGAGACTAAGGTTCCACCAAGTCGTGCCCTCGATATCGTTCCTGTTGACATCCCTTCAACAAGCAATGCACCGATTCTTCCTACTTGGGTCTCCCCTTGTTCCTCTCCAACCTTCAGGTGAATCAACTTTTGCTTTTTACAATTCATGCTGGTAGCTTTCTTGCTTATTTTTTCATAATCATAGGATGTTCTTGGTTCCATATCTTCCCAACTGAAATCCTGTGGCACTCCTGTCCCCGATCAAATTTCAACCTTGATGCAGTGGAACCCTTTACTGCTTCAAAAACAGATAGAAGATCTGAAGGCCTTAAACACTAGTTAGTGAGCTCATAGTTTCCTTTTTTGTTTTCATTGCCCAGCCTATCTTATGTCTTGTGCTTTTCTCTGCTGCTTTATCAGATTTGGCTCAGCGATGTTCTGATACTGAAGAGAAGTATACCCAGAGTCAGGTCGACTTGAGCCAAACCTCTGCTTTCTTGGACAGTGCTCGCGCCTTAAACTCTTCTCTGAATGCACAGCTTGACTCCGAGAAGATGGCTTATGAGGTAAACTCTCTTGGCTACTTGTATTTTGCTTCAATGAACAATGTTGTTCTTGCTTACAGGAGGAAAAGCGAGCACTCATTGCTTCTCGTGACAATTTGGACAGGCTATACTGTGATGCCAGCACATCCTTGACCATTCTAGAGAGGAGTCACTGTTTTACCATGTCGGACTTGGACCATCATCGTGACGAACTTAGGGCATCCTATGATGAAGTGTCCCGACTTGGTAAGCTACTATCTACCAAAGATTCTGTCATCAAGGAGCTACGCGCTTCCAAGAAGCTTGTTACTCAGGAGCTAGAGGCCGCCCACCTCCATTTCAAGGCCTTGGAGGACGACCGCGTCGTTATGAAGGCGATGTGCGACAAGGCTATGGATAAGGTTGTTCGTGCTGGGCGAATCCTAATGAGGAGGCCTGGCGTCATGGTGCCTGAAGACATTGTTGCTGATGTTGTTGTCGCGCCTGATGTCGCGAGCCGACCATCTTCTTCCGCTACTCCTGCAGTGAAGGCTTCCTGCAAGAATGCTCCAGCGCAATGATTTTCTTGAAAAACACTTGTTCATTGAGTTAGTACTTTTTAGAGAAAAAGTGTGGTATGAGTTCTGTGTGTATGTAATTGGACTATGTTTGGACTGATCATTCTATTAGTAGGGTGCTGAAAACACCCTTGACAATACGAGCGAGTTATTTTTCTTTGAAGCGCTCCCAATTTGAGTTGGCTATTTTGTTACTAGGGTATAGCGATCACCCTAACTCGTGTACGCATACGCACCGACTTAAGCCGTTTCTGACTTAAGCCGATTACTCTGTTAGTAGGGCATAGTGATCACCCTAAGTCATGTAAGAGTGAGCATGTCGCACCGACTTAAGGCGTTTCCGACTTAAGCCGATTGCTCTGTTAGTAGGGCATAGTGATCACCCTAAGTCATGTAAGTGTGAGCATGTTGCACTGACCTAAGGCGTTTCCGACTTAAGCCGATTGCTCCGTTAGTAGGGCATAGTGATCACCCTAAGTCATGTAAGCGTGAGCATGTTGCACCGACTTAAGGCGTTTCTGACTTTAGCCGATTGCTCCATTAGTAGGGCATAGTGATCACCCTAACCTGTGTTGTGCTAATTTCGAGTTGAACCCAATCTAAGTTAGTTGTCAATCAAGAACTTGAATGCCTTGGAAGATGAAAGCTTTATTGATGATGAAATCTTCTGCTTACAAAGTACGATTCCCCCTCTAGAGTTTTGAGGTATTGCTAAGGGTAGAATTTCCTGAGGCGCTCAATATTCCATGAATTTCCCACTTCGGTGTCGTCCATCTGAGTGAGCTGGTAGGATCCTAGCCATGTGACCTCTGCAACGACGAACGGTCCTTCCCATGGTGGTGACAGTTTGTGTCGTCCCTCCCCCGTTAGTACTCGGCGGAGGACCGAATCTCCCACTACAAAGGATCGATGTCGCACAGCTTTGTCGTGGTAGCGCCTTAAGGTCTACTGGTATCTGGCTGACTGAATTACCATATTTAACCGTTCCTCTTCTAGCACATTGATGTCCTCTAGCCTGGTTGCTTCTGCTTCGGCTATGCTTTCAAAGGCTAACCTGGGCGTCCCAAAGATCAGATCAGCTGGTAGCACTGCCTCCGACCCATGCACCATGAAGAATGGTGTGTTCCCATGCAGAGCTTGGCTTGGCTGGGTTCACAGGCTCCAGACCACATATGGTAGCTCCCCGATCCTCTACCCCGCAAGCTTCTTGCTTCTATCGAACACCTTTTTCTGAGTGCATCAAGTATCATCCTGTTGGCTCTTTCCACCTGCCCATTAGCTCTTGGGTGTGCCACTGATGCGTATTTGATCTGAATGCTCCTCTACTCGCAGAAATTGAAGAACTTCGAGCTAGTGAAGTTAGATCCCAAGTCAGTGATGATGCTATTAGGTATTCCAAACCTGAACATTATCTCCTAAATGAACTCCACTACCTTTGCTGAGGTTAAGGAAGCTATTGGCTTGTACTCTATCCACTTTGTAAATTTGTCGATGGCAACCAGTATGTGAGTATACCCTCCTTGAGCTTTCTTGAAAGGCCTGATCATGTCCAGCCCCTAGCATGCAAACGGCCAGGTCACAGGAATGGACTGCAGCTGTTGCGCGGGTAAGTGTTGTTGTTTTGACAAGAATAGGTACGCCTCACATTTCTGGACTAACTCGGCAGCATCATTCTTCGTAGTCAGCCAATAAAACCCGGATCTGAAAGCCTTTCCCACCAGAGTCCTTGATGCATCATGCACACCACGCTGCCTAGCATGAATCTCATCCAATAGCTGTCTCCCAGTAGCTGAGTGGATGCACTTCATGAGGACTTCTCTAGTGCCTCTTCTGTACAGCAGGCCCCCTATGATGGTATAGTGTAGCACCCCGAAAATTCAAATCTTGAAATTTTCTCAAACTCGCTCTAAATTCAAAATGAATTTTAAATTTCATCTCAAAATGTTTGTTTGCGAGTAGATATCAACAAATAAAATATAGTGGTCTATATTCTCTCCAAAATCCTCCTCAAAATATCCTACAAGTATTTCCCCAGTGATCCCCCTCAAATTCTTTCCAGAAATACTGCCCAGATATTCCACCGATATTTCTCCAAATATTTTCCTCCTAAGAAATACCTTCAGAATCATTTTTAAAGTCCCTACAAATATTTTCTTCATAATTTTCCTCATGCTCATACGTATACGTACACCTCCGGTGTCATACAGTGAGCTCTACAAGCTAATTTCACTTATACAAGACTAATACATGCTTATCTCCCACTAATCCTCGTATCCTCCCACTAATCCTCGCCTCCTCCCCCTAATCCCCCCACCTAGCCTATAAATAGAGGGGCAAGGGCCTCCTCTCAAGCCACCCCAAACCATTTCATGGCAACTCTTCCCCCACTCCAAGTCCCACACAAGCACACACTAGCACAAGGATCGTTCGGTCGTTCTTCGATCGTTCGTCCACCTGTTCTTAGTTTGTTCGTTCGTTCGTCCGATCGTTCGATCGTTCGTCCAATCATTCATAGTTCGTTCGTCCGTTCGTCCGATCGTTCGATCGTTCGTCCGTTCGTTCGTCCAAATAATCTTTGTTCAGCCGTTATGCTGCCGAAGTTTCGATCATTCGTTCGTCCGATCATTCGATCATTCGTCCGTTCATTCATAGTTCTGATTCATCGTTCATTGTTCGTTCATAGTCCCTATTCATCGTTCATCGTTCGTTCATAGTCCCTATTCGTCGTTCATAGTCCATATTCATTGTTCATCGTTCATTCATAGTTCCTATTCATCGTTCATCATTCGTTCATAGTCCCTATTCATCATTCATAGTCCCTATTCATCGTTCATCGTTCGTTCATAGTCCCTATTCATCGTTCATCGTTCGTTTATAGTCACTATTCATCGTTCATCGTTTGTTCATACGACTATTCACCATTACTATTCATTATCGTTATTATTCATCAATACTAATCGCCATTACTATTCATCGTTGTTACTATTCATCGATGCTATCTATTGTTACTATTTCACCGGCACTATTATCATCTCTATTCATCGTCGCTATTCATCGTTACTATTCATCGATCATTCGATGACCCCAAATTTCAACTGTTCATCCATCATGCTATCCAGTTCACCTAAGACCTGCCAGACCAATATTCCATTCATACGAACTCCGGTGACTGATTTTCCTTCCAGTGAGAACTTCCCATCTGGTCGCCCATCCTAGATTTCTCTAAGTTGAGCACGCTTAACTTTGAGATTCTTTCAAGCCAGGCTTCCAAACTCAGATTCCAATAATTCTTGTTTCTGAATTCTTATCAAATTATTCCCTATCCAACCATGTCATCCCTTAAGCATGGTTCATATTCCAGAAAACTCCCAAAATACTCTTGTCCCATATTCTGCCTATAATTTTCCTGTTCAGACTAAGTCAGACGATCCATTCATCACTATTCTCACCAATAGTAAACTCTACTGTACTACACCACATACACCCAGCTATAAATAGACCTAGCTACCCTCTCCCTCTCCACACACTCAACACCCTCAGCTAAGGCAAACACCCCACCCACTCAGTTACTCCGCTCTGCCGGCTACACGCATAGTGTCGCTTCGCCTCCAATCCACCATTCTAGTAAGCACATCCACTCCACCACTAGTAATATCACAACACCACATGACACAGATTCTGCTCAAGACTCTACCCATCCATATATCGCCATTCTGACCACTATACTAAATATTTGTTGATATACTTGCTAGTTTGTATGTTTGCTTGTTCATGTTGAATAGTTATCGGAGCGTTCGTGCTGTCTCGTGAAGGCGAGATCTGCAAGTCTACGGCAGGCGGTGGACCCAGAAGCCAGTTCCGCGAGCTCTCCCCCTTTTGTCGGTTAAAGCAACGGCAAGCTCACTGGATCCCTTTGATGCATAAATTACCTATGCTTTTTCAACCACAACCCTCAGCCTATTATTTTATGCATGATATGATTTTGAGACAAGTTATTATGGCAACCCAGCCTTTGCCGCAATTAATCTTTATACTCCTTGATATCTTTGTTACAAATGATTTGAGAAAAGGTGTGAGTTTTCAAACTAAAATGTTTTTCAAAATGGGTATGATGAAGGGTTGTCACCCTTATCACCTTTGAGCGGAATGATCAGGGACTCCCTGGTTTAGGCGAGGGCCTAAGGTGATGGCTCTAGCTCAGCCGGGTTAGGTGTGAGCATGAAGGATTGTCCCTCTCGCCTAACGACCGATTTGTCATCACTCCTTACCTATACTCTTATCAAGTACAACCACTTGAGACTTTATGGGCAGTCACTCAATTTGAACTTGTATAGTCCGAACCCTAGGGTTATGATGGCTGGGGAGCACCGGGAGGATAAGGAAGGGGAATGTTTTGTCCGATTTGGGCATGGTGGTGGCCTGACTCCTTCCGGTATAATCGTTAAGGTAAGAACGTGTAAGGAAAGAGAGAGATTCGGCATTCGGATCTCACAACGGTGAGATTGCAGAAACCGAACTAGTGGGTAAAGTGTATACCTCTACGCAGAGTTTAAAAACCTATTCGAATAGTCCGCGTCCACAGATATGGATGAGTCATGGCATGGATTTGACAATTAGTGTTTTGTTTTCCCAAAATGATTTTGAAAAGTGGTTTTAAAAGGTCCGGCGGTTGAGCTATGAGCTATGGTGGACGGGAAGTCTAGTAGCTGTTTTTGAAAATGAAAACCAGTGGGAAACTGCTGAGATACTTGGATGGTTTAGTCCAGGGGATTTTGTTCTATATTGAAAAACTTCCTGCTCCTTTGGGAGAGGATGTGCTTTGAAAAATATAAAATGTTTTACAAAATAACCTTGCATCAAATATTGCTCTTTCTACAAAATATCTTGAGCTCAACATATTCCATGCATTATATCTGATTTCCCCATTCCGCGGGTGAAGGTGGGCTGCTGAGTACGTAAGTACTCACCCTTGCTTATTTGTTGTTTTTCAGAGAAGGAGATCGCTGATCGGGTAAGAGTTACGCTTGTTCCCAACCTTGTCTGTGGCTGTTGGACTGCTGATTTGCTTCGCTGCGTATATCGGGCTGCTTCAGCCCCACTCTGATGATATGTCCCGAGTTGTGGACTAACTCTTAAAGTTGATCGCCACCTTTATAGGTTTGTCTCATTTAAGCAGATCTGGAATCATCTGATGTATAAATATGTTTACTAGCCTCATGGGACTAGTAATTATATCACATTTGAGTCCCAGAAGATTAGGGCGCTTCAGGTGGTATCAAAGCTGTTAGGTTGGCCGCAGGACGTAACCCTTAGCCTTGATCCAAAAGTTTTTGAGTCAAAACTATTTTCTTAAAAAAATCTTGCTCTCATCCCTCCATTTCAAAAATGTTTTCCCCTTTCCTTGTCTTAGAAGTCAGATGGAGGTCCGCTGCCAAACCAGCTTTTGCTAGAATGAAGATGGTTTCCCCAAGTTGCTGAGAGCATGCACAGTTCGCCTCGGAATCAGTAACCAGCCAGAGTATGATGGTCGTGAATTCGTCGAGCATGGCATAGAGAAGTGTGTCGTGACTGTATACATTGGATCCAGTCTGCACCATGTGGAATGGAGTGTCACTGCTGCGGGGCACAGATTCAAAGACACCTGCCAAGTCGTCGCTCGCAAGGCATTGAGTACCCTATGTCAAATCTATGAAGAAGAAGTGGCTAACACCCCGCTTAGATTCTTTCCGTCTTTTCAGAGAGACCGTCCCGATTGGATGGCCGGGATGCGTGCATTGGAAGGGCAGCAACTGCTTGAGGACGACCCCACAGTCATGTACCTCACTGCATACCTGCTCACCCTGGATGCACAATATGATTTCTTGGCTCGGCACCACCGTCAGATGATTGCCCGAGCAGAAGATGTGTCACACCCAGTTTTAGAAGGCAAACCGAATGCGAATCATGTACGTGCCAGGATCAGAAACTCACGTACACAGCGATTACATAATTGGACATCATCACACAATGCTCAAAATAAATAGCGGAAAGGTACTTTATTACATCAAGATGTCCAAGACATCCATAGAGTCTATTACATAACCATTGTTCAACATAATTATCAAAGTGCGGGATTACGAAACGTAGAAGCTAAGCCTACACAGGCAGCTGACTAGGGGTTTGCCACTAAGAAAGAACTAGAACTCGTCGTAGTCCTGAAACTCCTCGAAATCTTCCATGTTGCCAGCATCACCTCCTGAGTACTAAGTACGGTGGGGACAACCTGGGGTCGGGTGGTGTGTAAAGCAAGGGTGAGTACACATCAACGTACTCAGCAAATGCCTCGTTTGGCTAAAGTGGACTAGCTGTATATGGGGTTGCAAGCAGTTGCTTTTAAGTTAGTCAAGTATTTATTATTAGTAGTAGAGCCAACTTTTAGTAATAAACCCAGTTATTACCCAAAAGTACTTCCTCAAACGAGGAAATATCAAAGATTAGATTTTATAGCATCATTGTTAATCATCATCATAAAAGTATCCAAAGTTCTTCTAATCAAAGAGGATCCCAAGGCTGCTCTTAACCGTGAGCTCGGCTGATATACCAGTTTTAACACTCTGCAAAGGTTGTACACTTTACCCACAAGTCGTGATCCCTTTCTAGCCTAGGTTGTACAGACCCGATCTTCACTACCAAGGTGAATGGCCAGGGATACACTAAGTAGCCTTTATAAAGATTCCCCTGGTGCATAGCTGCTCGTTAGGTTTCGCCAGTCGTACAAACGCAGTACACCTCCCCAAGGTGGGTGACTAACAAAACCAAATCGAAAGAACCTCTGCACGCCAACCTTGGCAGAGCGAGCACTACGCCCCGGCCCTCATTGATGGCCCTCTGGCAAAGCCAACTACACCCCAGGTTCATCTAATTAATCAGCTAAGGGCGTCCCATTCCACTCTCATGGTTGTACTGTTATCCCGGGTGGTCACTCCATGAATAGGTCCTTATGGAGAGGTACTCAGGAAAAAGGCCTGAGTCCCCTAAGGTATCACAAGATCATTCACATAATTAGGATAACAGTATCGTATCATAAATATTCACATCATGTTCATTGATTTAAGTTAAGGCAATAGCAAAATGGTAACCATGATAACCCGAAAAGGTAAAACAAGGATAAGTGAATACAGACTAGTCAATCCTTAGGTTTCATAAAGTAATGCGGGACAGTGAATCATAAAGTATGTAGAACATAATAGGTCAGAGAACACTTGCCTTCACCAGGTTGCTGCTCAGGGAGGTCTCCAACTACACACTCAGGAACCTCGGACTGCTCGTTGTCTAAATAAAGCGAGCATGCATTCAATACAATTGGAAAGTACAAATAAACATCACACCAAACATGTACAAACATTGGAACACCTCTTAAAAAGACACAATACTACATAAGGGATAATGAATTCAAAGTATAACATAAACTATAACATATATCAATTTTATTTGAAAATAGATTACTATTCCCCTAAGTGTTACTTACAAGTACATAACCATAGTTCACCTTATTTTATTGTGACCTAAATTTAGACCAGAGATGATTTCATGTAATACACATTATTAGTCTCACAAGCTTACACATGTTTAAATCTCTAAGGTTCTCCTTTTATTTATTTTATTAAATAAATAAAAATACATCTACACTAGTTCATATTCAATCCTAAGAATTAGAGTGTGCAGACAGTAAGTGAAACCATTTTATTTAAACAGAGAATAATTCTATGAACATTTTACAATTTGAATCACTAAATTTGGAGTTCATATGCAAAAGTTATGAAATAAACAAGTTTTGGAATTCAAAATATGAAATTAGGGCTAATTCTGTGAATATTTAAAAGTCCAGGGTTCAATCTGCAAGATTAGAGGGGCTTGCGCGTGAAAACCAGGGACGGCGGGTTGATTTCCAATAATCGAGGGTCTCTTTAATAAAACAACCACGCGAAGGGGTATCAGGTGAATCTAACCGTCACATCTAAAACCAACGACTGAGATAAGATCTACGACCGAGGGCGCGCGCGGGGGCGGGAGAGCACTGACAAGCAGGCCAGAGGCGTCAGGGCACGCGTGCGCGAAGCGTTATCTGTGGTCCAAGCCATTCGATCTGAATCGGACAGAGGGGATCAGACCAGGGGAAACAGACGGCTGCGGGCAGCGCCTCTCCTCTCCGCGGCGGTGAGGTCACCGGAGTTGAGGCTAGCACGAGCTAGGGTGGCTCCGGGGTCACCGGAGTTGGGCAGAGAGGGAGAGGGCACCACGGCAAACTCAATGGCGGGGAAGAGGCCATGAATCCACGGGCAGAGAAGGGAGAACGGCGGTGAGAAGGTCTCGGGCGGGCCGGAGTAACTCCGGTGAGCCATTCCGGCCACGGGGAGGGGACTTAAGGCGCGCTAAGGCCTGGGCTAGCTTCAGCAGAGGCAGTGGGCACGGGGACGGGTGTCTCACCTCGGGGCAGAGCTCGGAGAGGCCTGGCACGGTCTCCGGTGAGCTGGATGGGCGGGAACACGGGCGCGGGTCTCCGGCGGTGGCTGGCGGCGTGGGCAGAGCGCGAGAGAGGGTGAAGCTGCGTGAAATGAGGTGAGCGGTGTGCGCGGGGCACTGGTGGGGCTCTAAGAAGGGAGCTAGGCGCGTGGGGCGTCGTGGCCGAGAAATCCGGTGATGTGCGTGAGTGCGCACGCGCCGGTCCACGACGAGCGCGGAGGGGGCGGAACTGACAGGGAGGGTCCACGGCGCAGAGAGAGGAGAAAGGGGCGTGCGGGGCAACGTCTCGACGACTGGCGAATCGGGCCCGTGAGACAAAGAGAGAGAGAGCGTGCGTGGGCAAAGGAAACTGACGCCGACAGGTTGGCCCCACTAGGTGGTCCGACACCTTCCCATGGGGTCCAAGACCTCCACGTGTGTGAACTGGATCCCTGGAATGGGATCCGGACCCCCCTATATGGGGTCCCAGGGTTCCAGGACAGAACATACCCGGGCCTTAATCAGGACCCAGGCGGGGTCTGTTGCCGGCACGTGTCCAGACCTAATCTGGTTGGATCCGGACCTTATCACATACACTCCTGCTCCCCGCCCAGGCGGAGACCCGATGCTGCCACGTGGCCTACTGCGCGTGGCGTAAGCCAACGGGCGGAACCTGGCATGAAGCCTCTTGGCTACGCGCATCTTTGCAATCATTACGGATAAGACGTGCGCCTGTCCATTCCAGTGACAGGCGGTGTGCCCAGTCCACACTGCGTGGGCCATGCTGGGCTGCTTTCTCTTTTTCTTTTTCTCTGAATTTTCTAATTCCTTTTCTATTTCTTTTCTCTAGGGTTTTTCAAATCCAAATTCAAACTAGGTTTCAAATTCAAATAAATTCAAACTTGTGCAACACTTCAAAGAATATTTTAAACTTAGCATGATGCAACATGTCATGACTCATAAGGTTTTGGCAAAGATAAATAATTAACCTCCACTAGTTTAGGCTATTTCTAATCAAAAAGGAAGAAGGGAGAAAGAATCTAGAGAGAGAGAAAACCTAGAGTGAGAAAAAGAAGAGTAACACATGATTTTGGGTGATAATTAGAAAGAAATTTTATACCCCCAAAATCAGGGTATTACAGACCTATCCCCCATAAAAGAATCTCGCTCTCGAGATTCAGGGCTGGCTAGAAAAGAGCTCAAGGTGCTTGGCTTTTAAATCATCTTCTCGTTCCGAGGTTGCTTCTTCTTCTGAGTGGTGACCCCATTTGACTTTGCACATCCTGATGGTACTTCTCTGAGTGACTCGATCTGTTGTCTCTTGAATTTGAGTTGGCTCCTCAATATAAGTCAGATCTTCTTGAACTTCAAGATCCTCTGCTGGCAACTACTCTTCTGGCACTCTCAAGCATTTCTTTAACTATGACACATGGAACACATAGTGCACAGCGGATAGGTTCTCCGGTAAGCTGAGTTGATAAGCCACTTCTCCACGTCTTGCTTGGATCTAATACGACCCAATATATCGGGGTGCTAGCTTGCCTTTGACTCCAAACCTTTTGGTTCCTCTGATGGGTGACACCTTCAAATAGACATAGTCTCCCACTTCAAAAATGAGTTCCCTTCTTCTGGTGTTAGCATAGCTTCGTTGTTTGGACTGTGCTGCCTTCAAATTCTCCCGGACCATTCTGATGTTCTCTTTGGCTTCAAGCAGAATATCTGGTCCGAACACCTGTCTTTCACCAGGTTGGTCCCAATGCAGTGGAGTTCTGCAATTCCTTCCATAAAGCGCTTCAAACGGTGACATCTTCAGGCAGGCTTGGTAGCTGTTGTTGTAAGAGAATTCTGCATATGGTAATCTCTTGTCCCAACCTATCTTGTCTTCTAAAGCACAAGCCCTCAACATATCCTCCAGAATCTGATTGGTTCTCTCTGTTTGACCATCTGTCTGTGGGTGATAAGCTGAGCTGAACTTCAAGTGTGTGCCCAAGGCTTCATGTAACTGCTGCCAAAAATGAGAGGTGAACTGGGTGCCTCTATCTGATACTATCTTCTTTGGAATGCCATGCAAGCACACAATCCGAGCCATGTATAGTTCGGCCAACACTGCACTGTTGTAGGTGGTCTTGAATGGTATGAAATGGGCCGCCTTTGTCAAACGGTCCATTACTACCCAGATAGAGTCATAACCAGTACAAGTGCGGGGCAAACCGACTATAAAGTCCATTCCGATCTCATCCCATTTCCACTGAGGAATCTGCAATGGTTGCAACAAACCTGCAGGTCTCTGATGTTCTGCTTTAATCCTCTGACAACTGTCACACACTGCCACATACTCTGCTATCTCCCTTTTCATACCGTACCACCAAAATCTTTTCTTCAGGTCTTGGTACATCTTCTCACTACCAGGGTGTATAGAGTATGTTGTCTCATGGGCTTCCTTAAGAATCAGTTCTCGGATCGATTTGATGTCGGGAACACACAGTCTATCCTTGAATCATACCACTCCTTCTGCATCTTCACGGAAATCTTTGCCTTTTCCATCTATGATCAGCTGTCGAATCTTGTTGATCTTCTCATCATCCTTTTGACCTTTCCTGATGTCTTGCTCTAGAGTGGGCTCCAACTCAATTGTCACTCCTTGGGTGTTGTTCAGAAATCCGAGACTCGATCTGTCGAATTCCTTCGCTAGCTCATACGACATCGGGTGAGCGGCCAACATATTGACTTGACTCTTCCTGCTAAGAGCATCTGCAACTACATTCGCTTTGCCTGGGTGATAATGAATCTCCAGCTCATAATCTTTGATCAACTCTAACCATCTTCGCTGCCTCATGTTTGACTCTGAGTGAGTGAATATGTACTTGAGGCTCTTGTGGTCTGTGTAGATATCACACTTCTGCCCATAAAGATAATGCCTCCAGGTCTTCAATGCATGAACCACGGCTGCAAACTCCAGATCATGAGTAGGATAGTTCTTCTCATGAATCTTCAACTGTCGGGACGAGTATGTGAAAGGGAAATGTGCCCTTGGGCCATTTCTAAGTATTTTGGTGACTGAGTGCCAACACATGTGCTTAATTGTGAATTTATGTCAATGGATGAACAAGGTGCAAATCATGAAGTAAAGGTATGTTTCTAAGCCTTAGTACATTGGTTTTGTATACTAATATACTTGTCAAAGTGTTAGAAACAGAAAAGAAGAAAGGTGCAAATGACTTGGCTGTGTACAGCCAAGGCTCTGCTCGGTCTGGCACACCGGACTGTCCGGTGTGCACCGGACAGTGTCCGGTGCGCCAGGCTGACTCGGCGCGAACAGGCCGCTCTCGGGAATTCGCCGACGGCGTACGGCTAAAATTCACCGGACTGTCCGGTGTGCACCGGACTGTCCGGTGAGCCAACGGTCGGCCGGGCCAACGGTCGGCCGCGTAATCTGCGCGGGACACGTGGCCGAGCCAACGGCTAGAAGACGGCACCGGACTGTCCGGTGTGCACCGGACATGTCCGGTGCGCCAACGGCTCTCAGATCTGCAACGGTCTGCAACGGTCGGCAGCGCCATTTTTGGAAAGAAATCGGGCACCGGACAGTGTCCGGTGTACACCGGACTGTCCGGTGCACCCGACGGCAGAAGGCAAGGATAGCCTTCCAGATTTGCTCTCAACGGCTCCTAGCTACCTTGGGACTATAAAAGGGGCCCCTAGGCGCATGGAGGAGGCATCCAAGCAACCTTAGAGCATTCTTGATCATCCACACTCATTCTTTGCGCATTCGTTTGTGATTCTAAGTGATTCGAGCTCCGTTCTAGTGAGAACTTTGAGATAGTCATTCGAGCTCGACTCTTGGCTGTTTGTGTGCGCATTTCGCTGTGGATTTGTGTGTGTTGTTTCCCTCCCTTACTCTGTGTTTCTTTGTGATCATATACTTGTAAGGGCAAGAGACTCCAATTTGTGGAGATTCCTTGCAAACGGGATATTGAAAGGCAAAGCAAAACACCATGGTATTCAAGTTGGTCTTTGGACCGCTTGAGAGGGGTTGATTGCAACCCTCGTCCGTTGGGACGCCACAACGTGGAGTAGGCAAGCGTTGGTCTTGGCCGAACCACGGGATAAACCACTGTGCCATCTCTGTGATTGATCTTCTGTGGTTATTGTGTTTTGTGAAGACTCCTATCTAGCCACTTGGCATTATCTGCGCTAACACTTAACAAGTTTTTTTGTGGCTATAAGTTCAAGTTTTCACAGGATCACCTATTCACCCCCCCCCCCTCTAGGTGCTCTCAATTGGTATCAAAGCCGTTCTCTTCAAAAGGGACTAACTGCCCGAAGAGATGGATCCTAAGGGGAAGGGAATTATGATCAACGACAAAGAGAAGGAATCCTTCGTCAACGAGCCGAAGGACGACAAGCCTACCGACTCCGGCTCGGGCCATAGACGGAAGGAAGGGAAGAAGAAGAAGACGAGGCGCATCAAGGAGATCATCTACTACGACGATAGTGATGAATCTACTTCTTCCCAAAAGGACGACGACAACGACTACAAAAAGACGGTCAATTCGAACTTTTCATTTGATTATTCTCGTATTCAACATAGTTCGAATTCGCATTTGCTTTCCATTCCTCTTGGCAAACCTCCACACTTCGATGGGGAGGACTACGGATTTTGGAGTCACAAAATGCGTAGTCACTTATTCTCTCTTCATCCAAGCATATGGGAGATTGTAGAGAATGGAATGAAATTTGATAGCTCGGATAGCCCTTTGCTTATAAATGAACAGATCCATAGAAATGCACAAGCTACTACTGTTCTCTTAGCATCCTTGTGCAGGGAAGAGTACAACAAGGTGAGCGGCTTGGACAATGCCAAGCAAATATGGGGCACCCTCAAGATCTCTCACGAGGGGAACGACATCACCATGCTCACCAAGATGGAGTTGGTGGAGGGCGAGCTTGGACGATTTGCCATGATAAGGGGAGAGGAGCCAACTCAAACGTACAACCGGCTCAAGACCCTTATCAACAAAATAAGGAGCTACGGAAGCACGCGATGGACGGACCACGACGTCGTCCGCCTAATGCTAAGGTCCTTTACCGTTCTTGATCCTCATCTTGTGAACAATATTCGTGAGAATCCCAGGTACATGATGATGACACCCGAGGAAGTACTTGGAAAATTCGTAAGCGGGCGGATGATGATCAAGGAGGCAAGATACGTCGACGAAGCGTTGAACGGTCCAATCCACGAGCCTCAACCCATTGCTCTCAAGGCAACAAGGAGCAAGGAGTCGCTACCTAGCAAGGTGGCGCAAGTTGAGGCGGCCGGGCTCAATGATGAAGAGATGGCTCTCATCATCAAGAGATTCAAGACGGCGCTAAATGGTCGCAAGGGGCAGACAAGCAAGACCAAGACAAAGGGGAAGCGCTCATGCTTCAAATGCGGTAAGGTTGGTCATTTTATTGCTAACTGTCCCGAAAATGATAGTGACCAGGAGCAAGGGAAAAATGGGAAGAGAGAGAACAAGAAAGTTTACAAGAAGGCCAAAGGTGAAGCACACCTTGGAAAGGAGTGGGACTCGGATTGCTCTTCGTCCGACTCCGACGACGAAGGACTCGCCGCCACTGCCTTCAACAAATCGGCTCTCTTCCCCCACGAGCATCACACTTGCCTCATGGCAAGGGAGAAGAAGGTAATCACTAGTAATGCTAATACTTATGATTCTTCTAGTGATGATGAGTCTAGTGAGGATGAAATAGATTATTCTAGTTTATTCAAGGGATTGGATAGAACTAAGATAGCTAAGATTAATGAATTAATTGATGCCTTAAATGAAAAGGATAGAATCTTAGAAAAACAAGAAGATCTTTTATATGAAGAGCATGATAAATTTGTTAGTGCACAAAATTCACTTGCTCTAGAAGTTAAAAGAAATGGAATTCTTTCTTGTGAACTTTCTACTTGTAATGAAACTATTTCTTCTTTAAAAGGTGAAATTAATGTTTTAACCGCTAAACTAGAAGTAGCAAGTAACTCTTGTGTTGAAAATGTTACAATTTGCACTAGGTGTAAGGATTTTGATGTTAATTCTTGTAGTGAACACCTAGTTTCAATTTCAAAACTTAATGATGAATTGGCTAGTCTTAATGCTAAACTTAAGACTAGCAAGAGTGAAGTTGATAAAATAAAATTTGCAAGGGATGCCTACACGGTTGGTAGACACCCCTCAATTAAGGATGGTCTTGGCTTCAAGAGAGAGGCCAAGAACTTAACAAGCCATAAGACTCCCATCTTCGTCAAGGAGAAAGGGAAGGCCCCTATGGCTAGTAGTGCTAAAAAGAACCATGCTTTCTTATACCATGATAGGAGACATGCTAGAAATGCTTATAATGATTTTGATTCACATGTTTATGATTCTCATGCCATGTTTGCTTCTAGTTCTACCTATAAACATGATAGAGATATGTGTAGGAGAGATGTTGTGCATATGCCTAGGAGAAATTTTGCTCATGTTCCTAGAAAAGTTGTGAACAAACCTTCTACCATTTATTATGCTTGCAATGCTCCCTTTGCTATTTGTAGAAAGGGTAAGAAGGTAATTGCTAGGAAGTTAGGGGCAAAATGCAAGGGAGATAAAACTTGCATTTGGGTCCCTAAGGATATATGTGCTAACCTTGTAGGACCCAACATGAGTTGGGTACCTAAGACCCAAGCCTAAATTTGCCTTGCAGGTTTATGCATCCGGGGGTTCAAGCTGGATTATCGACAGCGGATGCACAAACCATATGACGGGGGAGAAGAAGATGTTCACCTCCTACGTCAAAAATAAGGATTCCCAAGATTCAATTATATTCGGTGATGGGAATCAAGGCAAGGTAAAAGGGTTAGGTAAAATTGCAATTTCTAATGAGCACTCAATATCAAATGTATTTTTAGTTGAGTCTCTTGGTTACAATTTGCTTTCTGTTAGTCAACTATGCAATATGGGATATAATTGTCTTTTTACTAATGTAGATGTGTCTATCTTTAGAAGATGTGATGGTTCACTAGCTTTTAAGGGTGTACTAGACGGCAAGCTTTACTTAGTTGATTTTGCAAAAGAAGAGGCCGGTCTAGATGCATGCTTAATGGCTAAGACTTGCATGGGCTGGCTGTGGCATCGCCGCTTAGCACATGTGGGGATGAAGAACCTCCACAAGCTTCTAAAGGGAGAACACGTGATAGGTCTAACAAATGTTTATTTCGAAAAAGATAGACCTTGTGCAGCTTGTCAAGCAGGTAAACAAGTGGGAGGAGCACATCACAGCAAGAATGTGATGACCACGTCAAGACCTCTGGAGCTGCTGCATATGGACCTCTTCGGACCCGTCGCCTATCTGAGCATAGGAGGAAGTAAGTATGGTCTAGTTATTGTTGATGACTTTTCCCGCTTCACTTGGGTATTCTTTTTGCAGGATAAGTCTGAAACCCAAGGGACCCTCAAGCGCTTCCTCAGGAGAGCTCAAAATGAGTTTGAGCTCAAGGTGAAGAAGATAAGGAGCGACAACGGGTCCGAATTCAAGAACCTTCAAGTGGAAGAGTTTCTTGAGGAGGAAGGGATCAAGCATGAGTTCTCGGCTCCCTACACACCTCAGCAAAACGGTGTGGTAGAGAGGAAGAACAGGACGCTCATAGATATGGCGAGGACTATGCTTGGAGAATTCAAGACCCCCGAGTGCTTTTGGTCGGAAGCCGTGAACACGGCTTGCCACGCCATCAACAGGGTCTACCTTCATCGCCTCCTCAAGAAGACTTCGTACGAGCTTCTAACCGGTAACAAACCCAATGTATCTTACTTTCGTGTATTTGGGAGCAAATGCTACATTCTAGTGAAGAAGGGTAGAAATTCTAAGTTTGCTCCCAAAGCTGTAGAAGGGTTTTTATTAGGTTATGATTCAAATACAAAGGCGTATAGGGTCTTCAACAAATCATCGGGTTTGGTTGAAGTCTCTAGCGACGTTGTATTTGATGAGACTAATGGCTCTCCAAGAGAGCAAGTTGTTGATTGTGATGATGTAGATGAAGAAGATGTTCCAACGGCCACTATACGAACCATGGCGATTGGAGACGTTCAGCCATAGGAACAAGATGAACGAGATCAACCTTCTTCCTCAACAACGGTGCATCCCCCAACTCAAGACGATGAACAGGTTCATCAAAAGGAGGCGTGTGATCAAGGGGGAGCACAAGATGATCATGTGATGGAGGAAGAAGCGCAACCGGCACCTCCAACCCAAGTTCGAGCGATGATTCAAAGGGATCATCCCGTCGACCAAATTCTGGGTGACATTAGCAAGGGAGTAACTACTCGGTCTCGACTAGTTAATTTTTGTGAACATATTTCTTTTGTCTCCTCTATCGAGCCTTTCAGGGTAGAGGAGGCCTTGCTAGATCCGGATTGGGTGTTGGCCATGCAGGAGGAACTTAACAACTTCAAGCGCAATGAAGTTTGGACGCTGGTGCCTCGTCCCAAGCAAAATGTTGTGGGAACCAAGTGGGTTTTCCGCAACAAACAGGACGAGCACGGGGTGGTGACGAGGAACAAGGCTCGACTTGTGGCAAAAGGTTATGCCCAAGTCGCAGGTTTGGACTTTGAGGAGACTTTTGCTCCTGTGGCTAGGCTAGAATCAATTCGTATCTTGCTAGCATATGCCGCTCACCATTCTTTCAGGTTGTACCAAATGGATGTGAAGAGCGCTTTTCTCAACGGACCAATAAAGGAGGAGGTGTACGTAGAGCAACCCCCTGGCTTCGAGGATGAGCGGTACCCCGACCACGTGTGTAAGCTCTCTAAGGCGCTCTATGGACTTAAACAAGCCCCAAGAGCATGGTATGAATGCCTTAGAGATTTCTTAATTGCTAATGCTTTCAAGGTTG
This sequence comes from Zea luxurians, assembly GCA_029449295.1. Lineage (NCBI taxonomy): Eukaryota > Viridiplantae > Streptophyta > Magnoliopsida > Poales > Poaceae > Zea > Zea luxurians. The sequence goes on along the minus strand of JAOPSE010000012.1, from coordinate 10,683,216 downwards.
GGAAAGCCGATCCAACTCTTTTCACTAAGACTTGTGATGGTGATTTGTTTGTGTGCCAAATTTATGTCGATGACATAATATTTGGTTCTACTAACCAAAAGTCTTGTGAAGAGTTTAGCAGGGTGATGACGCAGAAATTCGAGATGTCGATGATGGGCGAGTTGAACTACTTCCTTGGGTTCCAAGTGAAGCAACTCAAGGACGGCACCTTCATCTCCCAAACGAAGTACACGCAAGATCTGCTAAAGAGGTTTGGGATGAAGGACGCCAAGCCCGCAAAGACGCCGATGGGAACCGACGGACACACCGACCTCAACAAAGGAGGTAAGTCCGTTGATCAAAAAGCATACCGGTCCATGATAGGTTCTTTGCTTTACTTATGTGCTAGTAGACCGGATATTATGCTTAGCGTATGCATGTGTGCTAGATTTCAATCCGATCCTAAGGAGTGTCACTTGGTGGCGGTGAAGCGAATTCTTAGATATTTAGTCGCTATGCCTTGCTTCGGGATCTGGTATCCAAAGGGGTCTAACTTTGACTTGATTGGGTACTCAGATTCCGACTATGCTGGATGTAAGGTCGATAGGAAGAGTACATCGGGGACGTGCCAATTCTTAGGCAGGTCTCTGGTGTCATGGAACTCTAAGAAACAAACCTCTGTTGCCCTATCCATCGCTGAGGCCGAGTATGTTGCCGCAGGACAGTGTTGCGCGCAACTACTTTGGATGAGGCAAACCCTCCGGGACTTTGGCTACAATCTGAGCAAAGTCCCACTCCTATGTGACAATGAGAGTGCTATCCGAATAGCGGAAAATCCTGTTGAGCACAGCCGCACAAAGCACATAGACATCCGGCATCACTTTTTGAGAGACCACCAGCAAAAGGGAGATATCGAAGTGTTTTATGTTAGCACCGAGAACCAGCTAGCCGATATCTTTACCAAGCATTTAGATGAGAAGACCTTTTGCAGGTTGCGTAGTGAGCTCAATATCTTAGATTCGCGGAACTTGGATTGAAATGTAGCATACATGTGTTTATGCCCTTGATCATGTTCATTCTGCATTTTGTTGCTTATTATGGTGCTCAAGTTGTACGAACACTCCCTGGACCTCACAAGTCCGTTGCAAAGTGATGCACATGTTTAGGGGGAGATGTGTTACAACTTGACCCTTTGAGACTAACCATATGCTTGAGTTTGCTTGATTTAGTCTCGAAGGAAAATTGAAAGGGAAAAGGTGGACTTGGACCATGAAAGACTTCCACTGCACTCCGATGAGAGGGTAACTTATTCCAAGTCCATCTCATGAACTCTTATTGCCATTTGCTCTTAATTGAAGATTTTGGTGAGGCAATGGGGTTAAAGGGCCAAGATTGATCCCGTTTTGGTGCTTGATGCCAAAGGGGGAGAAAATAAAGGCCAAAGCGATAAATGGATCAGCTACCACTTGAGAAATTTGAAAATAGTAGAGTAGAGCTTTTTGGTTTGTCAAAACTCTTTTATTGTCTCTTTTGGCTTCTTGTGGGGAGAAATAGTAATTATGGAAAAAGGGGGAGTTTTTGAAATCTCTTTTGGAATGACTCTCTTTATGCTTCAACATGTGTGTTTGACTTAGAGATAGAGATTTGAGTTTGATTTCAAAAACAAACCAAGTGGTGGCAAAAGATGATCCATATATGCCAAAATTGAATCAAAATAAATTTAAGTTTTATTTGAAGTGAGTTTGCACTTGTTCTAGTTGCTTTATGTTGTGTTGGCATAAATCACCAAAAAGGGGGAGATTGAAAGGGAAATGTGCCCTTGGGCCATTTCTAAGTATTTTGGTGACTGAGTGCCAACACATGTGCTTAATTGTGAATTTATGTCAATGGATGAACAAGGTGCAAATCATGAAGTAAAGGTATGTTTCTAAGCCTTAGTACATTGGTTTTGTATACTAATATACTTGTCAAAGTGTTAGAAACAGAAAAGAAGAAAGGTGCAAATGACTTGGCTGTGTACAGCCAAGGCTCTGCTCGGTCTGGCACACCGGACTGTCCGGTGTGCACCGGACAGTGTCCGGTGCGCCAGGCTGACTCGGCGCGAACAGGCCGCTCTCGGGAATTCGCCGACGGCGTACGGCTAAAATTCACCGGACTGTCCGGTGTGCACCGGACTGTCCGGTGAGCCAACTGTCGGCCGGGCCAACGGTCGGCCGCGCAATCTGCGCGGGACACGTGGCCGAGCCAACGGCTAGAAGACGGCACCGGACTGTCCGGTGTGCACCGGACATGTCCGGTGCGCCAACGGCTCTCAGATCTGCAACGGTCTGCAACGGTCGGCAGCGCCATTTTTGGAAAGAAATCGGGCACCGGACAGTGCCCGGTGTACACCGGACTGTCCGGTGCACCCGACGGCAGAAGGCAAGGATAGCCTTCCAGATTTGCTCTCAACGGCTCCTAGCTGCCTTGGGACTATAAAAGGGGCCCCTAGGCGCATGGAGGAGGCATCCAAGCAACCTTAGAGCATTCTTGATCATCCACACTCATTCTTTGCGCATTCGTTTGTGATTCTAAGTGATTCGAGCTCCGTTCTAGTGAGAACTTTGAGATAGTCATTCGAGCTCGACTCTTGGCTGTTTGTGTGCGCATTTCGCTGTGGATTTGTGTGTGTTGTTTCCCTCCCTTACTCTGTGTTTCTTTGTGATCATATACTTGTAAGGGCAAGAGACTCCAATTTGTGGAGATTCCTTGCAAACGGGATATTGAAAGGCAAAGCAAAACACCGTGGTATTCAAGTTGGTCTTTGGACCGCTTGAGAGGGGTTGATTGCAACCCTCGTCCGTTGGGACGCCACAACGTGGAGTAGGCAAGCGTTGGTCTTGGCCGAACCACGGGATAAACCACTGTGCCATCTCTGTGATTGATCTTCTGTGGTTATTGTGTTTTGTGAAGACTCCTATCTAGCCACTTGGCATTATCTGCGCTAACACTTAACAAGTTTTTTTGTGGCTATAAGTTCAAGTTTTCACAGGATCACCTATTCACCCCCCCCCCTCTAGGTGCTCTCAGTATGCCACTACTCTCCCTTCCTGCATCAACACACATCCTAGTCCGGTGTACGAAGCATCGCAATACACTGAGAATGGCTTGTGAACATCTGGCAGAATCAGTACTGGTGCCGTTGTCAATTTCTCCTTCAATGTCTCAAAGGACTTCTGGCATGATGGGGTCCACTTGAACTCAACCTTCTTTGCCAACAAGGTTGTCATTGGCTTGGCAATCTTGGAGAAACCTTCAATGAAACGTCGATAATAACCGGCCATTCTGATGAAACTCTTGATTCCTCGAACATCTTTTGGTGCTTTCAAGTCCAAGATAGTTGTTACCTTCTTCGGATCTACAGCCAATCCCTCTCGGTTTATAATGTGACCCAAGAACAGGACTTCACTGATCCAGAACTCGCACTTGCTAAGCTTGACATACAGCTGACAATCTCGTAGCCTCTGAAGTACCTTCCTCAAATGCTCCTCATGCTCTTGCTCATTTTGGGAATATATAAGAATTTCATCAATGAACACTACTACGAACTTGTCGAGGTAGTCCATGAACACATTATTCATCAAGTACATGAAGTAAGCTGGCACATTCGTCAAATCGAATGACATGACTGTGAACTCATACAGTCCATACTTGGTGGTGAACGCCGTCTTCGGTATATCCGAAGGTCGGATTCGAAGCTGATGGTAACCTGACCTCAAATCTATCTTCGAGAACACACTGGCTCCTCTCAATTGGTCGAATAAATCTTCAATTCTGGGCAGGGGTACTTATTCTTGATAGTAACTTCATTCAAGGATCTGTAGTCAATGCACATCCTCTTTGTGACATCTTTCTTCTCCACAAACAGCACTGGGGATGCCCAAGGCGAGGTACTTGGTCTGATGTAGCCCTTCTCCGACAACTCATCAATCTGCTTCTTGAGTTCCACCAACTCTGGTCCAGACACTCGATAGGCTCTCTTGGATATAGGGGTGGTGCCTGGTACAAGCTCTATGGTGAATTCAACCTTCCTTTCAGGTGGCATACCTGGTAACTCCTCAGTTAACACATCTGGGAACTCTGATACTACATTGATAGCTTCTGATGGTTTAATCTCCTCAATACGGGCGGTGACTTGGTGACAACTCCCTTTTCTAGGTTCTGACAAGACCAACTCCACTAACACTTCTTCTCCTGATGGGGACACTAACTTCACTATTCTCTTATCACAACTAAGACTGGCCTGATACTTGGTTAGCCAATTCACCCCTAGGATGACATCTATAGTTGTATCCTAATTACCCATAACTATTAAATCAGCGGGGAACTCTATCCCCCTTAGGGCTTGTTCGGTTATTTTCAATCCATATGGATTGGAGGGGATTGATACAGATTGGGAGGGATTTTGACTTAATAGGGATTGAAACCCCCTCAATCCCCCTCAGTCCATATGGATTGGGGTAGAACCGAAAAAGCCCTTATTTGGACTCTTGCACTAGGGCAAAATCTATCTGTTTGGATTCTTCCACCAACTGAACTAACCCTCATAGGTGGATACATGGGTGCTACTGGTATATTATGTGATTCTACCCATGATGCAGTCACAAAAGAATGTGTTGCTCCAGTATCAAATAAGACATTTGCAGAATGGTACTCGATTGAGAACGTACCTAATGCCACTCCTGGAGTCTCCTGGACTGTGTCAGCCTCCAAGTGGTTCACCTTTCCATACTAGGCACGAGGTTGCCCACGGTTGTTGCTTCCTTGTTGCATTGCATTCTGCCTAACTAGGGCATTGGGAGCTAGCTGTTGCTGAGCCGCTTTCTTTGGGCAATGATTTGCCATATGGCCTTGTTCCCCACAGTGGAAACATGCACGACCTCCTCCTTGTGTTGGCGCTGTTTGGTTGCTCTAGTTGGTTGCTGGGGCAGGAAGACGGGCTGCCTGGTTGCTCTGACATTGGTATTGATTTCCTCCTTGCTGGCTATTCTGACGGTACTGCTGCTGCTGCTGAGGAAACTACCTTTGGTACTGCTGCTGGTGGTTCTGACGCTGATGCTAGTGCTAGTACTGGTGACCTTGCTTGAATGGCTGAGGTGGGTTGCCTGAGTAGCAAGGACAGCTGCTACTTCCAACCTGAGGTCCACCAATCATACGCTTCCTGTTCTCCATCTCCCGACGCTTCCTTTCTATCATGATTGCTCTGTCAATCAGATGCTGGAAGGTAGGGAAGGTGTGGTTCATTAGCTGATAATGGAGAGGGTCAACCAATCCTCTTAGAAAGCGGTACTGCCTCTTAGCATCCGTGTTGACATCTTCTAGGGCATAACGCGACAGCTGCAGAAACTTATCCCTATACACATTGACGGACAGGGGCCTTGCTTTAAAGTGAGAAACTCCTCCTTCCTCACTATCATCAGTCTCTCAGGCACATGGTAGCAACAGAAGTTGTCCCTAAACTCCTCCCAAGTGATGGCTTTAGGGTTGGCATGGGTGGCGAGGTAAGACTCCCACCAAGACTGTGCTGCTCCCCTCAGCTGTCGGGGACCATACAACACCTTCTCTCAATCGTTGCACTGGGCAGTGTGCAACTCACGCTCCACGGTACATAGCCAATCTTTCGCGTCCATGGGATCAGTAGAGTGGGCAAAGACTGGGGGATGGCCCCTCATGAATTCTGCCCGCTTATCTCTGGGCACTTGTGGCATCTAGACTTGCACAGGAGGTTGAGGCGGTGGTGGCTGCAGCTACACCTACTGCATAGCTGCTAAGGTCTGTCTAATTGCCTAAACTGCTTGGGTCTGCATCAAGAACATTTGCTCAATGGTCATCGGTGGTGGTGGTGGCAAATGATGCTGCGGGACTGCTTCCTCTTGGGGTGTCTGCTATTCAGGCTGAGCACGCCTCACACCTCTGCGCCTGTTCTCAGACATCTGTATAAATCACACACATATATCAAATCTGACTTTGTAGTCTTTCAGCATAAGAAAAGATGTATAGAAAATCTCCATAACACTGAACAAATGACCATCTTCACTGACAGCTTCTCAGATAAAGAGGAAAGGGGAAATAAAGGGATTACCCAACTAAATAACTGACTTTATTAATAACTACACCAAGTTGCAGGGGATACCCACACCTTGGTGTCAATCATTACAAAGATCCAATTTCAGTACATGTCCATCATAACAAGCATCCAACATAAGATAAGCAAACTAACTCTAACTAAAACTGACTTAGGCTAAGACACTGAACTAAGCATTATTATAGACTCCGACTCTGTCGATCTAAGGATCCAAATCTATGCGGGTCCTGTAGTCTGGAGTACCATAGTCGAAGCGACCACGAGCGGTGAATGATAAGGATGCTGATTCCCGACAGGGGCGGGAGAACCACCATCCAAATAGTGGCGTGCTGCACACTCAGCACGCAATTCCGCAACCTCTGCCTGACCTTGCCCAACTCATCAAGGGAGTGGTCCAACTCTGTGTTGAGCACGGCGACCAGATTGACCATGTTGTTCAGCCTGGGATTGCCCTCGCCCACTGGCGATACAATCACACCTCCAGCACAGCCGGTCGAACGGCGAGGATAGTACTTCAGGTCAAGGCCATCAGCTACCCCCGCTGAACAATGAGCAATACTAAGAAAGTGCCCGTCGTGCTGCATCTTGCATGGCTGCCTCAGCAGTATCCCTCTCAGTAATAGAATAGTGCTCTGAGAAGGTCTCTGCACCTCGGAGATCATCGTCTGGACGGCGCACCAAGCAAGTAGCCTCCCACTGGTCCGGGTATAGCCCGCGATGATGCTGGTAGACTACACAACGGTATTCGATGGACCAAGTGTGTCGGTCGAAGGCCCAACACAACAGGGTATCGAGAGCGTCGTGGAAGTGACACCCGCGAGCAGCGTCACGAGTGATGGGTCTAGCGATCTATCCCTTCGGCTCCGGCTCCTCCGAGAGCTCCGTGCTGTGGCTCGAACTGCCACCGGCGTTGGCGTCGTCTCCGTCTCCGTCAGGGTCTCCTCCAGCAGCCAAGATGCCCTATGGTGGTGCAGGGGGCATCTCTGGATGAGGTGCAGGGGAAGGCGGCCTCTCAGACTCCACCTCCCACTGAGGCGAGGGGGAAGAGTCCTGCTGCTCCCGCTCCTGCTCCTGGCATCAGCGCTCCTGCTCCTCATGCAGGCGATGATATAGTCTCTCCAGTTGACTGGACTGACCTGACACTGTGCGACGCAGTGGACGCTTCGCCAGGCGAGAAGGCAAAAAGGGGATCATAGACTTACGTGCAGTGCACCTAAGACGAGCCATCTACAAAATACATCATAAGCACAAGAGTAAGAGTAGAACTATGAGACCAGAAAGTAAACAGAAAGAAAAGTGAGATAAAACTTTTGAGATAAGTAAACAACATAGAGTTGGTCAAGATGACCATCTTTTGAAAAGACACTGAGGTCAAGGTAAGAGTAGGGGTATATAGTCCTTAAGGCGACCATTCTAGTCTAGGTTAGCGGTCCTACAGTCAGCAAGGGCTTTGATACCACTTATGTCACACCCGGTTTTAGAAGGCAAACCGAATGCGAACCATATACATGCCAGGATCAGAAACTCACATACACAGCGATTACATAATTGGACATCATCACACAATGCTCGAAATAAATAGCGGAAAGGTACTTTATTACATCAAGATGTCCAAGACATCCACAGAGTCTATTACATAACCATTGTTCAACATAATTATCAAAGTGCGGGATTACGAAACGTAGAAGCTCAGCCTACACAGGCAGCTGACTGGGGGTTTGCCACTAAGAAAGAACTAGAACTCGTTGTAGTCCTGAAACTCCTCGAAATCTTCCATGTTGCCAGCATCACCTCCTGAGTACTAAGTACAGTGGGGACAACCTGGGGTGGGGTGGTGTGTAAAGCAAGGGTGAGTACACATTAACGTACTCAGTAAATGTTCCGTTTGGCTAAAGTGGACTAGCTGTATATGGGGTTGAGGTCAAGCAGTTGCTTTTAAGTTAGTCAAGTATTTATTATTATTAGTAGAGCCAACTTTTAGTAATAAACCGAAAAGTACTTCCTCAAACGAGGAAATACCAAAGATCAGATTTTATAGCATCATTGTTAATCATCATCATAAAATTATCCAAAGTTCTTCTAATCAAAGAGAATCCCAAGGCTGCTCTTAACAGTGAGCTCGGCTGATATACCAGTTTTAACACTCTGTAGAGGTTGTACACTTTACCCACAAGTTGTGATCCCTTTCTAGCCTAGGTTGTACAGACCCGATCTTCACTACCAAGGTGAATGGCCAGGGGTACACTACGTAGCCTTTACAAAGATTCCCATGGTGCATAGCTGCTCGTTAGGTTTCGCCAGTCGTACAAACGCAGTACACCTCCCCAAGGTGGGTGACTAACAAAACTAAATCGAAAGAACCTCTGCACCCCAACCTTGGCAAAGCGAGCACTACGCCCTGGCCCCCATTGACGGCCCTCCGGCAAAGCCAACTACACCCTAGGTTCATCTAATTAATCAGCTAAGGGTGTCTCATTCCACCCTCATGGTTGTACTGTTATCCCGGGTGGTCACTGCACAAACAGGTCCTTACGGAGAGGTACTCAGGAAAAAGGCCTGAGTCCCCTAAGGTATCACAAGATCATTCACATAATCAGGATAACAGTATCGTATCATAAATATTCATATCATGTTCATTGATTTAAGTTAAGGCAATAGCAAAATGCTAACCATGATAACCCGAAAAGGTAAACAAGGATAAGTGAATATAGACTAGTCAATCCTTAGGTTTCATAAAGTAATGCGGGACAGTGAATCATAAAGTATGTAGGACATAATAGGTCAGAGGACACTTGCCTTCACCAGGTTGCTGCTTAGGGAGGTCTCCAACTACACACTTAGGAACCTCGGACTGCTCGTTGTCTAAATAAAACGAGCATGCATTCAATACATATGGAAAGTACAAACAAACATCACACCAAACATGTACAAACATTGGAACACCTCTTAAAAAGACACAATACTACATAAGGGACAATAAATTCAAAGTATAACATAAACTATAACATATATCAACTTCATTTGAAAATAGATTACTATTCCCCTAAGTGTTACTTACAAGTACATAAACATAGTTCAACTTATTTTATTGTGACCTAAATTTAGACCAGAGATGATTTCATGTAATACACATTATAAGTCTCACAAGCTTACACATGTTTAAATCTCTAAGGTTCTCCTTTTATTTATTTTATTAAATAAATAAAAACACATCTACACAAGTTCATAGTCAATCCTAAGAACTAGAGTGTGCAGACAGTAAGTGAAACCATTTTATTTAAACAGAGAATAATTCTATGAACATTTTACAATTTGAATCACTAAATTTGGAGTTCATATGCAAAAGTTATGAAATAAACAAGTTTGGGAATTCAAAATATGAAATTAGGGCTAAATCTATGAATATTTAAAAGTCCAGGGTTCAATCTGCAAAATTACAGGGGCCTGCGCATGAAAACTAGGGACGGCGGGTTGATTTCCAATAAACCGAGGGTCTCTTTAATAAAACAGCCACGCGAAGGGGTATCGGGTGAATCTAACCGCCAGATCTAAAACCAACGGCTGAGATTAGATCTGCGGCCGAGGGCACGCGCGCGGGCGGGCGAGCACTGACAAGCGGGCCAGAGGCGTCAGGGCACGCGTGCGCGAAGCGTTATCCGTGGTCCGAGCCATTCGATCTAAATCGGACGGAGGGGATCAGACTAGGGGGAAACAAACGGCTACGGGCGGCGCCGCTCCTCTCCAAGGCGGTGAGGTCGCCGGAGTTGAGGCTGGCGCGAGCTAGGGTGGCTCCGGGATCACCGGAGTTGGGCAGAGAGGGAGAGGGCACCACGACAAACTCAATGGCGGGGAAGAGGCCATGAATCCACGGGCAGAGAAGGGAGAACGGTGGTGAGAAGGTCTCGGGCGGGCCGGAGTAACTCTGGTGAGCCATTCATGCCACGGGGAGGGGACTTAAGGCGCGCTAAGGCCTGGGCTAGCTTCAGCAGAGGCAGGGGTGACACAGGGACCTACTCCGGGGAACTAGACCGGGCTAAATCGGCCAGCCACTGCGCGAGCACGGCGGACCGCCGCGGCCGAGCACCGGCGAAGGCGAAATTGGCCGAGCACATGGCGCAATAAGGGAAATTGCGCACGGGGACGGGTGTCTCACCTTGGGGTGGAGCTCGAAGAGGCCTGGCGCGGTCTCCGGCGAGCTGGATGGTCAGGAACGTGGGCGCGGGTCTCTGGCGGCGGCTGGCGGCGTGGGCAGAGCGCGAGAGAGGGCGAAGCTGCACGAAATGAGGTGGGGGTGTGCGCGGGGCACTGGCGGGGCTCTAAGAAGGGAGCTGGGCGCGTGGGGGCGTCGTGGCCGAGAAATCTGGTGACGTGCGTGAGTGCGCACACGCCGGTCCATGGCGAGTGTGGAGGGGGCGGAACTGACAGGGAGGGTCCACGACACAGAGAGAGGAGAAAGGGGCGTGCGGGGCAACGGCTCGGCGACTGGCGAACCGGGCCCGCGAGACAAAGAGAGAGAGAGAGAGCGCTCGGGCGAAGGAAACTGGCGCCGACAGGTTGGCCCCACTGGGTGGTCCAGCACCTTCCCATGGGGTCCAGGACCTCCACGTGTGCGAACCGGACCCCTGGAATGGGATCCGGACCCCCTATATGGGGTCCCAGGGTTCCAGGACAGAACATACCCGGGCCTTAATCAGGACCTAGGCGGGGATCCAGTGTCGGCATGTGTGCAGACCTGATCTGGTGGGATCCGGACCTTATCACATACACTCCTGCTCCCCGCCCAGGCGGAGACCCGATGCTACCACGTGGACTACTGTGCGCGGCGTAAACCAACAGGCGGAACCTGGCATGAAGCCTCTGGGCTACACGCGTCTTTGCAATCATTACGGATAAGACGTGCGCCTGTCCATTCTAGTGACAGGCAGCGTGCCCAGTCCACGCTGCGTGGGCCGTGCTGGGCTGCTTTCTCTTTTTCTTTTTCTCTGAATTTTCTAATTCCTTTTCTATTTCTTTTCTCTAGGGTTTTTCAAATCCAAGTTCAAACTAGGTTCAAATTCAAATAAATTCAAACTTGTGCAACACTTCAAAGAATATTTTAAACTCAGCATGATGCAACATGTCATGACTCATATGGTTTTGGCAAAGATAAATAATTAACCTCCACTAGTTTAGGCTATTTCTAATCAAAAAAGAAGAAGGGAGAAAGAATCTAGAGAGAGAAAACCTAGAGTGAGAAAAAGAAGAGTAACACATGATTTTGGGTGATAATTAGAAAGAAATTTTATACCCCCAAAATCAGGGTGTTACAAGATGCACTACAGGAAATCAATTAATTCCCGTCGGCCGACAACCGATGGGAATAAGCCTTAAACCGACGGGAATAAGTAATTCCCGTCGGTTTAAGGCTTATTCCCGTCGGTTGTTAGCCGACGGGCGTTAGATGTCGGGGATACGGTTATTCCCGTCGGCGGCTGACGGGAATAATTAATCCCCGTCGGCTAGTTAATGGCCGATGGGAGTTATCAATTAATTCCCGTCGGCCAGGACAACCGACGGGAGTTATCAATTAATTCCCGTCGGCCAGGACAACCGACGGGAGTTATCAATTAATTCCCGTCGGCCCTACCAGCCGACGGGAATTAACAATTAACTCCCGTCGGCCCAGTCAGCCGACGGGGATTAACTGGGCCGACGGGAATTAATAGTTAATTCCCGTCGGCTATGGTCAAACCGACGGGGATTAACTGGGCCGACGGGAGTTAATCTATAATTCTGCAACAACAACACCAAATTAGACATTTCTCCACAGACAAACATATGACAAAATATATATATCATCCACATGAACATACACATCACAAAACATACACATCACAAACATATATATCATCCACATGAGCGTACACATTACAAACGCATTATAGGTTAAATCTGTCACATAACATACACAAACATTTCTGATACGAGTTAAGATCAAGTGTTTACACAAACATAACGTCCAGGAGTTAAAAACATAACGAGCACGAGTTCAATTGTTTAGAGATAACCACCACTTGGGTGGTTAGAGCTTTGACCGCTGCCGCCACCACCACCAGGAGGAGGGAATGCGAAGAGCGAGTCAACAAATCCAGTCCCTGCTGGATCAGACCCACTACCACCCGCTTCAGGCGTAACCTATGCAAGTTAGCAAATATCAACACGTTAAATACAAATATCAAAAAGTATACAAGTGTATAAATTAATCGAGAGTTATGAAACGTACCCTATCTCCAGGTGCAGGTATATGTGGCGGAGGGGTGTTGAACTGTGGTGGTGGAACTGGTGTGTTTGCAAATTGGCTCCATTGTGGTGGCGGTGGAAAATTTGTTGCCATGCCCTGTTGCTGCATTAACTGTTAAACATATGTGTTACTACTGAAGATGTTGTATTGAAATATAATAATTTAGAGTTCGGATTATGTGTACTCACTTGATACATCGCTTGGTTATGGGCATTGCAAGCCTCCATAAATTCGCGCTGTTGTCTCATCTCTTCACGCATCCTCATAATCTCTAACTCCTGCTCGTTCGGTCGACGAGAGCATGAGCTACGGGAAGACGAACCCGTCCTCTGAGATCTCACCGATGACGAGTCAATGAATCCGTCGAAGAGTGCGTATCTATAAGTGATTCAAAAAATGTTATTACTGCATAATCAATTTAGTGTCAACCATATAATTTCATAAGTTAGAGCTTACCGTCCATGCGCTTTGCCACCACCACTTGCGTACACCACCGAGGGATCCACCGGTTCATGACGCCAGTCGAAGTCAAGGCCATGGTGACGAACCATCTCCTCCCCATATGCCGCCTATACATCATTCACAACCTTACAAATGCAGGAATTTCTATACTTTGAACGTTTGTACTTTTGGGCCAAAACTCACCAAGCGATCCGTGGCTGTCTGGCTGCAGAGCTGGTCAGGGTTGTTCGGGTCTGGTCCTTTGTGGCCCTCCTGGTAGACCTCAATGTCACTAGGCTTTTGGCCACTCGTAGCTTCCTGTATAAACAAAAAACATTCATAAGAAATCGTACTATTTGCTGATCGACATAGCTAGATCAAACTTACCATTCTTTTAGCTTTTCGTATCATGTCATCACCGCCAAACTTGTGGTTCGGATTGGTTCCTCGACATTGTCTGTGATGCGCTGACGCTTTCTGGAAGCCTTCGGAAGCCCAATATCGACACCAAGCATAGTACGCATCAGGCACGGGCGCCATCCATGGAACCATCACCTGCACACACAATATTACATATTATATCAATCACAACAATCAATATAAAGGGTAAAACAAATTGAATACTAACCTCACGATATTGATCCTCAGTCAAATATATCTTTGAGGACCCTTCCTTTTTACTCAAGGGGCCTGCTTCTTCTGGATGCTTTTGAAAATACAGGTTTGTAGCCTGAATTCTCGCATAGTATATGGCATCCTTCACCAGCTTCTTTGCATTGTTTTGGAAGACACATTCAGCGTGCCCCATGTAATCCTCTCCATCAGGCAATCGATATCGAAGCTACAACATAAAGAATACAAATACAATGGTATAAGTCATAGATTTACAATATTAAGAAACATAACAAAAATAATAAAGAATTCATACCCAAAAGTCATTACGCACAAGTCCCTGTCTGTCGGTGTGGTTTCGTTCCTTTTTAAACTTGTACTCGTCCCAGGTACTAACGAGCACCTCATCCTCGGTATCACCGTTTGACACCTTCACTATACCAGGGTAGTGAAGGCGGCAAAGAGAACCCAACGTAAGGTTAACCTGAGTGTGGTGTCCCTTGCCGTCGAAGGACAGGTCCTCCCAATTCCTGCATTACACAAAAACATTAATAATACACATAATAGTTATATGAGATAAGTTAATATATTGCACTCACCGATCTCCATGTGGCATGATTAAAGTCCTATCAGCCTCTCGCTCTATCGCGTGACGAGGCTTTACTGAATGGCTTTTTCTTGAGCGACGTGTGCGTGTCGCTGAAGAGCCTCCCGAGCCATCATCCATCGGGTTGTCAGCCGGTTCGCCCTATTGGCCCCACTGGTCCCACGCCTATTGCTGCTCTCTCTGGTGGTCCCACTGGTCCCATGGCTGGTGATGCTGTGCGGCCTGGTCCCATGTCACATGCTCCACCTCCTCATTGTGCTCCACCTCCTCAATGTGCTGCTCAGCCTCATTGTGTTGCTCCTCAGTGTGCTGCTCATCCTGGTATATACAACTCAAGATTTATTTGTAAATATGTAAACAAATTTATTTGTACAAGATATGTTACCTCATCTCCATGTACCACGCTCAACAGCTCTCGACGTCTGCTGCTGCTAGAAGAACTGCCCTGAAAAGGCTCATGCCCTTGAACAGCCCCTTCACTGACTTCTTTGATTTTGGCGGCATCCTGCATAAAAAATAAGAAATTATTCATTAGTGCATCAAAAATGACATAATAGTTAAAATAGAAACAAATGAAATAACAAAACAACTTTACTTGTTAAATATCATCAAAATCAGGATCTATTTGTTCTCTTCTATGCAGTGGTCGCCATTTAACTTTTCTCCTAACAGGTTGTCTTCTCCGTCTCTCGGGAAAAGTTAAGTCGTTAACGTCTGCAACTAGTGAATCTAATGTCGGTGCAGGATCAATATGAAAACTAGTTGGCAACTCTTCTTCTTGAAACTCCTCATCAACCTGCTCAAGGTGACCAATTTGATATTCGTCCTCACCAGGAGTGTATAGGCGTTCGCGGGGATTTACATTGTACACAACCCTCCATTTAGACAACTTTTTGCATGGATATGTCGAGAAATAAACTTGGTCTGCTTGATGGGCAAGGATATACGTGTTGTGTCCTTGAAGCAATTTTTCCGGTTGGATCTGTGTCATCCCAAATTCGATCCTATAATACTTCGGGTCATACCATTTGCACTCAAAGAAAACTAGCGCTAAAGGCTTATTTCCAGCAAATGTAATCTCGATTATATTTTTGATTTTTCCGTAATAGCAGGCTTCGTGTCCTTCCATGTCGGTTGCCCTAGTAACGACTCCACTATTTTGAGTGGCGGCCATAGGATGACTTGATTCGAAAATGCTTGAACGAAAGCGATATCCATTGACGTCATAACGTCCATAGCTTTTGGCAGTTACGCTTCCAATAGATAACTGACGTAAGTCATCATTCAAATTCATTTCCTCCCCAAACTGTCAATTATGCCACAAAGCATTAGCAAATTCTGTAATATTAGTTAACTGAAATTAGCTCCCGTACCCACATAATTAAGACTTACACGGTCTCGAAGCCACATAATGAAATTAGGTCGCCCATGCATACCATCGTGTCGCAATTTGTCTATGTCTCTCGCTGTTGGCCTACCGAGACACCTCATGTTTTGTTCATCAAACTCGCTGTCAAATATTATTGTGTGACATGAGATATTTGATAACATAAACTAATTCACATATGAACAGTTTAAGAAAATAAGTCTTACACAAAATATTTCTCCACCTCAGGCATATTTGTGAACATGTACAGTAAAGCAGACTTTCGTTCTTCCATACTGAGGTGATATGCCTTGGGTGGACCAACGGCTTTGCCGTTTGTCTGAAAAATCGAAAGATCACTACAAGGAGGCATCTCTCGTTCATCATCATGGTACCTTTTCTTTCGAGCAAATACATTATGTTCTTCTGCAAAGTAACAACTTGTGAAGTGTGCTACCTCCTTAAGTTTAAATTGTTCCGCAATACATCCTTCAACTCTTGCCTTATTGCCCACCATTGCTCTAAGCTTCTTTAAAGCTCTTTCTATATGAAACATCCACCTATACTCAACAGGACCACCGACCTTAGCCTCATATGGAAGATGTATAAAGAGATGCTGCATAGGATTGAAGAAACCCGGTGGAAATATTTTTTCCAATTTGCACAAAAGCACTGGTGCCTCTTTCTCCAGCTGTTCCATCACATCTCTTCTGATTTCTTTAGCACACAACTGTCTGTAGAAATAGCTAACTTCAGCTAACGTTTTCCACACAGCTTCTGAAATGTATCCATGAAACATTACAGGCATGAGCCTCTCCATAATTATGTGGAAGTCATGGCTCTTTAGTCCATTCATCTTCATTGTCTTCAAGTTCACAGATCTTCTAAAACCAGCGGCATAACCATCGGGGAATTTAATATCCTTCATCCACTTCATCACTTCTTTCCGTTGCTTAGATTTCAGACAATAGTCAGCTTTTGGTTTGCCTCCGTTTTCTCTAAGCACTAGGGTTGGACGATCACATATCACTGCTAAGTCCATGCGTGCCTTGTCATTGTCTTTCGTTTTATCAGGGAAATCCATGCATGTATTTATGAGGGCTTGGCAAAAGTTACTCTCTTGATGCATGACGTCGATGTTGTGCATCAAAATCAATGACTTAGCATAAGGAAGCTCCCACAAGCCACATATGTGAGTCCAGTTATGCTCCTCACCAAAACCTTGATACCTTTTCCCACTCTCGTCTAGGACAAGTTTCATATGCTCTTCTGTAATTTCTATCCCACTACGTCGCATGGGCGGTCCCTTCGTGATGATGGTGCCCTTCCTAAATTCCTTTCTCTGCCTTCTGAAGGGGTGATTGAAGGGTAGAAAACATCTATGGCAATCAAAGTAACATATCTTGCCACCAGCACTAAGACGAAAACAATCTGTATCTTTAGCACAATAAGGACACGTCAATCTACCATGCATGCTCCATCCAGAGAAAATACCATACGCCATAAAATCATGAACCGAGAACAGATATGCAACACGAAGATTGAATTTCTGCTTCTTGAAGCAATCATAGGCTTCCACACCTTGCCATAGCTTCTTTAACTCTTCAATCAGTGGTTGAAGCATCACATTGAGGCGTACGCCAGGATGCTCAGGCCCAGGTATAACAAGACATAGGAACATAAACTCATATTTCATGCAAAGAGCAGGTGGAAGGTTGTACGGTATGGCAATGACAGGCCAACATGAATACGACGCAGCGGTCATATTGAACGGCGTGAAACCATCAGTTGCCAAGCCGATACGAACGTTTCTTGCATCGCTCGCAAAATCTGGATCAAATTTGTCAAGAGCCTTCCATGCATCACCATCTGACGGGTGCACCATTAACCCATCTTGTCTGTCCGTACAATCTTTATGCCACCTCATGTGCATAGCGGTCTTCCTCGAGAGAAACAAACGTTTCACTCTAGGAGTGAGAGGCATGTACCGAAGCTGTTTATGTGCAACCTTTGTCACCACCTTCTCCCCATCTTCATTTACAAGCTCCACGTACCTCGACTTCCCACATTTTAAGCATTTCTGTTCTCTGCCATGTTCCTTCCAAAAAAGCATACAGTTGTCTTGGCAAACATCAATCTTCTCATACTCCATACCAAGACCTTCAAGCAATTTCTTGGACTGGTACATGTCTTTGGGCATCTTGTGACCCGTAGGGAGAACCTCGCTAATCAAATCCACAAGCTCCTTGTAACAATTAATTGAGAATGCAAACTTGGACTTGATTGACATCAGCCGGGTCACGAATTCCAGTACGGTCACGTCAGTGTGCCCATGAAGAGGCTCTTCTGACGCTTTGAGTAGGTCGAAGAACTTCTAAACCTCCGGTGTAGGTGAATCATGATGATCTGGTGCCAGTTCAGGCTGCAGATCCTCAAGCATCTGGTCCATCCTATCAACATCATCTTCACCGTCATCAACTTCTACTTCTGCTGCTCGTTCAACATCTTCACCATGGAGATACCAGACCTTATAGCCTGGCACGAAACCATGCGAACACAGGTGTAGTGTGACCTGCCTCTTGGTGTGGCTCGTCATATTTCTACATTTATTGCATGGACACCTAATATTATCTATTTGTGACAAAGCAGCTGCATGGTCCAGAAACATCTACGTCTTGGCAAACCATTCACTTGTGTGACACCCACCCTTCTTGAAACCTTCATACATCCAATCACGTCTATCACCCATTATTGCGGCTGTGTGTACGAGTAAAGAGTGCGTGTGAGACATTCATGTTTCTACACGTCACACATACATCTATAGGTAAGTAGTAAAACTATATATATATATATACATACTAACAAATAACATGTGATATTAAAACCGACGAAAATTAACATGTGATATTAAACTAACAAATTGTAATCGTATTACAGTTAACTCCCGTTGGCCATAAAAACCGACGAAAATAAACAATAATCACACTCTAATCAAGCCACATAAACTAACTCTAATCACACTCTAATCACATGTTATATTAAACTAACTCTAATCACATTAAAGCTAACTCCCGTCGGCCATAAAAACCGACGAAAATAAACAATAATCACACTCTAATCAAGCCACATAAACTAACTCTAATCACACTCTAATCACATGTTATATTAAACTAACTCTAATCACATTAAAGCTAACTCCCGTCGGCCATAAAAAACCAACGAAAATAATCACATATATTTACATATAGGTAGGATTATACCTCGACGGGGGCTAGAGGCGACGTTCGGGCAGACGGCGGCGCTCCGGGACGAGCAGAGGGCGTTGGCGGCCTCGGGGGCGGCGTTCCGGCCTCGGGTGGCGGGCCTCGGATGGTGGCGGCACGGAGGAGCGGTGGCGCGGAGACGCGACGGTGCTGCGGCGCGGTGGCACGGCTGCGCAGTGGCGCCGGGGCGTGGCGGCGCGGTGGCGTGGGGGCTCAGCGGCCCGGCGGCACGGGAGCTCGACCACGCGGCTGCTCGGGCGGGCGGCGGCTCGGGCGGGCGGCTGCTCGCTGCGGGCGGCGGCGTTGAGGGCGGCTCGGGCGGGCGGCGGCGTTGGCGGCTCGGGCGGGCGGCGGCTCGGGCGTGCGGAGGCGGCGGTGGCTCGTCCGTTTCAGACGAGAGAGAGGAGGAAGAATGAGTCCGCGCGCGACCTGACGTGGTCTAAAACCATTAATCCCCGTCGGCCTATGACGTGGCCGACGGGAATTAAATAACCCCCGTCGGCTTAGGGATAAAGCCGACGGGAATTAAGTATTCCCGTCGGCTAGGTGACGTGGCCGACGGGAATTAAATTAATTCCCGTCAGCTAGTTGATGGCCGACGGGAGTTACTTAATTCTCGTCGGCTTTTACACTGGCCGACGGGAGTCAACGGAATTCCTGTTGTGATGTAGAGAAGCGCAACCGTTAGCTCCACGTGGATCTCACCACAGCTCAAGCCCGTGTAGCTGCCTTGGAAAGTCATGAAGTCATTGTTGTTGAAGCTCTGAAGCAAGCCAAGGATGAGCATGTCCAGAAGTTGATTGAGGCCTACTTGGTAACCCATAACCAATGTAGAGCCCTGCGGATCCAAGAGCCCGCTTCATCCAACCCAGTTCAACCCTTGAGAGCTGAAGATCCCCAGATTCTTGAAGGTCTCCTAGTCTCTATCAGAGGAGAAAAGAAGGCTTGGGAGCTCCCGAAAGGAGCCATAGTCTTGGAACGAATGCCAGTCTCCCCTAAGGCTATGGATAAGAAGAGCACCCTGAGTCCTCCCAAGATCCCCCGCCAGAGTTGTTTGAGCCCCTCACCATGAAGAAGATTCCAGCACCGTCCCTTGAGATCAAGGAAGAAGCCGCAAGCACCCCCACCAGCACCGCCGCCCTCTGAGGAGCTACAAGAGCCAGTCTAGCTTGAAGAAGAGTTCGACCCTGTCCTTCCATCTCAGTTGCCGCCAGAAGAAGTCATCAACATCAGCTCCCTCTTAACCCATCTAGGAGATGTCTCAGATTGAAGTTGTGTGCAGCCTTGCCAAAAGAGAACTTGTCTAGTCTGAAGTTAGTTATGCCCAGTCCTCTGCATGCATTGGGTAGTGAAGTTTTTCTTCACTTTGGTCAGAGCCCTGCATGTATGAGTGGTAATCGTGTAGCCCCGTGTTTTGAAAAACTCTAATTGTGTGGCCCCCTAGGGCATTTCAAAATGAATTTTGCTTGATGTTTTCTCCCCTTTCATGTGCATATGAGATGCTTTAACGTTAGTGCTCATAAGTCGCATTTAAGTATAGTTCTCAGTTCAGGAGCCGAGCAATAGTAGTTATGCTTAGCCCCCGAATCCAAGTAGTCCGTGCTTTGGAAAAACTCTATTCTTCCCCTATTCAAAACATTTGATTTGTTTGTGCTTATCATTGCTGAGCTTGTGTGTTTTCTTTCTTTTAAGAAAGGTTTTCTCTAAAAACATAGATCACAAATTAGAGCTAATCCTCACCTTATGCTTCCATTCTCCCCTTAACCCATCTCAAGAGAAAGGCACCTTACCCAAGAAGATACCAGGAAGCTTACCCTTGAAGCCTGGAATAAGCTACAGAAGGAACCTATCCAGCCGCTCAGTCAAAAGGACCGACCGTGAGAATCAAGCACTGCCCCGAGTCAAAGTAAACTGAAAAAGAGGATAGAAAGAGTTATTACCATACAGAGAGACAAAGATTCTTGGAACCAGAGACCACAAACATCAGGGTCATCGACCCCACCACTCACACATGCCCCCCGCACGCGTGCCCCGCCTCCATGCGCACCACCACCGCCCCACGCCCCCCTTTGTAGCGCACTACCACCGCCCCACGCCCCCTTTGCAGCGCACCCGCCGCCGCCATCGTCGCCGGCAACAGGCCCCCCTCCCCTTGTCGCACTTGCTGCCGTGTGGCACCTGTTCCATCACCACCACTCCACCCCCAGCACCACCATCAGTACCGCTCGCCTATAAAACCCCCCACCACCACCAGCTCCCTCAACCCCCATCTCGCTCAAAGCAAAGCACACACCAGATAAATCCCCTCTACCAAATCGCAAGCAACTCTTTTTTTCCACTCCCTCGCCCCTAAGATCACAATGTTTGGTGATTCTTGGGTTGAAGACTGTTGTACATGGTTCATAGCCTTTGGTTTCCTCCTATGTATGATGGTAATACTCTAATAGAATCCTCCAGTGGGAAGAACAAAGAGAAAGAAAGAGGCAGTGAAAAGTGAGAAGAGAAAAGAAGATAGCGAAGAGAAGATGAGAAGAAGGTTCTCCCAAAATCAACCCGGTGTCAGTCATCTCTCCGCAACCTGCTCAAACAGCAACAACAGAAGAAGGCCCCATAAAACCCTTGTTATGAGGTACTTCAAGGAGTTCAAATCCCCAAGATTCAGGAGTTCTGCCCTCATTCTTTTTAAGTGGGGTAGTGTTCCAGTGAGGTTGTTGCTGTGGAGAAAAAGAAGAAGGCATGTAGCAAGCTTGTGGAGGACCATATCATCGAAGCATATAAGTTTTTGGATGAGAAGTGGTCACCCAAGTTTTGTTGATGAAGCACCAAAAGACCAATCAAGGAAGGAATCCATGTGGGAGTTCGCAAGAGGAAGGTTTATGTGTTGGCATCGATGCTTCTTCAATAAGCTAGCTGCCAAGTGAAACCTAGAAGCCTGAAGATGATCTTTGAGTAGCCAGAATCAGCGTTTGCAATCAGCAACCGGATGCTCCTCAAAGGCCAGATTTTGTTGAAGTTCCATCTCCTTGAAGAGTCCGCAAAGTGAAGATATGTAGCTGAAGTAAAGCTATACCCATAACCCTTCTAAGACGAATCTTGAGGACGAGATTCATTTTAAGTGGGGTAGATCTGTAGCACCCCGAAAATTCAAATCTTGAAATTTTCTCAAACTCGCTCTAAATTCAAAATAAATTTTAAATTTCGTCTCAAAATGTTTGTTTGTGAGTTGATATGAACAAATAAAATATAGTGGTCTATATTCTCTCCAAAATCCTCCTCAAAATATCCTACAAATATTTCCTAGTGATCCCCCTCAAATTCTTTCCAGAAATACTGCCCAGATATTCCACTGATATTTCTCTAAATATTTTCCTCCTAAGAAATACCTTCAGAATCATTTTTAAAGTCCCTACAAATATTTTCTTCATAATTTTTCTCATGCTCATACGTATACGTACACCTCCGGTGTCATATAGTGAGCTCTACAAGCTAATTTCACTTATACAAGACTAATACATGCTTATCTCCCACTAATCCTCGCATCCTCCCACTAATCCTCGCCTCCCCCCTAATCCCCCCACCTAGCCTATAAATAGAGGGGCAAGGGCCTCCTCTCAAGCCACCCCAAGCCATTTCATGGAAACTCTTCCCTCCCCCCACTCCAAGTCCCACACAAGCACACACTAGGACAAGGATCGTTCGGTCGTTCTTCGATCGTTCGTTCACCTGTTCTTAGTTTGTTCGTTCGTTCGTCCGATCGTTTGTCCGATCGTTCATGCTTCATTCGTCCATTCGTCTGATCGTTCGTCCGTTTGTTCGTCCAAATAATCTTTGTTCAGCCGTTATGCTGCCGAAATTCCGATTGTTCATCCGTCCGATCGTTCGTCCGTTCGTTCATAGATCCTATTCATCGTTCATCATTCGTTCTTCATCCCTATTCATCGTTCATCGTTCGTTCATAGTCCCTATTCATCGTTCATCGTTTGTGTCCCTATTCATCGTTCATCGTCCCTATTCATAGTTCCTATTTATCGTTCATCGTTCGTTCATAGTCCCTATTCATCATTCATAGTCCCTATTCATCATTCATAGTCCCTATTCATCGTTCATCGTTCATTCATAGTCCCTATTCATCGTTCATAGTCCCTATTCATCGTTCATTGTTCGTTCATAGTCCCTATTCATCGTTCGTTCATAGTCACTATTCATCATTCGTTCATAGTCACTATTCACCATTACTATTTACCGTTACTATTCATCGTCAATATTCACCATCGTTACTATTTACCATTACTATTTATCATCGTTGCTATTCATCATTACTATTCACCATTACTGTTTCATCGTTATTACTATTCATCGATGATATCTATTGTTACGATTTCACCGTCACTATTCATCGTTACTATTCATCGATCATTCGATGACCCCAAATTTCAACTGCTCATCCATCATGCTGTCCAACTCACCTAAGACCTGCCAGACCAATATTCCAGCCATACGAACTCCGGTGACTGTGATTTTCCTTCCGGTGAGAACTTCCCATCTGGTCACCCATCCCAGATTTCTCCAAGTTGAGCACGCTTAACTTTGAGATTCTTTCGAGCCAGGCTTCCAAACTCAGATTCCAATAATTCTTGTTTCTGAATTCTTATCAAATTATTCCCTATCCAACCATGTCATCCCTTAAGCATGGTTCATATTCTAGAAAACTCTCAAAATACTCTTGTCCCATATTCTGCCTATAATTTCCCTGTTCAGACTAAGTCAGACGATTCATTCGCCACTATTCTCACCAACAGTAAAATCTACTGTACTACGCCACATACACCCAGCTATAAATAGACCTAGCTACCCTCTCCCTCTCCACACACTCAACACCCTCAGCTAAGGCAAACACCCCACCCACTCAGTTACTCCGCTCTGCCGGCTACACGCATAGTGTCGCTTCGCCTCCAATCCACCATTCTAGTAAGCACATCCACTCCACCACCAGTAATATCACAACACCACATGACACAGATTCTGCTCAAGACTCTACCCATCCATATATCACCATTCTGACCACTATACTAAATATTTGTTGATATACTTGCTAGTTTGTATGTTTGCTTGTTCATGTTGAATAGTTATCGGAGCGTTCGTGCTGTCTCGTGAAGGCGAGATCTGCAAGCCTACGCCAGGAGGTGGAGCCAGAAGCCAGTTCCGCGAGCTCTCCCCCTTTCGCCGGTTAAAGCAACGACAAGCTCACTGGATCCCTTTGATGCATAAATTACCTATGCTTTTTCAACCACGACCCTCAATCTGTTATTTTATGCATGATATGATTTTGAGACAAGTTATTATGGCCACCCAGCCTTTGCTACAATTAATCTTTATACTTCTTGATATCTTTGTTACAAATGATTTGAGAAAAGGTGTGAGTGTTCAAAAGAAAATGTTTTTCAAAATGGGTATGATGAAGGGTTGTCACCCTTATCACCTTTGAGCGGGATGATCAGGGACTCCCTGGTTTAGGGGAGGGCCTAGGGTGATGGCTCAGCCGGGTTAGGTGTGAGCATGAAGGATTGTCCCTCTCGCCTAAGGACCGGTTTGTCGTCACTCCTTACCTATACTCTTATCGAGTACAACCACTTGAGACTGTATGGGCAGTCACTCAATCTAAACTTGTACGGTCCGAACCCCAGGGTTATGATGGCTAGGGAGCACCATGAGGATAAGGAAGGGGAATGTTTTGTCCGGTTTGGGCATGGTGGTGGCCTGACTCCTTCTGGTATAATCGTTAAGGTAAGGACGTGCAAGGAAAGAGAGAGATTCGGCATTCGGATCTCACGACGGTGAGATTGCAAAAACCGGACTAGTGGGTAAAGTGTACACCTCTACGTAGAGTTTAAAAACCTATTCAAATAGTCCGCGTCCACGGATATGGATGAGTCATGGCATGGATTTGACAATTAGTGTTTTGTTTTCCAAAAATGATTTTTTAAAAGTGGTTTTAAAAGGTCCGGCGGTTGAGCCGTGAGCTATGGTGGATGGGAAGTCCAGTAGCTGTTTTTGAAAATGAAAACCAGTGGAAAATTGCTGAGATATCTAGATGGTTTAGTCCAGGGGATTTTGTTCTATATTGAAAAACTTCCTGCTCCTTTGGGAGAGGACGCGCTTTGAAAAATATCAAATGTTTTACAAAATAACCCTGCATCAAATATTGCTCTTTCTGCAAAATATCCTGAGCTCCACATATTCCATACATTATATCTGATTTCCCCATTCCACGGGTGAAGGTGGGCTGCTGAGTATGTAAGTACTCACCCTTGCTTATTTATTGTTTTTCAGAGAAGGAGATCGCTGATCGGGTAAGAGTTACGCATGTTCCCAACCTTGCCTGTGGCTGTTGTACCACTGATTTGCTTCGCTGCGTATATCGGGCTGCTTCAGCCCCACTCTTATGATATGTCCTGAGTTGTGGACCAACTCTTAAAGTTGATCGCCACCTTTATTGGTTTGTCTCGTTTAAGCAGATCTAGAATCATCTGATGTATAAATGTGTTTACTAGCCTCCTAGGACTAGTAATTATATCACATTTGAGTCCTAGAGGATTAGGGCGCTTCATATAGTGGGGCCGACTGTCATGCAATGCGCTTTGCTGCGGCTTTGTCATCCAGTTCCTCTTCGTTCTTTATGTACCTGATGATCAGCTCTCTCCAGTCATTAGGATCCACCTCTGGCTGACTCAGGGCATTGCATTCTTCTATCTGATCCGTGATAATGCTTGGTTGGTGTATTTCTTGGATGAAGATCCTAGGTGGAACTTGGGCCCGACTGGACCCCAGTTTCGACAATGCATCAACCGCTGCATTGTGATCTCTTTCCACGTGGTGGAACTCCAATCCTTCAAACTTGTCTTCTAACTTCCACACGGCTACACAATATCTACCCATCAAGTCGGTCGAGCAGTCCTAATCTTTGTTTATTTGACTTATGACTACCAGTGAATCGTCGTACACCATCAACTTCTTGATGCCGAGTGAAATCACGATGCTCAGCCTGTGGACTAGTGCTTCGTACTCTACTGCATTATTGGATGCTGGAAACAGAAGCTGGAGTGCATACTTGAGATGTTCACCTCCGGAAGCAATAAAGAGAATCCCCACCCCCGCTCCTTGCAGCTTCAGCGAGCCATCAAAGTACATTCTCCATACTTCAGCAACCTCTGGGCTTTCCGGGACCTGGTGCTCAGTCCATTCTGATATGAAGTCAACTAGTGTCTGAGTCTTTATCGCCGTGCGGGGTTGGAACTCTATGTCGTGAGCCCCGAGCTCGCATGCCCACTTGACTATTCTTCCAATAGCTTCTTTGTTATGGAGAATATCCCCTATCGAAAATCCTATGACTACTATAACTTTGTGGTCATCAAAGTAGTGCCGGAGCTTGCGAGCGGTTAGAAGTACCGCGTACAACAGCTTTTGAACTTGAGGATATCTTATCTTTGAGGGCCCGAGGACTTCGCTGATGAAGTAAACTGTATGCTACACTGGGTAGGCGTGTCCCTCTTCTTCCCGCTCGACTACTAACGCGGTGCTTACCACGTGAGTCGTGCAGGAGATGTATAGGAGCAAATCTTCTTCTGGCCGACCGAGCATAGCTCGGCGCGGTGGCTTGAGTACTGGCGGAGTAGTCAAGAACTTCTTCAATGCCTCTAGAGCCTCCTGTGCTTCTGCGGTCCACTGAAACTTGTCCACCTTCTTGAGCAGTTTATAGAATAGCATTCCTTTCTCGCCTAGCCTTGATATGAACCTGCTCAGGGCTGCCATGCACCCAGTGAGCCTTTGCACCTTTTTCTGTGACTGTGGCGCTTCCATTCTCATGATGGCCTCAATCTTCTCTGGATTTGCTTCTATTGCTCGATGACTGATAATGAATCCAAGCAGCTTTCCGGCTGGTACTCTGAAGACACACTTTCCGGGTTTAGCTTCCATCGGTAGCGCCTCAGGCTGTTGAAGACTAGTTGCAAATCCTCGATGAAGTTTTCTGAATTTTCTGTCTTGATAACCACATCATCAACTTAAGCTTCCAACCGCTTGCCCTAGTGATCGGCTAAGCATGTTTGGATGGCTCTCTGGTACGTCGCTCCAGCGTTCTTGAGGCCGAACGACATTAAGGTATAGCAGAAAGCTCCAAATGGTGTGATGAAAGCAGTCTTCTCATCTTCTTTTGCCAAGCTGATCTGATGATACCCGGAGTAGCAGTCTAGGAAGGAGAGCATAGAGTAGCCAGCAGTCGAGTCAACTACCTGATCTATTCTAGGGAGCCCGAAGGGATCCTTCGGGCAATGCTTGTTGAGATCAGTATAGTCGACGCACATGCGCCAATCAACCTTATTCTTTTTTAGTACAAGAACAGGATTTGCTAGCCACTCAGGGTGCAGTACTTCCCTAATGAATCTTGCTAACACTAAGCGAGCTAACTCGACGCGAATAGCTTCTCTTTTATCAGGTGTGAAACGACGTAGCTTCTGTCGAATCGGCCTTGCTTGTGGATACACCTTCAATTTGTGCTCAGTCAGTTCTCTCGGGACTCCCGACATATCCACAGGTTGCCATGCGAATACATCCCAGTTATCTTGCAGGAACCGGACAAGCGCGCTTTCCTATTTGTCATCAAGGCTGGAGCTGATGATGGCAGTCTTGCATTCATCAGAGACTCTAGATTAATCCTCTTAGTTTCTTTAGTTGGCCATATAGAGGTCATGGCCTGAGCTTAGTTAGTGAGTATTGTTAGATTTTCCTCCTCCAGCCTGGTGTTCGCCTGCGCGGGAAGAGCTGCCGAGGGGCCGGCAGTGAGAGCTGTTTGAATGGCTCCCTAGAAGCACTCTGCGGCGCCATGGAAATCAGCACGCACGGTGATGACTCCCTGAGGTCCCGGCATCTTCAGTACCATGTACGGGTAATGTGGAATGGCCATGAACTTCGCCAGTCCCGGCCTTCTGATGATGGCGTTGTACCCGTTGTCGAAACGCGCCACCTCGAACCTCAGGAACTCAGTTATGTAGTTCTCTGGAGTTCCAAAGGTGACGGACAGGTAGATGTGTCCGAGTGGGTACTCCCCTTCAGTCGGCATGATGCCGAAGAAAGGAGTGTCTGACTCGGTGAGGTCTTTGATTGCGACCCCAGGGCCTAGAGCGTCTAGGGGAAAGTAACGTTGATGCTGCTTCCCCCGTCCACCAATACTTTCTTTACCTGGCTCTCTCGGATTACTGGATCAACGAGGAGCGGGTACTTGCTGAGATGATCAAAGTTAAGCCATTGATCAGCTCGGCTGAAGGTTATCGCGTGCTCCGACCATTGGTAGGGCGCTTGGGCACTAGTAGTGGCCACCAGGACCCGCCGGTCGTTGAGCTTTTGTTGCCTCCTGTTTTCCTGTGCTCCGTGACCTCCAAAGATGACGTTGACCTCCTTGTCAATGCGTGGGAAAGCTCCATCCCTCCCCCCTTCCTGCTGCCTAGGCTCGCCATGCTCTCCTCGTGGCGGGGAGGCGATAGAGGCTGGAATGGTCGACCATGCCCAACGGAGTACTTGAAGTCCCTGCAATTCCGTAGGGTGTGGTGCATGTCCTTGTGGTAGAGGCACTGGGCGTCGAGGATTTCATCCAGTGTCCGTACCCCTCTGCGGGGTGCGCCGCGGGCCCGAGCGGTAGGTGGCCCAGCGGTGTGCACCTCCTCATGAGGCCTCTTCTCCCAGTGTCTGTCCGGCTGCTGGTTTGCATCCTGCCGTGGCACGGGTGGCGTGGTTTTGTGCCTCCAATGAGGTCCTAGGCCCGTTCATCCGCAGTGATGTAGATGTTGCCTCCTGGAACAATTGTTTGGAGGTGGCTGGTGCTTTCTGAAGTATGGCTCGGACGAAGGCCGAGTCGTTGGACCCCCGGTAGAAGTCTTCAATCATCACCGCCTCGGCGACTTCGGGATGCGGTTCCTCATTGTGTGAAACCTCTTAAGGAACAACCAAAGGGTTTCATCGTTCTAGCGCCTAATGGATTTAAGGTCCCATGGCTGCGACGACTTATCAGAGAGGGACTAGAAATTGACGATGAAGCGCCAACTGAAGTCACTCCTATCATCGATGCAGTGCCGGGGTAGATGTCGGAGCCATTGCAGCATGTCTTGCCCTAGGACAATGGGCAAGTACATCGTCATTATGTCCTCCGTTGCCCCGGTGGCCTGAGCGGCAGTCGTGTAGACGGCCAACTAGCCGCCCGGGTCCTGCTTGGGCTCGTACTTGTCGACATTAGAGACCTTGAAGTTGGGAGGCCACTGGATGGCACGGAAATGTGGAGTAAGCATGGAGACTCCGCACGTGTCCTCCTGTCTGTGTTTGTGTCGTTGGTCCCAGGGAGGGGAGTCGGTAGTAGGTCGTCTCGACCGTCCCCAGAATGGCCCACTAGTTGAGGAAGCAACCGACTAAACTCAGGTGGTGCGACTCCGTGCCGGGACGCCGTGATCCCGGTCATACTCCTCCCGGTGCCATATCTCATTTTCGTGTCATCGGTCGCATGAAGCGTTGATGGAGCTCCGCGCGTCTCGCTGGCTATTGATGGCGTGACGCAGATCGTTCGCAGGATGGGCGATGGGTTGAAGGTGATTAGCTGCTTGAGTAAGCAGTCGCCGGTAGCCTTCTGTGTCTGGAGTTCGCGGGAGATCGTCAGCTTTCTGAGCTAGCACCCCTCCAACTTCACTCGGCGTGTTCATTGTATGAGCAAAGTCGGGGTACAGGTTCCAAACAAAGAGAGGATTCTATCGCCGTAGCCTGGCGCCCTGTTTGGCTTGCTCTCGCTCCCGGTCCTGAGCTTGTCGGCGATCGCGGCAGCGAGAGTTTCGCCTTCCTCGGTGCACTCGCTCATCGGGAGTCTCTCCCATATTTGAGGCTTCATCTCGAGACACGGGCTGTGTTGGATCCTGTTCCCCAGCTTCATGATGTCGCTGTACGTTCTGGTGTCTTTTCCTCCATTGTCGCGCTTCACGCTAGGGAGGTTCTTCCCCTTGCATGGTAGGCTCATCGTCAGAGACGAGTGCTGACTCCACTCTTCCCTAGATAAAGAGGACGTCGGGGTAGAAGGGAGCTGGCATGATGGTGTTATTCTTTCCATCCTCCTTTGAGGGCGAAGGTATCAGAAAGGTGGCTCGGCGTGTTCTCATCCCCTTACTCGAGATGTTTATTTCTTTCTTTCCAGTGGTCCGTGTCCACTCCTTTGTGGGCGTGGTGGACACCGGGGTTTTTTCGGGTAAGTGAGATCCCGACTGGTCTGTCTTTCTTTTCCCAAGGGTTTTCGACCCTCGGTTTGTGAGGGATCATCTTCCCTCGAGCTGCGGGTAATGGCGCCACCCGCTGTTTTGCTTCGGCTTCCCTCGGGATCTCTGAGGAAAGCTTTTTCTCAGGCGGATCCGCTACACGGTGCAGAGTTCCCTCTTCATTTGCTATGCACGAGATGGTTCCAAAGCAAAACATAGTTCCAGGGCGAAGGGCGATCTTGCACTTGAAGGTGATGGTCATTGAGCTAGCTCCGATCAATGACACACCCCCTACCTGGCACGCTAGCTATCGGTGTTTAGTGTCCAACCGCACACCCTTGCGGCGCTTTTGGGTAGGATGGTGTTGTTGATTGTAGCTCAATGGTTCGTGCTAGGAACACGAGAGAGTGAGAGATAGGTGATTTTCTGTAGGTTTGGGCCGCTTTGAGAGGCGTAATACCCTACTTCTTGGTGTGGATCTATATGTGGTGTGTTACAAGTGGTGTATCCTGAATAGAGAGAGGCTAATGAGATAGATAGATCGATGGAAATGATGGGATTCCCCCTGGGCCTCATATACATGACCGTGGGTCACTCCTTACATACATGATGATCACGTATCTCCTAACTAATAGTGAATCGACTAGACCATTCTCTGGAAAATCCTGCTGACTCATCCCTGATCCGTCCGACATTCGAGGGTGTCAGGCGCGGGAATGTCGGGCGGTTTCTTGAGGTAATGCATGATTTGACGGACCATTTGGGCTCAAGTCCATTGCCTTCTCGGACCGGCCCATTCCGCTGGTAGTTTTTTGCCCGACCCACAAAGAGATGGCCTTGCGGGGTAACTGGCCTGAGGCCTCCCGCAAGGACCTTTTGCCTTCTAGTGGACCCGGGGGATATCTGTCCCCCACACATACCCCTTTATATTTATAGGGGAGGAGGTCTAGATCTATTCCTAGGCGAGATCCAACAGATTCCCAAGATAGGTTAGAATAACCATGCATTGGATAAGTACTCTTGCCCGAGTTAAGCTGATCACGGGGGGTGCAGACCGTCTGGGCCACGTGGCCAGACCGTCCGACCGTGTCCATGTGCAAATTACGGTGCTCAACACATGCCCCTGCCTTTTGGTGGAGCATGGTGAACCAAAAGTACCTGGTACTACCCGACTCTTTCGGGAAACAATAGATTTCGCAACTTGCCTTGTTCCCGAAATATGGACTCTAGCCCGATGTAAGTCACCGGCTCTTGTGATCAGATAATATAACTATGTGATAGAACTCTAATGCAAAGAGACCATTTTAGATTGCATCATCTTCGGCCATATCTACCTAATCAACATGTCAATAGGCAAAAACTTGTGGTGCCCCCAGCCTAAATAAGCAAACGGATTGGGCAAGTATTACAGATTCGTCGTCGTACCACCCCACACTTGAGCAGGACAACACATCAACGATGAGTAGACTAGAAAGCACCATGACATCCCTAGAGGTGGATGACTAGGCGATCTTGGTTGCACCACTTTTTGGGCCAGTTTAGTCATCCTTTGCTTTTGCACAGATCGTCTTTTTGACTTTGTTCATTTTATTAGCCAGTCGTGTGGAATGTCATTCTTCTTCATATATTTAACAAGAAGCTGATTAAAAGTGGAGTAGAATCTGCTAAGCCAGTTAGATGTCTTGGAAGTGTTTTGCTTCCTAGTACCTATTTCAGGACATTGTGGTCCGACGGTCCAGGGTTGTCATTGTCTTTGGTCGTCTGTGAACTGTCCAACCTACATAGCCATAATGTCTGTGCCTGTCTCAGACTATTCAGCCTTAGTGCTCGGACCGTCTCGCGTACACAAAACATGATACTGTGATTGGGTATCTGATCGTGCTTGCCCCCGGTGCTTTCAATATTATTAGCCTTTCTCTTGTCCGGAGCTTTCCGAGTAACCACTCTGCATGATAGATTTGGTGTGCACAAGTCCCCAATGATAATATTCTTGCCTTTGCCTATATCAACCGCACAAGGCCGAACCAAGAATTTGTTGTGTTCTGGCTCTAATGTGTTGACAGGTACATGTTGCCTATCAACCTTCATTTCCTGAAATCTCAACTGGTCTTCATTTATAACCGATTGTATTTGTTGATGGAAGACATTGCAACCATTGGTGTCATGAAAAAGCAGTCATGCCATTTACAATACACACACCTTTTCAATTATTTAATGTTCCCGTTCTTAAGGAACTCATCAAATATTTTATCACATTTAGTAACATTAAATGTGAACTTAACTTATCCTTGTCAATTCTTCTAAATCGGCTATAGGGAAGAGCACGCAAAAATTTTGGCCTTAGCGGGCCAAATAAGCTTAGTGACATATACCTCTTTTGCTCAACATTTGAGCTACTACTGTCATGACACTCATCATGACAAGACGACTCTTTGCTTCGGCTTTCACAAGCCAAAGCCCGCTGGTGCAACCGAGTTAGCAAAAACAACTAGGTCTTTTCTAATTTTTCTTTCAAGTATGGACAAAACCCATTGAAAGCCAACCTTGCTAGTTGCTGATCTGTGACCTAAATTTGAAAACACTGGTTTCTAGTATTCTCAAATCTCCGAATATAATCATTAACCAATTCATCATCCTTTTGTTGGATAGATGCCATATGAACTAAATCTAACTCATAATCCCTAGAGAAGAAGTACTCATGAAACTTATGCTCTAAATCATCCTAGAAATTAATCGAGTTAGGACGTAATGTGGCATAGTAGGCAAATGCAGTGCCAATAATGGATAATGAGAATAGGCGAATACGAAAAGCTTCTATGTTGGCCAATGTCATGGAACCTCCCAAGATATTAGGCCCACCTACAGATGTCCTTGTCCCAAAGACCTTAGACAGTCATGCAGGTGCACCCAATGGCTCGATAGGTCCAGTTTCATGTATCTCCTTCACATCGCCCAAGAGCGTTCATCCCATATCGCAGACATTACATACGATCAGATTAAAAGCGGAAAGAGTTACAATAACTTAATTTACATTCATAAGTACAATATAGAAAGAGTCATTATTACATAACCGGGTGCTTAAACTTATTACATCATGGGAAGGTAAACACCTTCCATATGTTTTTCTTATTTGTCTTCCTCCTATTTTGGGACAACCTTGGAGCAAAAGCAGCAAAACTCAGCAGTTTCATCACCTACATGAACATGGGTTTGGAAACCCTGAGTACGGAGTGTATTTTCGCAAGTCTTACCCGACCAAAAGAAAAGACTCTCAAGGATATGCTGGTCTTTCAGAGTCAAGGTAAGATATATCAAGAATCAATGACCCAGTTTGCACAAAGCTTACTAAAGTTGGTCCTTATGAATTCATTTTACTTATCAGGTTAAGTAATTACCTGTATCTAGATTTTCTTGTATTCTAGATCAAGCACTTGGCCTACACTAGCCATCTTTTATCATCCCTTGAGTTCACTTGTCACTACGTGTAGGTCAGTGACCAAGTCTTCATATCCGAGAAGTAATGGCGATCCGAATCGATTAATACCTAGCTGGGGATCTCAAACCACACGACATATGTAGCACTTAACCCTTGCATATGTCAACTCACACCTGGGTTTCTCAAGACCAGAATGGGTTCACGCCAACCGAGAGTACAGATACTCCACCGTCCAGCCTCTTGCCATGGAGAGTATACGCTACTCTCACCATCTCTCCACTCCCATTACGTGGTAGCCTTTCTGGTATTAGTCCAATCGAGGCAAAGCTTACCCATGATGAGGCATGTGGCTAGTTAAAAGGTCCTCGATCATCAAGCCTACATCGGCTCGGTCCTTAAATGACTCAGACGGAGACACTACATCGAGACTTTCTTCTCGTTCAAGTCACCTACCTGGTCTCATCTTTATCATTTAAAACCCAAAGTTTGGTACCTGACAGAGGTACTCTTTTTAGATGTTGAACCCATCACAATCGTGATGGATTCACCATCATAAGTCTTTTCTTTGTAAAAATAACCATACAGTATGAAGCATGACCTTTTATTTTAAAACAAAACATTTTGTTTTTGTAAAGCAAGGCTGAGCATCATAAAACTTGTTTGAATAAATCAGGTAATAAGGAATAGTATTCAATTTCTCAAGGAAGGAAATGCATCAATAGTTTGTCACACAATTCCTATCACCTAATGCATCATTCAAAGTTGATAAAACTTTAAAATGCAAGGAAAGGTAAATGCACCAGGGCTTGCCTTGTGTTGTAGAAGTTTCTACTTCCTCACCACAGATGTCGAAGTAAAAGTTATTTTCTGCTGGAGGATTCTCGGTTTGAGGGACAACTTCCTCTTCTACTATGGATTATTCCTCGTGTTCTATACATGATAATACATGTACATGACTTTCCTTCACGGTGCTAATCAACCACTAAGACTTCCTAGTTAAATACTCTTCTAGGATTAACTTAGTTAGTATTAAAATGAGTAATCTATGGAGCTATTTACTGGTTTTCTGGTCAAACAGTGTCCAAACAACTCAAAACTTTACTTAAAGTCTATAATCAATATTTTAAGTCTACTCAAAAAGTTTTATGATTTTTGGGATTGCTAAATGATTTCTAAAATTCTAAAAGACTTTACTCAAGTACTTTTAAATGCTACATAATTTAGAGTTTGAAATAAAAATCTTGGAATTATTTTTATTAAATACTACATGATTTTAGAAGTCTAACAAAATTGGTCTCATATTTTTACCATTTTCTACTATTTCCTACAGATTTCCCAAGTTAGCGGAAAAAACAAAAGAATAAAAATATGAATAGCATTGGGCCGAAACCCACTGAGAGCACCTAGAGGGGGGGTGAATAGGTGATCCTGTAAAAACTTGAAACTTAAAGCCACAAAACTTGATTAGGAGTTAGCACAATAAAATCAAGTGGCCAAGGAGAGATCTTGTGAAGCACAATAGACACAGTGAGAACAAGCACAAGAGACACGAGGATTTATCCCGTGGTTCGGCCAAGTACAACACTTGCCTACTCCATGTTGTGGCGTCCCAACGGACGAGGGCTGCACTCAACCCCTCTCAAGTGATCCGATGATCGACTTGAATACCACGTTGTTCTTCTTTCTTTACTCTTTCCCGTTTGCGAGGAATCTCCACAACTTGGAGTCTCTCGCCCTTACAATGAGAATCAAAGTGAAAGCACTAGAGTAAGGGAGGGAAGCAACACACACAAATCCACAGCAATACGCACACACATGGCCAAGACTTGAGCTCAAATGAATATCACAAGGTTCTCACTAGAACGGAGCTCAAATCACTAAGAATGTCAAACGAGTGCGCAAAGACGGAGTGTGAATGATCAATAATGCTCAAAGTATGCTTGGTGTACTCCTTCATGCGCCTAGGGGTCCCAAGGCAGCTAGGAGCCGTTGAGAGAAATCCAGGAAAGCAATTCTTGCCTTCTGTCGTCTGGCGCACCGAACAGTCCGGTGGACCACCGGACAATGTCCGGTGCGGATTTCTTTCCTATTCTTGCGCAGCCGACCGTTGAAGACTTGGAGCCATTGGCGCACCGGACACTGTCCGATGCACACCGGACAGTCCGGTGCTCCCATCCGACCATTGGCTTGGCCACGTGTCACGCGCGGATTGCGCGGCCGACCGTTGGCGCGCCCGACCGTTGGCTCACCGGACAGTCCGGTGAATTATAGCCGTACGCTGTTGACTTGGTTCCGGAGAGCGGAGACTTCGCCGCAGCCGACTCACCGAACACTGTCTGGTGTACCACCGGACAGTCCGGTGATTTATAGCCGTACGCCGCCGTCGAGACCTGAGAGCAGCCAGTTGACCAGACGCCAGCTTGACTGAGCAGAGTCTTGGCTGCTCGAGCCAAGTCTTTTTCAATTGTATTTTCTCTGATTCTAGCACTTAGACAAATATCTTAGTACACAAAAACCAATGTACTGAGTCTAGAATCATACCTTTGTGTTGACTTTGCACTTCTTCCACCATTTGGCATAGTTTCACACTTAAACCATTTGTGTTGGCACTTGATCACCAAAATACTTAGAAATGGCCCAAGGGCAGATTTCCCTTTCAATCTCCCCCTTTTTAGTGATTTATGCCAACACAACAAAAAGCAACTAAAAGAAGTGCAACATCAATGCAAATGAGAACACAAATTTGTTTTGATTCAAATTTGGCATATTTGGATCATTCTTTGCCACCACTTGGTTTGTTTTTGCAAATCAAACTCAATTTCCTATCTCTAAGTCAAACACACTTGTTGAGGCATAGAGAGAGGTATTTCAAGAGAAATTGATCAAGAATTCAAAAACTCCCCCTTTTTCCCATAATCAACCATTATCCCAACAAGAGACCAACATTTGCCAATAAGAGACAATAAGAGTATTTTGACAAACCAAAAGCTCTAATTCTATTATTTTCAAAATTCTCAAGTGGTAGCTGATCCATTTCTTGCTTTGGCCTTATTTTCTTCCCCTTTGGCATCAAGCACCAAAACGGGATCAATCTTGGCCCCTAAACCCCATTGCCTCACCAAAATCTTCAAATAAGAGAAAAAAGGCAATAAGAATATAAGATGAACTTGGAGTGAGTTACCCTCTCATCGGAGTGCAGTGGAAGTCTTTCATGGTCCAAGTCCATCTTTCCCTTTCAATCCACTTTTGAGACTAAATCAAGCAAGCTCAAACACATGGTTAGTCTCAAAAGGGTCAAGTTGTAGCACATCTCCCCCTAAATATGTGCATCACTCGCAAATGGACTTGTGAGGTCCGGGGAGTGCTTGTACAACTTGAGCACCATAAATAAACAACAAAATGCATAAGGGAACATGATCAAAAAGCATAAAACACATGTATGCTCTATATCAATCCAAGTTCCGCGAATCTAAGACATTTAGCTCACTACGCAGCCTGCAAAAGGTCTTTTCATCTAAAGGCTTGGTAAAGATATCGGCTAGCTGGTTCTCGGTGCTAACATAAAACACTTCGATATCTCCTTTTTGCTGGTGGTCTCTCAAAAAGTGATGTCGGATGTCAATGTGCTTTGTGCGGCTGTGCTCAACAGGATTGTCCGCCATGCGGATAGCACTCTCATTGTCACATAGGAGTGGGACTTTGCTCAGATTGTAGCCAAAGTCCCGGAGGGTTTGCCTCATCCAAAGTAGTTGCGCGCAACACTGTCCTGCGGCAACATACTCGGCCTCAGCGGTGGATAGGGCAACGGAGGTTTGTTTCTTAGAACTCCACGACACCAGGGACCTTCCTAGGAATTGGCACGTCCCTGATGTACTCTTCCTATCGACCTTACATCCAGCATAATCGGAGTCTGAATATCCAATTAAGTCAAAGGTAGACCCCTTTGGATACCAGATCCCGAAGCAAGGCGTAGCGACCAAATATCTAAGAATTCGCTTCACGGCCACTAAGTGACACTCCCTTGGATCGAATTGAAATCTAGCACACATGCATACACTAAGCATAATACCCGGTCTACTAGCACATAAGTAGAGCAAGGAACCTATCATGGACCGGTATGCTTTTTGATCAACGAACTTACCTCCTTTGTTGAAGTCGACGTGTCCATCAGTTCCCATTGGAGTCTTCGCGGGCTTGGCGTCCTTCATCCCAAACCGCTTGAGCAAGTCTTGTGTATACTTTGTTTGGGAGATGAAAGTGCCGTCCTTGAGTTGCTTCACTTGGAACCCAAGGAAGTAGTTCAACTCGCCCATCATCGACATCTCAAATTTTTGAGTCATCACCCTGCTAAACACTTCACAAGACTTTTGGTTAGTAGAACCAAATATTAAGTCATCGACATAAATTTGGCACACAAATAAGTCACCATCACATGTGTTAGTGAAAAGAGTTGGATCGGCTTTCCCAACCTTGAAAGCATTAGCAATTAAAAAGTATCTAAGGCATTCATACCATGCTCTTGGGGCTTGCTTAAGTCCATAGAGCGCCTTAGAGAGCTTACACACGTGGTCGGGGTACCGTTCATCCTCAAAGCCAGGGGGTTGCTCCACATACACCTCCTCCTTGATTGGCCCGTTGAGGAAAGCGCTCTTCACATCCATTTGGTACAACCTGAAAGAATGGTGAGCGGCATAGGCTAACAAAATACGAATCGACTCTAGCCTAGCCACAGGAGTGAAAGTCTCCTCAAAGTCCAAACCTACAACTTGGGCATAACCTTTTGCCACAAGTCGAGCCTTGTTCCTTGTCACCACCCCGTGCTCGTCCTGTTTGTTGCGGAACACCCACTTGGTTCCCACAACATTTTGCTTAGGATGCGACACCAGTGTCCAAACTTCATTTCGCTTGAAGTTGTTAAGCTCTTCCTGCATGGCCAACACCCAGTCCGGATCTAGCAAGGCCTCTTCTACCCTGAAAGGCTCAATAGAAGAGACAAAAGAGTAATGCTCACAAAAATTAGCTAATCTAGAGCGAGTGGTTACTCCCTTGCTAATGTCACCCAAAATCTGGTCGACGAGATGGTTCCTTTGAATCATCGCTCGAACTTGAGTTGGAGGGGCCTGTGGTGCTTCTTCCTCTTCAACTTGGACATCTTGTGCTCCCCCTTGATCACACGCCTCTTCTTGAGGAACCTACTCATCATCTTGAGTTGGGGGTTGCACCATTGTTGAGGAAGAAGGCTGATCTTGTTCCTTGTGTTCCTGCGGTCGCACGTCTCCAATCGCCATGGTACGAATCGCGTCCGTTGGAACATCATCCTCATCTACATCATCAAGCTCAACTTGCTCTCTTAGAGAGCCATTAGTTTCATCAAATACAACGTCGCTAGAGACTTCAACCAAACCCGATGATTTGTTGAAGACTCTATAAGCCTTTGTATTTGAGTCAAAACCTAACAAAAACCCTTCTACAGCTTTGGGAGCAAATTTTGAATTTCTACCTTTCTTCACCAGAATGTAGCATTTACTCCCAAAAACTCGAAAATACGAAACGTTGGGTTTGTTACCGGTTAGTAGCTCGTATGACGTCTTCTTGAGGAGGCGATGAAGGTAGACTCGGTTTATGGCGTGGCAAGCTGTGTTCACAGCTTCCGACCAAAACCGCTTGGGCGTCTTGAATTCTCCAAGCATTGTCCTCGCCATGTCTATGAGCATCCTGTTCTTCCTCTCTACCATACCATTTTGCTGTGGTGTGTAGGGAGTAGAGAACAAGTGCTTGATTCCTTCCTCCTCAAGGTACTCCTCCACTTGAAGGTTCTTGAACTCAGATCCGTTGTCGCTCCTTATCTTCTTCACCTTGAGCTCAAACTCATTTTGAGCTCTCCTTAGGAAGCGCTTGAGGGTTCCTTGGGTTTCAGATTTATCCTGCAAAAAGAATACCCAAGTGAAGCGGGAAAAATCATCAACAATTACTAAACCATACTTACTTCCCCCGATGCTAAGGTAGGCGATGGGTCCGAAGAGGTCCATATGCAGCAGCTCCAGGGGTCTTGATGTGGTCATCACATTCTTGCTGTGATGCGCACTTCCCACTAGTTTACCTGCTTGACAAGCTGCACAAGGTCTATCTTTTTCGAAATACACATTTGTTAGACCTAACACATGTTCTCCCTTTAGAAGTTTGTGAAGGTTCTTCATCCCCACATGTGCTAGACGGCGATGCCACAGCCAGCCCATGCTAGTCTTAGCGATTAAGCATGCATCCAGACCGGCCTCCTCCTTTGCAAAATCAACTAAATAGAGTTTGTCGTCTAGTACACCCTTAAAAGCTAATGAACCATCACTCCTTCTAAAGACAGACACATCTACATTTGTGAATAAGCAATTGTATCCCATATTACATAATTGACTAACCGATAGAAGATTATAACCTAGCGACTCTACTAAAAATACATTGGAGATAGAGTGCTCATTTGAGATGGCAATCTTGCCTAAGCCTTTAACCTTGCCTTGATTCCCGTCACCGAATATGATTGAATCTTGGGAATCTTTATTCTTGACGTAGGAGGTGAACATCTTCTTCTCCCCCGTCATGTGGTTTGTGCATCCGCTGTCGATAATCCAGCTTGATCCCCCGGATGCATAAACCTGCAAGGCAAATTAGGCTTGGGTCTTAGGTACCCAACTCTTGTTGGGTCCTACAAGGTTAGTTATAATATCCTTAGGGACCCAAATGCAAGTCTTATCTCCCTTGCATTTTGCCCCCAATTTCCTAGCAATCACTTTCTTATCCTTTCTACAAATTGCAAAGGAAGCATTGCAAGCATGGTAAATTGTAGAGTGTTTATTACTTACATTCCTAGGAACATGAACAACATTTCTTCTAGGCATATGATGAATAACATTTTTCCTAGCCAAATTTCTACCATGCATAATAGAAGAACTTGAAGCAATCATGGTATGTGAATCAAAAGCATTATAACTTCTATCATAATGAACATTCCTAGAAAATCTCCTATCATGATACATGAAAGCATGGTTCTTTTTAGCACTATTAGTCATTGGAGCCTTCCCTTTCTCCTTGGCGAAGATGAGAGCCTCATGACTTGTTAAGTGCTTGGCTTCCTTCTTAAAGCCAAGCCCATCCTTAATTGAGGGGTGTCTACCAATAGTGTAGGCATCCCTTGCAAATTTTAGTTTATCAAAATCATTTTTGCTAGTCTTAAGTTGGGCATTAAGACTAGCCACTTCATCATTTAATTTTGCAATAGAAGTAAGGTGCTCAACACATGCATCAACATTAAAGTCTTTACACCTATTGCAAATTACTACATGTTCTACACAAGAGGTTGATTTATTAGCTATTTCTAACTTAGCTTTCAAGTCATCATTGATACTCCTTAAGCTAGAAATAGATTCATGGCACGTAGATAATTCACATGAAAGCATTTCATTTCTTTTAACTTCTAGAGCAAGAGAATTTTGCGCACTAACAAATTTATCATGCTCTTCATATAAAAGGTCCTCTTGCTTTTCTAACAATCTATTCTTCTCATTCAAAGCATCAATTAATTCATTGATTTTATCAATTTTGGTTCTATCTAAACCTTTGAATATACTAGCATAGTCTACTTCATCATCACTAGATTCATCATCACTTGAAGAAGCGTAAGTACTAGTATTGCGAGTGCTTACCTTCTTCTCTTTTGCCATGAAACAAGTGTGATGCTCGTTGGGGAAGAGGGATGATTTGTTGAAGGCGGTGGCGGCGAGTCCTTCGTTGTCGGAGTCGGACGAAGAACAATCCGAGTCCCACTCTTTGCCAAGGTGTGCCTCGCCTTTAGCCTTCTTGTAAGTCTTCTTCTTTTCCCTCTTCTTTTCTTGATCCTGGTCACTATCATTATCGGGACAATTAGCAATAAAGTGACCAACCTTACCGCACTTGAAGCAGGAGCGCTTTCCCTTCATCTTGTTCTTTTTGGGATGCTCCTTGCGGCCCTTTAGCGCCGTCTTGAAGCGCTTGATGATGAGGGTCATTTCTTCCTCATTGAGCCCGGCCGCCTCAATTTGCGCCACCTTGCTAGGTAGCGCCTCCTTGCTACTTATTGCTTTGAGAGCAACGGTTTGAGGCTCGTGGATTGGACCATTCAACGCCTCATCGACGTATCTTGCCTCCTTGATCATCATTCGCCCGCTTACGAACTTTCCAAGTATTTCTTCGGGCGACATCTTGGTGTACCTAGGATTCTCACGAATAGAGTTTACAAGGTGTGGATCAAGGATAGTGAAAGACCTTAGCATTAGGCGGACGACGTCGTGGTCCGTCCATCGCGTGCTTCCATAGCTCCTTATTTTGTTGATGAGGGTTTTGAGCCTGTTGTACGTTTGGGTTGGCTCCTCCCCCCTGATCATTGCGAACCTCCCAAGTTCGCCCTCCACCAACTCCATCTTGGTGAGCATGGTGACGTCATTTCCCTCATGAGAGATCCTGAGGGTGTCCCAAATCTGCTTGGCGTTATCCAAGCCGCTCACCTTATGGTATTCATCCCTGCACAATGACGCTAAAAGAACAGTAGTAGCTTGTGTATTTTTATGAATTTGTTCATTGATGAACATGGGACTATCCGTACTATCAAATTGCATTCCATTTTCTACTATCTCCCATATACTTGGATGGAGAGAGAACAAATGGCTACGCATTTTGTGACTCCAAAATCCGTAGTCCTCTCCATCAAAGTGAGGAGGTTTACCGAGGGGAATGGAAAG
Source organism: Zea luxurians (assembly GCA_029449295.1). Classification (NCBI taxonomy): domain Eukaryota; kingdom Viridiplantae; phylum Streptophyta; class Magnoliopsida; order Poales; family Poaceae; genus Zea; species Zea luxurians. Next base: position 10,641,064 of record JAOPSE010000012.1, on the reverse strand, counting down.
CAAATGAGCATTGGAACTTTGTGGAATACGAGAGTAATCAAAAGAAAAGTTCGAGTTAACTGTCTTCTTTTTCTCGTAGTCGTTGTCGTCGTCTTCCTTTTGGGAAGAAGAAGACTCATCGTTGTCGTCGTAGTAGACGATCTTCTTGATACGCCTCTTCTTCTTCCCGTCCTTCTTCTTATGACTTGAGCCCGAGTCAGTGGGCTTGTCGTCTTTTGGCTCATTGATGAAGGACTCCTTCTCCTTGTCGTTGATCACCATCTCCTTGCCCTTAGGATCCATCTCTTCGGGCGATTAGTCCCTTTCGTGAAGAGAACGGCTCTGATACCAATTTAGAGCACATAGAAGGGGGGTGAATAGATGATCCTGTAAAAACTTGAAACTTAAAGCCACAAAACTTGATTAGGAGTTAGCACAATAAAATCAAGTGGCTAAGGAGAGCTCTTGTGAAGCACAATAGACACAGTGAGAACAAGCACAAGAGACACGAGGATTTATCCCGTGGTTCGGCCAAGTACAACACTTGCCTACTCCACATTGTGGTGTCCCAACGGACGAGAGTTGCACTCAACCCCTCTCAAGTGATCCGATGATCGACTTGAATACCACGTTGTTCTTCTTTCTTTACTCTTTCCTGTTTGCGAGGAATCTCCACAACTTGGAGTCTCTCGCCCTTACAATGAGAATCAAAGTGAAAGCACTAGAGTAAGGGAGGGAAGCAACACACACAAATCCACAGCAATACGCACACACACGGCCAAGACTTGAGCTCAAATGAATATCACAAGGTTCTCACTAGAACGGAGCTCAAATCACTAAGAATGTCAAAAGAGTGCGCAATGACGGAGTGTGAATGATCAAGAATGCTCAAAGTATGCTTGGTGTACTCCTTCATGCGCCTAGGGGTCCCTTTTATAGCCTCAAGGCAGTTAGGAGCCGTTGAGAGCAATCCAGGAAAGCAATTCTTGCCTTCTGTCGTGTGGCGCACCGGACAGTCCGGTGCACCACCGGACACTGTCCGGTGCGGATTTCTTTCCTATTCTTGCGCAGCCGACCGTTGAAGACTTGGAGCCATTGGCGCACCGGACACTGTCTGGTGCACACCGGACAGTCTGGTGCACACCGGACAGTCCGGTGCTCCCATCCGACCGTTGGCTTGGCCACGCGTCACGCGCGGATTGCGCGGCCGACCGTTGGCGCGCCCGACTGTTGGCTCACCGGACAGTCCGGTGAATTATAGCCGTACGCTGTTGACTTGGTTCCCGAGAGTGACGACTTCGCCGCAGCCGACTCACCGGACACTGTCCGGTGTACCACCGGACAGTCCGATGATTTATAGTCGTACGCCGTCGTCGAGACTCGAGAGCAACTAGTTGACCAGACGCTATACTGGCGCACCGGACACTGTCCGGTGCACCACCGGACAGTCCGGTGCACCCAGACTGAGCAGAGTCTTGGCTGCTCGAGCCAAGTCTTTTCCAATTGTATTTTCTCTGATTCTAGCACTTAGACAAATATGTTAGTACACAAAAACCAATGTACTAAGTCTAGAATCATACCTTTGTGTTGACTTTGCACTTCTTCCACCATTTGGCATAGTTTCACACTTAAACCATTTGTGTTGGCACTTGATCACCAAAATACTTAGAAATGGCCCAAGGGCACATTTCCCTTTCACCCACGCAGAAATAGCATTGGACAAAAAGTCATTTTCAGTTTTAATTTAATTCAGAAAACCAGAGTGATGTATGTGACAACATGTATGTGCATGCGTGTATCACTACTCACATAAGCAGTAAACAACAGTAAAACATGCACAATTACTAAGAACAGAATGTACCGCGCAAAGGGAACAATGCTCAAGGCATCAGTGGCTCCATTCACACGAGACAACTTATGTGTATGTTCGATGTAGTCGTATGCAGTCGATGTAGGCAGATGTACGCAATGCAGTCCCTCAAACGGCGCCGGTGACGATGAACCTGATCAACGTTGGTTGAGCGGACGAAGCGAGCAGTCGCGAGTACGCTCCCCAAAAACCTGATCACCTGCACACCCTTGCAAGTGTAGCTCTACGGACGGCGATTTCGGAGGCCTACACTCCCACACTCTCTGTGCTCTCAGAAGGTGGGACGAGAATGGTTGTGTGCAACGCATCTGAGGCTGTTCACTGTGTTGTAACCAGAAGCAGTCTCACCTCCTCCGTATATATACACACGCAAAGGGAGGCGAACAGACAGTAACGGTCGCCATCAGAGCTACTGTTACAGCCATCCAGAAACTGACGCCATCAGTGATGTCTGTTACTAGCTGACAGTCATTACAGCCGTCCGTTACTAGCCATAACACAGGAAACGGCCAGTTACAAACGACAGTAATGGACGGTTATCACTCCAGACAAAATGTGCAACCGTTAGGAAGGAATATTCAGACCAAGTTCCGATCTACCACGCCCACGGCTGGCGGCGAGTGCACGTGTTGCAGTCTTTCATCCTTTTCTCGGCTTCTCAATAGATGCACCAATGGTTCACCTATTTAAGTTGATTGAATTGTGCCTTGAACTTCCGGTATGGTACTAAAGTACTAGTACACCGTAGCATTAAAGTGGATCTTTAGCATTGACTATTATTGAATGTTAATTTAGGCCAGACCCACATTAGTTCAACACATAGCAACGGAACATAATCCTTGGTCAGGAATAGGAATTTCAAGAAGAAAGATAAGAGCACGCACTAAAACTAAGGCATCCATGCTAGAAGAACTGCATAGATGTGCAAATGGCTAACTTTCAAGTCATACATACCTAGACCCAACCCACATATGCTGCATTCGCCACACAAATTCTAGATGCAACTCGAATCTCATCTTAGGAAGTAGATGGTGAAGAAATAGACATATTTCAAATTAAATTCCGAATATAAATCATGAACAACGATAAATAAAGTAGTCGTCTATTCCCTAACATGTTAGTAAGCAATACGCAAAACATATCTATAACAACAAATAAACTAAAGTATGAGATTAGATTGGTTGACATGTACTAATTAGACATATTGATTGACAGTGGGGAAGTGGTAGGGTTGACAACGTCGGTAGCAGTCGTGGAGGAGAGCGTGAGCGGTCGTGTGAAAACGTTTACCAAAAACCTTATTTGCCTTCTCCCAGTGCATGATTTCAAAGCCGGCGGGTTTTGAAGACCTGCTCTCTCAATCACAGATGCATGTCAGTGCTCGGGATGAAGAGGACTACAATGGCAGCGCAGTAGTAAGCAGAGGCAAAAATCTAACTCGTGTTTGGGATGATTCTGACGATAGCTGTCAAACGCCTTATATAGGGCCACGTCCATGAACCAATAAGGACTCGCGATCCGATCCGATAAGGGCTCAAATCCTTTTCTGATCATGATCGGATAGGGCTCTAAACTTAACGGGCAAGTAACCAAAAAATAGCAAAAGTAAGCTGAGCCCTCGCAAGACAAGGAGCTAGATTTTGGTAGACCATTCACACGCGCGTGTGGCACTCCGTCCTCTCTCCCCTCAACCATGACTTAGTGGGAGAGGGAAGCCTCCACATGTAAACTAGTCTCACTCCATTTAGACTAGCAATGTGGGACTATTGGTTTCACCATTACTTTGTCGTACATGAGCTTGTATGATTTTTCTAGGATTAAATTGAATTTCTTAATTGGGCCAACCCTATAAATTCAACAACAAATACAGATGAATGGTTGTCCGGCGCTCATGCCGCAAGCTAGATCGACCTCGAGCGGGCGGCCTTGGCGTATGTGGAGTAGGACTCGACGAAGTCAAGGAGGCGGCGGCTCACCTCCTTGGAGTAGAACTGTCACGTGTTGATCTCCTCCTCCACAGAGGCTTCGCCGCCTCCCATGGCGGTCGCGACGACGAAGGCCTCAACCTCGACGGCACACGAAGAGGATGATGTCCCCACGAACGTCTCCACGAGGCGTCGCACCACCGCGTTGCGTCGTCGTTGTTCGCTCTCTCAGTTGTTAAGTTCTTGCGTCTGCATTCTTGCAAGACGCCGTGAGAAAAAAACTAGATTTTTTAGAGTATATATAACTATATAAAGCTAAATTTATGTAAATAATGATGCAAACCATGGTTGTTAGTTTTAAAGTCACATTCACATCTATCAAGTCAACAGAACATATATACTATTTTCATTCTCAAATACAGTTCACCCGTTAGTTTATTTTTAAACTTAAACGCGACAAATATAAAAAAGTTTAGAGGAAGTATATTACGTACTTTAGACTCAAGTATAGATGTAAACCGTATAAACCTACAGACACTTTGCTAGTACATAAGAGCATCTCCAACAATGTCTTAAACTAGTGCATTAAATTGAAATATGGGGTTCTATATAGAAAAAACTACTCCAACAATGGCTCATTTCATAAAATTTGGTCAAAAAACTATAAGCACCCTTTGAAGTGCCTCAAATATACTACATTGTAATGGACTGCTCTATAATCTAGATTTAAAGCTTTACTGTTGAAGCGAGATGTTTTTATTTGTGCACTAAATTTTATAAAATATATTTATTTATAAATTATAGGGTATTTTTATAGGTAGACATCCTCTAACTAGCAGACTAGTAGTTCTGCCGATTTGTTTTCTAAAAGAGCAGTTACCTGACCTTTCGTCCACGTGGCCGATCCAACGGCTGATGTCTTCTTTCGGCCTCAGCGGAACCGCGGAAGCCGTCAAGTTGGTAGCTGTCGTGTTCTCTTCTGCAATTGTTGCCCTCGACTGGAGCAGTCAGTCCACTCCAGTACCTCTGCCGCACGCTGCTCCCGCCGCGCCACCAGCTCACCACCGCTGCTAGCCACGATGCGGTCGCCACGAACCCCCGGCCGCCGCGACGCGGCGTCGCCGCAGACGCCAAAGGGGTTCAACCCGGGCGACCCCGTGGAGGTGGTTCCCGACGAGGCAGGCCTGCACGGGGCCCACTTCGCTGCCGTCGTCGTGGGGCCCAGCGCCAAGCCCCGCGGCTACACCGTCGAATACGACTCCCTCCTCGAGTCCGAGGGCTCCGACCGCCCGCTCCGGGAGGCACTGCCGGCGCGGAGCCTTCGCCCTCGCCCCCCGCCGCCGCCCGCGCCCGCATCGGAGGCCCCGCCCGCGGAGCACGCCGCCGTCGACGCGCTCATCGACGACGCCTGGTGGCTCGGGGTCGCCCTCGCCCGCGCCGGCGCGCCCGGCAAGGTCAGGGTATGCTTCCCGGAGACCAGGGAGGTCATGGAGTTCGACGCCAGCGACGTCCGCCTGCACCTCGAGTGGGTTGACGGCGAGTGGCGCTCCCCAGATAGCATGGTAGAGCACTAACAAGGGTCTTTTCCAAGCTTTTTCTTTTTCCCTATTTGATTCTGGGTTTCCAACTTTCGATAACATTAATTAATCGTAATCCATCAAAAGGCTTCTTCCCTTTCTTCCATTCGAGGTGATTTTTCGTGGGGTTAGGGTTAGAAATGGGGGCAACCACAGTTTGTTCGATGGTGGCAGGGCGAATGTGGGATTATGATTTTCCCACACTTGCTGGGTGGAGAGTGAGGAGAATGAACATTCTTGAATTGCTAGCTATTGTTGTATCTGTTGGATGGATTTATCTGTTTTAGCTTTGAGTAATACAGGTGTTAGAACATTTCAGGGCGAATGTGCTTGTGGTCTCACTGACTGGAAAATTGCCTATCAACAGATTAAGAGTATGAAGTCAAGGTACTTGGACGAGCTGAATGGTGTTCAGTCAGATCAGATGTGGGTCATGCTGGAATGAAGTGTTTCTAGCTAATGGTGAACTATGAAAGCATTTGATCCCCTTGATATTCATGGGCGGTTTTAGTTATCTGTAGCTTTTTATTCCCACTCCACTTGTTTCAAATTATGCTTTTCTTTGGCTTTGTTCTAAGTCAATTTTCTCTAACTTTTACAAAGTTTCTTAAGAAAAATATATTAACATCATCTACAAGTTCAAATAACCATGGTTCTTAAAGCGGTAGGGCGAGACAAGGCGTTGAACCACCTCCTAGATGCCTAGGCGACGCCAAGGCGAGCAAGGCGATGCCTTATCTATCTAAGAACCGGCCAGACAGCAGCATGGAGAGGAAGAAAAAGAAAAAAAAAGGAAAAAGAAGGGAAGGGGTAGGAGGCCCAGCCCACCAGCCAGCCCATATATTCCCTGCCCCGCCGTTGCAGCAGCCACCACTCGCGATTTGGCGACGCCGGCGCCCTGATGTGACGCCGTTGCTGTTAATTCAGGCTCGCTGCCCCCGATTCCAGCTGCCGCCGCCACTCTGATTCGGGCCACCGCCGCCATGATTTGGCCGCCACCACTCCGATTCAACGTCGCCCCTTCCCCTTCCTATACCTCTTGCTGGTTCTTAGCTAGGCGATGGGGACGCCCAGCTGTTTTTGGGTGCCTGGGTGTCTAGGCATCGCCTTTAAAACAGTGCAAATAACCGCACTATCAAAATATATGTCCATGTGAACTATAGTTTGTAACGGAGGGAATAGTTTCGAATAATACTCCAAGTCTTCTGTCATAAATATAAGTCTTTGAAGGAGTTTCTATTTCAGCTAGATGGTAGATATGTTAAGAGATAGATGCTGTTGGAGTTGGACTTCCTAGTCATGTTATACTGCCTTGCGTTGTTGGTTAGAAGTTCGAACATTTTCGGTAATTCATTATCCTTCTTTGATCGCTAACATAAATCTATGGTGCTTGAACATTTGTGGGATTTTCTTCAATTGTGTTGATCATGGTAGAGTAGCTCCTGATGTAGGTTTTTATGTAACTTGTTACCTGTATGATGTTTCTTCCACCTTGTTTGGGCTGTCCATTCAGTGCTAACCATTGCTTGTTGCCTTTGCCTTCTAGGAGATACCCAAGACAATGCCATATGCAAAAGGAATGCAAATCGAAGTTTCCAAGTTGGAAGACAATTCTGTTGTTGCTTGGTCACCTGCAGTTGTCGCAAAGACTATGTGGAAGAATAACCTATTAGTCGACTACACTCTTTCAAAGTGTTACGGTACTACATTGTCTGAGGAGATTGTTGATGTGAAGCATGTGAGGCCTTGCCCACCACAAGCATCAGAGATTAGTTTCTGCATCAATGATGAGGTTGAAGCATTCCAAGGTGATTGCTGGTGGCTAGGGGTGATTACTAATGTTCTTCCAGAATTCAAGTACACATTTAAGTCGACGCATTTAGGGACGGAAGTTGAGGTGAACCAGAAATTTCTGAGGCTTCGATATGACTGGGTTGGTGATCAATGGGAACAAGAATCAAAGGTCTGAATAAATCTCCCTAGAATCTATATTTCTTTCAAATATCTGTTAACTTGAGTTTTGTGCACTTTCTGTGCACTTTTTGGATTGCTCTGCTCCTATGGCAATCAATAAATTACAAATACGGGTTCTGGAATTTACATTTTTTTGTTAAAAAAATTCAACTACTGACTTCAGTGTGTTTAGATGTTTTTAAATAATCATTGGTAATGATATTTGCGCTATTGTTGCATGTGAATTTTGCATGATCTATTGATCTGTGAGACTGATACAGATGCTGTTTGTGTGTTACAATCTTGAAGTTTCTGTTCGGTCTGTAGTCAGTTGCAGTTGCACAGTTTCCTTCAAACTTGATTTTCTTAAACTAGATTTTGTCAGTTTTACATGGTCATTGCACACCATTATACACGGTTAACAGTTAGCCTTCTATCTGCTTTTGTGGTATAAAGATTGAATGCTTAAGCTTCATTACTTGACAAAGCTAGTGAAGTACCATGATTTCTGTAATTAGAATGACTGAAGATAGAATTCTATAATGCCTGTTTTTTATTCCTCTCTAGAGTAGTGCTGCAAGAAAATGTTGAGGGCATTTTGTTTTTCTTTGTATGATTTTCTTCTGTCAAAACCTACAGAATACTGTATGGCCAACAAGTCTGCATCCTTAGCATTCCAAAAAGTCATTTCATTGCTTAAGTCAGAACTTAAATTGCTACATATTTTTGGTTAGCTGCTTTTGTTTTTTGAATAATCTGTACCACTATATAATCCACCAGTTTAAATTTTGCAAAACGCACCCATCCAAATCACCCCCACATCCATAACCTTCACTAAATCCATCAAACAAATTGCACCTAGACTTAACACACCATTAAAACCAACGGTTCAAATTGCTGGATAACCCTCTCCCCTACTCAAATCCAATGGACAATATTATTTGGATCATCCCTTATCCCTCTTACTACCTCGCAACCCTGCTGCCCCCAGCCTCCCCCTCCTCTTTCTCCCCCGCGTCTCCGCTGCCCCCTTCCCCTCACTCGCGCTGCCATTGTCGCCGTCAACCCCTCCCCTTGCGCCGCCGCCGACGCTGTTGACCCCTCTCCTCCCTGGAATCATAGCGTTAGCACGGGCTATATGCTAATACATCTTAAAAGGGAGAAGAATGCCCATCAGTCCAAAAATATTTAAGTTCAGATAATCCAAACTCTGCTACACCTTCACTATATGCCGCCTTGATTGTATTTGTGATCAGAATATTGGGAAAATGTTGTATAGTGTAATCTCTTAAGATATTGTTCTTGGAATTTAACATCATTCACTGTATGGTCACCAAGAAGCTTATTACATTGGTTTTGTTTCATCCTAAAGCATTATCAGTTCTTCTCTTGCCTTTGCAAGATTAGTAAATAGCAATAGCCTTTTAACCTTCCAAGATGTGTAGATTCCTTGCTCTTCAATCTGCTAGTCTGATGTCATCTAGGTGGCGCCTGAACACATCAAATTTTGTGATGTCAATTGTTAACTGTACTCTTAACTAAAGAACAGACTACAGAAGTTTTTTCCACCCTATGTGAATGTCAGCTGCTCTGTACCATGATTTTTTATAGCATTTTCTTTTAAAAGGCAGCCCTGGTAGATTTAACTGCTTAGATTACCTTCGCTACTTCCTAAATCACCTCATTGGTGACACTGGGGTTGTGACTGGAGAAGAATTTAAAAAAAACGTCATTATCTGATGCAGATGTATGATTATCTTCACTTCTTTAGTGTAGTCTCAAGTCTCAACTGTGCTGCTGTTTAATCAACATCGGCAGCTGCCAGCAATTGATATTGGTTATTGTGAGAATAAAAAGAAAGGAGAACATATGTTGTTAGCCATATTCACGACAGCTACATGAATTGCTTATGGAAACTATTGTGTTTGAATTCAAACTTGCGACCAATAACTGTTGATGATTCAAATAACAGCAAACATCCATGTTATCTTCAGAGCGTTCATCTTACCATCTTGGGTTGGCGAGTTTAGACTATATGTTTCCCTGTATGTGCTGAAAACTGCAAGATGGGTTGCAATCTCAGAGGTCACAACGATAATGATTAGCTGCTGTTTGTTATGCCTACTGAAGTACTGATTACTAATGTGCCTAGCCAATTTATTTTCTAAGCCTTCTTTTCAGAATGTGTTGAAAGAATACTTACACTTTTTTGTTCTTCTATTGTGTTCTCAGTGTGGATCAAAGTTATAGTTGGATGTTCCTGTTAGGTTGTGTTATCTAGAACGGATCTGGTTTCTTATATGCTCTGAAACTACAAGATTTGTTACAAGCTTATGATCAACTAACCAGTTTCGTTGCCCTTTGCCCTTCGGTTGTCCTTTTCAGAATGTGCCCAAGGCAAAATTTACACAAGGTGTCAAGGTTGAAGTCTGCAGCGACGATGAAGGTTTTCGTGGAGCCTGGTTCGAGGCGACTGTTGTTAAAGCTGTCGGCAGCAAGTTCCTCGTGGAGTATGCTACGCTGAAGGCCGATGACGGGACCAAGCCTCTGAAAGAATCTGTAGAAGCACGGCACATCAGACCTTGCCCTCCAGATATCCCTGCCACTGATGGATTCAAACTACTTGACGAGGTCGATGCCTTCTGCAACGACGCGTGGTGGGTCGGTGTGGTATCCAAGGTCCTCGGCGAGAAGAGGTGCACGGTCTACTTCAGGCCTTGGAAGGAAGAGATGGAGTTCGAGCATGCGCAGCTGAGGTTGCACTGTGACTGGATGGGCGGGAGGTGGATGCGGGCTTCCCCGGTATGCTTTTCGATTAACCCTGTTCCCTGCATTGGTACAAACATTTTGTTTGTGACACGCAAGCTCATTTGCGAACTGGCAACCCTTTTTCAGGCACTGGAGATGTGAAGGCTGAAGAGCCACGCGATGGCGTTAGACAGTAGCTTGGTGATTGTATGGGGTAATACCCATAGTTAAAAGTGTGTCGTCACTAAGGTACCATGTTATGTTGTCTTCCTGCATGAAGTTGCCCTGTGCCATCTGCAGCAAGTTGGATGATGATCATTGTGCAGTTGCTGCAAGTTGCCACACCACCATCAGGTCTGAATCTGAACGCTTGCCAATGGTTGATCCCATTGCGTTGTACCAGGAACTAGTAAGCGCATTCCGCCAGTGTTAAGGGTGAAGAACCGGGAGATGTGGTGCTAAATGTTAGGGGTGTCAAGTGAACCCTTATTGATCGACGACTTGTTTGTTTCGCACTAGATTTGCACTAGACTGCTTGTTTTAGCATCCCTATATGCTATTCTCCAACAGCGAACTGTAAATGGTCCGCTCCGCTAAATTTAGAGTTATGTGGCTTCCTCTACGTGCCTAACAAGACCCGGTAAAACGTCCCCTAAATTTTAGGGTGCACGAGTGAGACGCTAAATGTGGCGTTTGTCTGGCGTCCGCTATATGGCGGCTGCATCTCCTTCCCACGCCAGGACAGAAGGTTCCCGCTCCCTCCCCATCGCTTCCGTGTCTGTCGCGACGTTGGTCCTTGCAAGCTCAAGCCGTCTCCGACAACCAACTCTGTCGGCGAATTCGAAAGCCCGCCATTGCCAAACACTTCTGCCCCTCCGTTGCGTCCTCCACTGCTAGTGCGGAGAAAAGGAAGTTGCTCGTCTACATCTTCGTCTTCCTCATCGATTCGATCTCGGATCCATGACAGCGAAGGTGATGGCAGCTGTGCGCATCAGCTCAAGATCGAAGACCATCCGCGCACTGCCTGCTCGTCCATGCGCCACGCGCTGCGAAGTCATTGATAGAGATTTCAATGATAGAAAAGGAAGCAAGAGGAATAGTTTGGCTAAATTGTCGAAATACAGATGACAGGTACATTGTTTGTCTAAATTTAAACGACGAGTAATCTCCCAAAAAAAACAAGAATGTAATATGTAGCGTATTTTAATTTCATGGGGTACAAAAAACATTTTTGTGTGTATCGGATAAGAAAACGATATAAAATATGAAACTGGTAACACTGTTGATATAGAGGATGAAATTTAGAGAACTTTGCTGGAGATAAAGAAAATATAGAGGACGAAATCTTTTAGAGTGTGGTGTAAAGGACAGAGAATATTTCTTTAGACGATAAAATTTAGGGAACGCTGCTGGAGACAACCTAAGGCCATGTTTGTTTTAGATTATAATCTCTCCAGATTATATAATTTAGCGTAAATAATCCAATAGTTAAACAAACACCTAGATTATGGGTTCAGATTATATAATCTAAACCCTGTATTATGATAATCTTATAATCTCCTCAAGACTAGCTTATTTGAGATTATTTTGGCAAAAGACTCACTACCCATGGTTATGTAAATAGAAATTACAATATATGTTATCCTTCTTTTCTCATCTCAAATCTGTACTACTTATTAAGAAGGTAAGAGTAGTCTGCCTCCCTTACGTTCTGCCGTTCTGCCGTTCTGCCGATCCTCAATCTCCACCGTCCATCCCACATCGTTGTTTTGCGTGCGTCGCCCGTCAGTCGTCGTGCGTGCGTCGCCTCCCGTCTGCCCCTTCCCCGTCCGCGCGAAGCTCCCTCTGCCCCCTCCCGTTCGCAGTTCTCCGCACGCTGGCAACCGCTCCCTCCCTCCGCCTCCACCTCCGCCGTCGGGCGCACCCTCCCCCTCGCTCCGGACCTCCCCAAGACTCCGTTCCCATGCCTCGCTGGACCCGCCATCACCGCCTCCTCGTTGGGCACGAAACCCTAGCGGCGCTTGCCGCCCCTGGATACCGCATCCCGCTCCCTGGCGCCTCCGCCCGTGCCCTGCTCCAACCGACATTGTCTCCTCGCTGGGCCACGGCTCCCCTTCGGATCGACGGTTGCGCCACCTAGCCACGCCATCGGATCGGTGGTGCAGCGCGCGATGCAGGAGATGGTGGAGGACCCGCTCGGTTGCTGGCACGCGCGCCGTCCTCATGGACCTCGAGCCCGACACCATGGACTCCGTGCGCTCGGGCCCCTTCGGCCAGATCTTCCGCCCCGACAATTTCGTCTTCCAGTCCGGCGCCGGCAACAACTGGGCCAAGGGCCACTACACCGAGGGCGCCGGCAACAACAGGAACCGCACCCGCCATCCGCGACCGTCAACCACCTACCTGCATCCTCTATCCGCCAGCGATGTCGGTGCCCCCACCGGCAACCGCCAGGTCCCTCCCCACCTCCTTCCTCTCGCCCTCCGTAGCCCCCTCCCTCCCTCACTATCTCACTATTGCTTTTCCACTTCTGTAGGTGTCCCTGTGGGGGTCCAGCACGAAGGAGATCACACGTGACACGCTGCTGCAGAAGGTCTCCGAGGAGAACCAGCTCCACAGACACCTTTGTCGTGCCGCCGCGGCTGCCCTCTCCATCCAGATACCTCCTACGTCACCATCCAACGTCCCCTTCTTCGCCCATCATGTCTAATGAGGTATGAAATCTGCTCGCTGCTCACGGCATGAATTTTCTTTGAGTTTTCGGGTAATTTAATCGACCCGCGAGTCCGTGCTTCGTTTCAATGATACACATGATTTTTGTGATGCCTGTTTCAAGGGAGAGATGCTTGCAATGGCTTATGAAAATGTCTTTCTGTTTCAGTTTTGCACTATGTTCTGTTGTGTAAACTATTGAAGGAAATAGAAGGTTCACAAGGATTTATGTTCAAGTTTCATTCGAATAAAAAATGTAACAGCCGCCTCATCGTGCAGGGAAGGCTTGTGAGTAAAAATCAATTTATAATGATGGTGTTATATATTATTTCTATTGAAGCATTCATCCAAGCCCCTTTCAATTTAGCCATGGAGTACAAGGGGAAAACGACTTTTAGAAAAGAAATGAATACCCATTGAGCCCACCATGTCCCCCTATGGTAGCAGACGCAATTTCGCAAAGGGTAGATCAAGATCATCGTATATCTATAAAGAATAGGAGAATAGTTTATGTGAGAAATGATTCTAGGAACATGACAAAGTACCAGCTCAAGGACAACATTTACCACAACTAAATGATTGAATGGTATCTTGAAGTATGAAACCAGCTGCCCAACCTACATAAACAACAGTAAGGAGAAAAGGGCTAGGGAGAACAATTGATTTCCAATCTACAGTGGAGTAATTTCACTTACAGACTTACCACCTGCACTCATAAAAGTCTGGCTTGGCAAGCATTATAGGGACATCACCAATGAGGCCTAAATTAGAGTGAAGCATTATATTTTAAAAACATACATGCCTATTTTAATTACATTAGATACATATCTAATATGTATTTATTTGATTTCAGTTGTTTATATTGTATGTTGTTTTCAGGTCATATTCACCAATGATTGCTATGTGTTTGCGCTGTGCCCTTTCGCAGGACCTCAATTTCAGATGAATTTAAAAGACGAGGAGTACTAATTTTATATACAGTTATATTTCTTCTGTTAATCTTATAGGATAACACTAATCGGATGTTACTATGCATAAACTTATATATCAATGATTTATGGTTTTAATATAGTACAGGAGTATCAAATTAGAAGAGTTGTTTCCCTCACATTTTCACATTGTTCTCCTTTTATGGTATGTCACTTGCAGAAAATTGGAATAGATACAACATTGGCAACAATGGTGAGGGACGAGCATGTTAAATTTACACTAAAATTTGAGTATGGATTTGGCTATGAGTAAACAAGCAGGTGACAACAGTACCTTTGTGCTCTACATTAATATATAAAGTGGAATTGATAGATTTCACAAAAGTATGGTTAGTTGAAATAGTGTTGATCTTATCCATGTATATTGTGGTTTCTTCTATTTATTATGGGTAGACCTTGTTTAAACAATGTACCTTGAATTAATGTTGTATACAAGGGAAAGGGAGTGGTGTTCTTCAATTTCTCATCCGAGTGTTCTTCAATTTCTCGGGCGAGTTTTCGATTTCAGCCTAACAGAAGATTCGACTCTCTTTTTCTTTTTATTGGATTAATGTTGTACCACTATCTGATTAGTACACATCCACCCTATTGAAGTAGGTCTCAACGTAGTTGGAGTAACACAGATTGTATCCCGAGTACATCCTCAATTGTGGTGTTCTCCAATTTCTCAGGGTGAGTTCTTTCCTTTTTAATTTTGATTGCTGTTTCTTTTTGTTCATATGGATTTGTGTAGTACAACTGTCCAAACATTTTTTTATTTTGTTTGTTGTTTCTTTTTGTTCATATGGATTTGTGTAGGACAACTGTTGAAACGGACAGCACACAAGCTCCAATTTCTCAGGGTGAGTTCTTTCATTTTTTTATTTTGATTGATGTTTCTTTTTGTTCATATGGATTTGTGTAGTACAACTGTTCAATTGAGAAAATGAGGCGTTGCTGTTAAATTGCCTCTCGTTGGTGATTAAAATGGTGAATCAACTTTACATGCTTAAATCATCTTCAAATTAATGATGAAATCCAATGCACTGCTCACTTGCAGTTCTCTACACATTCCACTCAGTTCATCACTCTATGCCTAAGTTGGAGTATTCGAGTTCTAAAATGGTATCTGTTGAAAGAATATCTAGAACCTAAAGAATAGCTAGGTAAGTGTGACCAAGTTTTATATCATCATACAATGATCAAATTTAACAAATATTTGTAGTGAGACAACATGTGATCCTGAAGATGTTGGATGTTGGAACAAAAAAACATGACAAATATTTGTAGTGAGACAAGTGTTTGCTTGATCAAACCGGAGAGGTCAGTTTGTGAGCATACCAGGCAATTCTGTTATCCCAAATCGTCTAGGCCGATTGCACTACTACTTCCCTAGCCGACCACTATGCCAGGGCTGAGAAACAACCTGTTGTGTCCAAGCCAACTTGGATTCCAAGTTAGTTTTAGATATATTTTGATGTCAGAAACTTGGAGAACAGGTAGTTTGATTTTATTATTTAGAGTTTCAGCGTTCAAAATGAGGCGCGTTATTGTCTTTATGATGTTTCTTTTTCAGAACCTTTATTCAGGTTTGGAATATACAGAATTCAGCTTTAAGCCTCCTATACAGATGTGTTGGTCGATTTGGTATTCATTAGTCAGTGAATGCTTTCCAAGATATCAGTCCAAATGTACAACTGTGCATAATTGTGTCAGCAACATCTTTGTTGCCCTTATTTTCTACCCGGTCGCCACCATGGCTGCGCTCGTTCAGTTCATATTCTATCATTTAATACACTCATTGTCTTCTCAGGATATGGAGAAAGAAATCAGGAAACAAGTAGATGACGCCATTGCTAAAGCAAAGGTCCCATTGCATTTAGATATGCTTTTATAGTTCTTTTGCTTCAAATTTGTGATGCTTACCACTGCATATACTTCTATTGATCTACAGGAAAGTTCTATGCCTGATACTTCTGAACTCTTCACAAATGTTTTGAAATAGAATTGCCCGAAGAAGTGGAGCTAAGGCAAATTTCGTCTGATATGCAGACGCTCACGAGGCTTCACAAGGGTGCAGAAGCTGAAAATATAAGGATTTTTTTCATGGCTTCACTATTGTATCTTGTAAAAAGTCAAAGATATATTTTGTTTTTAGTCTAAAGCTTTTTTGTGGTAGATAAATATGTTTGCCAATGTAATGGGACCAATCGCTTTGTTCTGTTCTTTTGTGCAGTTAGATGAGGCGTCCAGGGCTCTCCTGATGAAGGTACTAGAAGATGCCACCCAGGACGTTGTGCAGAGGCAGGCAAAGGTAACCTGTTTTCTTTGCCATTAATTGTAGACGACCACACCTTCACAGTCATGTTTTGTGGTCAAATACTCAAATGCCAATGCTAACCAAATTTAAAATTTGTTTTTGTGGAGATGTTATTTTTTGAGATATCCACCACAGGTGTCTCTACCAGGATCATCATTTCTGATTCTGCAATGTATCTACCTTGCTTCGTTTGCATTCTCATGTCGTATAGGCAAAAAAAAATTGTTAGTAGTCTCTGATCGCACAGTGGGTGGGGGGCTTCATTGGCCTGAAATGTAGCTTGCACTAGGTTGTTATGTTCATTTCGTTTTCCCTGAACAGAAGCCCATTTAATTTGCTTTGCCCTGCTATCATTCGGTTATCGGTTATTAATTGTTCACTAGCTGAATGCCCGTGCGTTGCAACGGGAATATATAATACCAGTATACTACGATAACTTGTCCATCGACGAATCTTCCCCAGGTTCGAGGGATTTACCGTCTCAACAGCTCGATTCTGTTGGCGCACGTGTTGCTATGTCTAATTTGGTTCTGTGATCCTTCATTCGATGCATGTTAAGAGCGTGTGTATCTGTTGTTTCAGCTGAGTTAATCGGGGACTGGTCGTGTGCGGAGATGTTGGTGCTCTTCGAGACCCCCGCGGGGTTCGCCCTATTCAAGGTGCTCGACGAGGGGAAGATCGACAAGGTCGAGGTGAGTGACCCCCGCTGCAATTTCTAAAGTCTGTTATTGATTGGGTTATGCTTTTGTATTGAACCATCAGTGCTAATGTGCTATGCCTTTGTGTTCTTATTGGCAGGATCTATGGAAGGAGTTCACGACGTCGAACTCAGCGAGAAAGGTCTGTGTAGGATCAGCCACATTATGACATTATGTGTTTGTCGTTTTGAACAGATGGTATCGATTTAAGTGTCTCACTAACTCTTTTATTTCAGTGGAACACTATGGACGTAGCCACTAGATATGTACTTCTACTTAGCTTAGGGTAGCTTAGATGGCTATGTTTCAGAATGTGTTTTCCGTAAGCTATTTCAAACATTTCACATTTCAAGCATCAAGCTACAAAATGCCAACAGATTTGTGCTGCACATATGGATGAAGCCACTTGGAAATCATGCATACTGTGTCTCCTAACAAAGTTACTGTTTTCGTTCAAATGCAAAATAAGAAATAAGAAGAAAACTTGATGAGTCGTCCTATTCTCCGCTTCTGTACCTTTATTAGTTTTCTGTTCTGACCGATAACAGAGAACTTTCCTATAGGTGGTCGAGCTGAAGGCTTTCAACAAGTTTGAGAACACATCTGATGCCCTATCTGCGGCAACCCTGATTATTGATAGCAAGCCTAGCAAGGGTCTGCGCAAGTTCTTGCAGAAACATTGTGAGGGTGAAACATTAGCAGTAGCTGATTCTAAGCTTGGAAATGCTATAAAAGAAAAGCTGGTCAGTAGTATTTCCTTGTTTTTTTTTTAACTTTTTGTGAATGGCCAGCACTCGTGACATTTTAATTGTGTTGCAGAAAATTGACTGCCTTCACAATAGTGCTGTGATGGAGCTGATGAGAGGACTGAGAAATCAGCTTACCGAGCTTATAACTGGGTTGGGTGCACAAGACCTTGGTCCAATGAGCTTGGGATTGTCCCACAGCTTGTCTAGGTATAAGCTGAAGTTCAGCCCTGAGAAGGTGAGTCTTGTATCGGTGCCACTGTCAATCTTATTATTCATGTTGTTATATGCTCTATTTCTGGCTTTTATTGTGTCATCATTTGTGCTTGGCATTATGTACTGTTTCCATATTGTACTCATGCAATTTTATTCTTTGATTGCCTGTTGGTGCATCTATATTATCTTTGCAGCATTCAAAATACGTAACATCTTATGAGTTTTTGACTATTTAAGATTCTTCTAGATCTTTGCTATTAAAGAATTATTTTGACATGTTAAGTGATTTTTTATTGTTTGTGTTACACAGGTTGATACAATGATCATTCAAGCCATTGGATTATTGGATGATCTTGACAAGGAGCTTAACACTTATGCCATGAGAGTTCGTGAATGGTATGGCTGGCACTTTCCAGAGCTCACCAAAATAGTTACAGATAATATACAGTATGCCAAAGTTGTGAAGATGATGGGCAACAGAGTTAATGCAGTCAACCTTGACTTCTCTGAGGTGATTATTGACATCTAAATATGATATACAATTCATATAAAAGACATTGTTTAGTAAGGTCTGTTGTTTTTAGATATTGTCAGATGAAGAGCTAGAAACACAGCTAAAGGAGGCAGCAGTAATATCCATGGGAACAGAAGTTAGTGACCTTGACTTATCGAATATCAGAGAGCTATGTGATCAAGTGCTGGCCCTTTCTGAGTACAGAGCCCAGCTGTATGACTATTTAAGAAGCAGGATGAACACTATTGCACCAAATTTGACAGCACTGGTGGGTGAATTAGTTGGCGCTCGCCTTATTGCACATGGTGGAAGTTTGCTAAATTTGGCCAAGCAGCCTGGTAGCACAATTCAGATACTTGGTGCAGAGAAGGTTTGTTTACTTGTGAATGGATGATTCTGGAAACCATTTTTTTTCCCAATTTCCACCTCTTCTGAGTGTGTTTGTGTGCCTTGTGTGCAACAACGGTTTAGTATGGCATGCTTATGTTGTCTGCTAGAATTATCTAACATCTTGCGAAACATGTGAATTTCTTGTTTCGTGTCCTTTTTTAAAAAAAGTTTATTCTCTAATAATGCCATAGTGATGTCAATTGATGTCATGTGTTAGCATTATTTAGTTTGCTGTCTGCTAGAATTTGCTTTCTTCGCTTAGAACTAAAGATTTATTATTTAGTTATGCTGTCTGCTAGAATTTTCTTTCTTCGCTAAGAACTAAAGATTATGTTTCTCACCAGGCTTTATTCAGAGCTCTAAAGACAAAGCATTCTACACCTAAGTATGGCCTCATCTACCATGCATCCTTAATTGGCAAGGCTTCTCAAAAGCAGAAGGGAAAAATCTCCCGTTCTCTTGCTGCAAAAACGGCTCTTGCCATCCGGTATGATGCCCTTGGTGATGGTGAGGACAAAATGTGTGTTATCGTAGTATACTGGTATTATATATTCCCGTTGCAACGCACGGGCATTCAGCTAGTAAACAATAAGGGTATTGTTGTCTTTGTGAATAATCTATATTTATATAATCTAAACTATCAAACAACTACATATAGATTATAATATATCTAGATTATAATCTGGATTATATAATGTAAACAATAAGGGTCTCGTTTGGATTTAATCCGTACCGTTGTTTCTACAGTAGTTTGTCTTTATAGGTTGTAGCTAGAGCAGTCTAAACAACTAGCTTTAATCCGAAATAGCTCTTTTTATTAGGGATTGTTTGGTCTAGATTCACCCTCAGGAAAAAAATGAATTTGGATTTGAGATTTATCGTGTGGATTAGCTTCACCTTGAATCTTAGTGATCCAAGGTGGATCTCTATCTGGAAACTGTTGGGCTATATATCAGATCCACGAAACTTAGTTATTGGGGGAAATGATCTGTTTTTTGTGTGTCCTAGGGTTGATACATGCAACGTGTGCTGGGTGTGCATTGGTCAGTAACCAGTGTGCCACGTAATTTCTGTGAATCGAGTAGCAGAAAACATGGCCGAGTAATAATAAGCTATGCACTACTGCAATGTGTGCCCTTTGCAACACCACACGTGGTTACGAAAGTAGGGATGGCAGCGGATCGGGTACGATGCGGGTAGACCAATTACCCGTCCGGCATGATATTTGTGCCTCTATTCCATACCTGTACCTGTGAGAGGTTGTGAGTAAAATTCCCCGCCCGTGCCGGATATTCTCAGATATCATGCATCCCGTTACCCGACAGCAAATACCCTTTGACACAGTCACAGATAAATATAAAAACCACACGTCCACACATCAACTCCATACACCGATACACACTATAACACATAGTGATATAGCCACACAGGTTACCAGCGGTCGATGGGGTAATAGGGTTGGGGTCTTGGGGGCTTAGGGTCAAGTGTGTTAGGGCCTAGGAGTTTACAGAAGGTAGTCTGTATATGGATGGATGTCGGTTGCCAAATTAAATGGGTAGCGGGTTTTACCCGCGGGCGAAAGGTTATGCCCAAACAATACCTGTGGGCGAGAACTCTTATCTGTATCCTTACCCGCGGGTGGGATTTTGTACCCGTATCCATGCCCATCGGGTACGAAACCCGCGGATACCCATGTCCGCGGGCAGAATTGTCATCCCTATATGAAATGGGTGGTAGCTTTATGCATGTACCAGCAACACTAGGGTAGGGTGGCTAGCATCAAGGCACCAGTCCCTTTAGCTACTGTAGTAAGACCATCTTCAACAGATCCAGGACCCTATACCCTAAATTTGAGAAGATTCTCGTTCTGGACGCGTCCAATAGCACCCTCTAAATTTAGAGGACGCTAATGGATCCTCTGTATATAGAGTTTCTCTTATTTCCTCTATCCATTTTAATCTCTACTACTTCTTAAGAGAGGAGCGTAGGCGTCCACACCGGGTGTGGTGCACGGTTCTTCCTCCGACCCTGACATCCTCCGCTCCGTTTCCATCCCAGATGGTAGTCGCGCCTCCGCCTCCCGAGATTTTCGCGGCGCACCTCCACCATTTTCGCCGCCGCGCTCGCGACACCACCTAAGGATCCACACCTTCTTGCCCTCGCCCTCGCCTCTCGCCCGCGACCTCCTGCACCACGCGCCAGTCCGCACCTCCACCATTTTCGCCGCCGCGCATGCCACACCCTTCCATCCTTGCCTCTGTCATCCTCGCCGACCACGCCCGCGACCATGAATCTCGCCTACGACAAAGCAAGGACCGAGCCCCTACCTTCCAACCTCGGCGGCTCCTTCCATCCTCACGTATACGTCGACGTCTCCTTCCATCCACGCCAAAAGAGACGACCTTCAATCCCGTGACCACTGCCCCTGCTCCCGCCCTCCAGCCCTCCTCCATCTTGTGTTGCTCCTTCGGACTTCGGATCCCATCGCCCCGCTCGCCTCCTCCCTCCCTCCTCCCGTCGCTGCAGCACAAATCTCTGTCGGCCGCCGTGACATCCTATCGTCGGCTCCCAGCGCACCTTCTCAATTTTGTGTCGCCTCCGTGGTGCCGCCACAACGGCTGTCTCCTCTGCACCGCACGCCCCCCTTATGGCCGCACAACCCCCCACGCTTCAGTGTCTTCCTCCCCTTGCCCTGGATCTAGATTTACATTGCAGATGAGCCTGTATGGCGGTCAGATCGACACATGGAGGAACAACCGCGGTGAGGAGCTCCTTGTCACACCCGGCTTTAAGGAACAAAACCAGGTGCATCTCATACATGCGCCAAGAAGACAACATATATAATAACAGAGTGTATAGAGATAAATGTCACAAAACATCAGAGTATTATTACATAGCGGAAGTCTTGTTACAAAATAAAAGATAAAGATAAAACGAACTAAGGATCGTCCTTGGCGCAAGTCAACTGGGAGACGACGACCTACACCTCTCACGAACACAGCGCAACACCCACCATGCGCCTCATCCAGTGATACCTGTTCTTCTCCTGTGGGGGGGGTGTGAGACAGCAAGGGTGAGCTCACACATGATCATCGCTCAACAAGTTGTGGGGAATAATGTGACATGAACTCACCAAAGGTGGGAGATCATGAAGTGTAAGGCTTATCAACAATAGGGGTTAAAGCTGAGCATTGCTTTTAATAAGTTGGTCAAAATTTTATTAGCAATTACTAAGTGTAAGTAAATACCAAACCATAATAATTAATAATAGAACAAAATTAACAAATGATCCCATGCAATGCAAATGACAAATTGAATTTAAGTTCCATAAATTAATCATCGGAGAGTCCTGAGCCGCTCATGACCGTAAGCTCGGCAAGTATACCAGTTTTACACTCTGCAGAGGTTGTACCCTTTACCCACAAGTCGTGTTTCCCATGTCGCCAGGGTTAGCTAGGCCCTTAGACACTACCGAGGTGAATGGCTAGGGATCCACTATGAGGCCTTTACAAAGTTCCACTAGCTTCCGAAAACCCGCTACAGTTTATGGGAAGAGCACTTGCAAGAATCCCCCATCTGACCGCCATCGCAGCAAATCAACCCGAGAACCTCCTTGCATGCAACTCCCCTACTGCCCTTGCCCCCTTTCGGGTAAGGTAGTCTTCCACTAGCTTTCCTAATTAGTCAGCCAAGGGGTCCCATTCCTCCCTTGTGGTGGCACGTGTTTCTCAAGTTAAGCTCAATGTTCCAATTAACAATAATATAATGATCTTTACATGAACATAAATAAGATAACAAAATAACTGGAACATGGATATAATAAATCATTATCCCAAAACCATATAAAGCAATAGCAAACTACCCAAGTGATTCAGGGGTAAACAATGTAATGAGATAAACAATCTAGGGTGACCTATTGGGTCCCATCAAAATTAAACCTATGCATGGTAAATGATTATAAAGAACATTATTGGGTAACAAAAGTGAATCAAGGGCACAACTTGCCTGGCACTTGAGAATCCAGGTACCAACTTGCCTTTCAGATGACTTGTGTCCTCGCGCTAGTCGTAGCAATACAAACAAACATGGTATAGATAAAATTAACATCACACCAAACATAATAACAAACTGAATGATAATGATCTACGCGTAGCTACGAGACTAACACAACTTGAACGGATCAAATCAGAGTTAAAACGGAGGAGATACGAATTTCCTAAGGTTTTATGTATTTGATACGAGGTTAATTAAGAAATAAATTTAATACCATTTTCGTGTTAAAACAGAGACACAGGGTGATAAACAATAATCTTATGAGATTATAGGAACTGGAATGGACTCATTTGGACTTAATATGAATTTTCTATGGATTTAACAAGATTCTGAATTGTTTTTATATAAGAAATTCATTTTATAAATCAAATTCTCTGATTTTCTATTTCCCCTGGACCTCACGCAATAATACTTGAAGGTTCAGGGTCAAACCCAAAAGATTCCCCCAGACTCAGAGCCAACACTGGAACGAATTGCGGGTTAATAACAATAAAAGGTAGGGACTCTTTAGCAAAGTCTATCGGCGAAAGGGTATCGGACGGGATGAGCCGTCCGATCATGATCCGACCGCACAGATTTAATTAGCCGCGCCCGAACCAGTATAGCATGGTTGTCGTAGGATCGAAGATCTACAACACAGGTTAAATCTTACCCTTCATTGAACCGGAGCCGTATGATTAAGATCGACGACCCAGATCTGACCACGCGTTGAGGTATATGAACTCTAATCCGATCCGTTGGATTCTAAACGAGTGAACCAGATTGAATCGGCACGAACGGGTAAAGGTTGCTCTAATCCTAACCGTCCCCGGATAGATCAACGGCTCATGGCTGCCCTACCTTACCTGGCCGGAGAAAGCGGCGGCGCCGCCCTGGCATACGGCGATGGGCACGCCGGCGACACGAGTTCCCGATCCCCGGCGTACCATTGCCCACACGACTCGGTGCAAAACGATCCTACAGACCCAACAAACACGGACAGAGGCTGATTACCGCGGTTCAGGGGAGGAGATGCCTCCGGCCACGTGAGCGGTGAGGTCGCGGCGACGGTCCCACGGCGGTGAAGACTTCCTGCGCACCAGGTCGCCAGTCCAGCGCGGAGAGGTTGCAACTGAGTACTTGAAGCAGGCCGAGCTCTCCCGGCTGGTGCCCGATGGTTCGACGGCGAGCATGGTCAGCGGCGGCACTCGTCATTTTCTTCTCTCATTCTCCCCTGTTCTTGTGATCGCGACAGCTTGCGACAACAATGAATTGGTGGCTGGTGAGAGGTTGAGAATAAAGGAGGGAGAAGAAGAGGTGCACGGGTCACCCTTTGTACCCAGCCCAGAGGGGGTCATCCCGGTCAGCCCATGCCCGCGAATTTCGCGGCGGAGCTGTTGCATCAGCCGATCTCCACGGCGGGTGGGCGAAACTGGGGAACGTGGTGACTGACAGCGTTCTATTGGAGGGGGATTGACGCAAAGAGGACGTAGAGCCCCAGGGTAATCCCTTGCGGTCGCGCGGGGGTCAGTTCGTTGCGTCGTTAACCGATTCCGAGGATCGCGCAAGGATGGAGCTCGCCCGGGTCGCTCGGGCGAAGGAAGGGGGCGAGTCTGACGTCCCTGGTCCACACGCAGAGGAATGGACGGCTGACACAAAGGACTGCCAAGCCGGCCCACACCACGGTGAGACAGCGCAGATCCGAGCGCGGACGGTGGACGGCTGAAGGGTAGGGCTCGCGCGTCAGTGGCGGGGAATGCGGATTGGGCTGCGCGGGGACAGAAGCTAAATGGGCCAAAATGGAGTTGAAGCGGCCCAGGAGCGCCCAGCGCGAGTTTTTTTCTTTTTCTTTTGTATTCTCTCTTTTCTTTTCTGATTTCCTTTTTCTCATTTTGAATTTCAAATTTTGACTTTTAAATTTTTGGTTTTGGACTCGTTCATATTTCAATTGTACAAATTCAAATCTAGTGATGAACACGGTATAATGTTTTATGTAGGTATTTCCTTCATGGCATCTTTCCTCTCTTTCTTTATTATTTCAAATTCTAAATTGTAAACCAAGTCTTAATTCCCATTTATGTAATCACTATTTTCAGTGAATGCACTCACACAAAATAAATTCAGCATGATGCACATTTTATTAAGGAATTATCCACTTTACCTTTGCCTTCTAATACTTTTCATGAATGAAAAGGTACTACACATGAAGATTTATTTCTTTCTCTTATATTTCAAAGTTGGGTATTACACTCCTCTTCACCAGCAGCAAGGTGAATCCCCCCTCCTTGATCTCGGCTAGCGTTTCCTGGATCTGCTGTAACGTCTCCAGTGCTCTTGTCATATTTTGGGTTGTCATATCTTTCATGTCTGTGTTCTTTTGCTTAACAGCAACTGATGATGCAACTCTAATAAAAGTGTAGGTCATTTATTATCAAGACCTAGAAATGATGTACATATATTCTCCCTAAACGAGTTGAAGGCTGCAACACAAAACTTTTACATGTTGAATTGCATTGGCCATGGTGGTTTTGGAGTGTATAAGTGATGCCTAGGACTTGTTTATGCATTTTTAAAAAATTCATGCTTTATTTGTTGCTTCTACTCTAAATGCATGTTTCGAGGAACTATGCAAATAATGTAGTCAATGGCTAACACAACATGTTCCTCACTTGGGGAAACCCGAAATATGGCACTCAAATTGCAATTAAAAATTTTGCAGCTGAGTCAAAACAAAGAATTAGTGAATTATTGATAGAAATTAATGTTAGATCAAATGTTAGGCACCCAAACCTTGTCAGGTTGATTGGTTGTTGCATTGAATGGAATAGTAGACTATTGGTATATGAGTATGCTGAGAATAATAGTTTGGCGAATGCCTTGGTGAGGGACTAACAATCCTCGTAGGCGTCACCGCCTACCCACGGCCATTACTCCACCTCCAGTTCATCAGGTCTGCCACTCCTATTTACCAAAAGCTCCTAGAGGATGTTGAGATTTGGAATGGCATTTCAATAATTGCTTAGTTTGCTTTCACCCTAAAATGAATGTTGTTATGTTAATGTCGCATGCATATCAAAACTGCTTACCATCATTTTGGCGTGGATGGAAGACCAAACTGGTAATTTGATTTATTGCATGGAAATACCATACAACCTTCTATCTTCAATAAGTCATCCATACCAAAAAATAAGTCATCTTCAATTCGAGCAACTTGGTGCCTTAGTTAAGAAACCAAATAGGCTCAAGTCCTCAAAACAAAGTTCCCCTCTCGACAGTATCTGGACATATGTGCTGCAAATAAAGCTATTCAAATCTTCTTTAGTAATACAAATAAAGTTTTGCAGAGTAGAAAAGCTTCCTTCAAAACGCGTGTGGACCTTGTCATATTCATTTTTTTCTTCTTTTCTGTTTACAGTCACGGCTATGTGAATTCTACTGTTAACTGGAGTATTCTGTTATGTCTCTCTCCATGCCTTGCAGCAAGCTTTCTGGTATGGAGCTGAACGGCACTCTTGGCTATCAGTTGTCAAGTCTGCAGGCTCTGAAAACGATGTATGAGCTAACGCTTTTTTCTGGTATGGAGCTGAACGGCACTCTTGGCTATCAGTTGTCAAGTCTGCAGGCTCTGAAAACGATGTATGAGCTAACGCTTTTTTATTAGACTATATAATTCTTCAGTTATGGGTGTCCTTTTCATCATTCATATCCTCCTGGCTCTAAACTTGCAGGGACTTGAGCAACAACTACTTGCACGATTCAATTCCTTACCAGCTGCCATCAAACTTTGAGAAAGCTGTGTCCAAGTTTTCCAAATCCTCTCCCAAGGTTTAAAAGTTGTTGCTCCAAGAAACAAACTGGAATATGCCGATTTGGTAGAATAAAAACCTGAGCTTGCGAGCAGCCAGATATGCTTATCCTCTTGATCCGGGTCTAGGGCCCAGTTTGCAGTGAGGTCCCAAACTTTGAGAAAATCAGACAAAACATTTACAGTGATAGCTCCTCTTATGTCATGTACCTAGTTCCTTGATGTGAGAGCATCGTGGACACTCCTCTTTTTAGCCCTAGAAGAGACCAACTTAACTAGATGAGGGGCCAACTGACTTAGACTCTGGCCATCAATCCATTTATCTGCCCAAAACACGGTGTTTCTACCGTTGCCCACCACCGAAGAAACCGCTGCCGAGAAGAAGGCCTTAATCGAAGGGTGAGCATTTATTTTAAAGGATACCCATGGCATGCCAGGTCCAGTTTTTTTCAGCCAGAGCCAGCGCAATCTAAGAGCCCAACTCATCTTTTACAGGTTTAAGATACCCAATCCTCCAAATTCTTTTGGTCTAGCAACCTTGTTCCAAGCTACCAAACAATGTCCTCTCTCCACAGGAAATTTCTTCTGATTTTGTCAATTGTTTTGAACCCAAGAAGGAAGGTCCATGGCCATAATTAAGGAAATTCAGCAAACTGGCAAGCATGAAAGCAGGCTACTCGCACAAAACTGCTTCACCTGTTGCGGACATGCTGGCTTTTCGCAAGGTTCCATGCTTCTTAGACCTGAATATCTACTTGAGAACAAAATAAATGTATACAGCCAAATTACTTCCACGGAAAGAAAAATATCAGTAGAAGCAGCACTTACAATTTCTATATCGGGTACTTCTTGCTATTTGTTTGATTTAGGTCAAGGCAAGGCTTGGAGGCCGTCTTCGTTTATTAATTTAAGGAGGGGCTTTGTTGAGTAATGAGATTGAAGAGTTCATGAGAGTGACCACCTGTGTATACTTTATCCAAGGCTATAGTAATGCATACAAATACTTTCTACAGTTCCAAATTAATTTGTAGCATCAAAAGAAAGATAAATGAAAAACTGGCAAAGTACTGAAGTGTAACAAAATGAAATAAACATTTATAATGTCAATTACTTACTGCCTAGGTTGACTCCACATCTCCCTTTTGCTATCCTTGTCATATCTCTATGTTGTGAATCACTATTTCATATTTTTCATCACACATACTAGTCCTGAGAGAACTTTTACCAAGCTACTGCTTTAAAGTATTTAGCCTTGCCTTTTTATAACTACGAGCAGAAACTTCTTATAAATCTATATATCCAGTTTCATTCCTCGCAAGTGTTTGACTCATAAATCCCAACTAGCCAATTTAAAAAGACACCGGTATAAGAGTAGATTTTGTGGCCTTTGGTCAGGTTTAACAGAAACACTAGAACCTAGTACTGTCTGCTACATTGATGACATGGCCCTCGTTGGAAGTGCTGGTGTACCTGCCACCTACACCGAAAGACTGCAAGAAGCACCCTAGATGGGCTATGATCCACTTGGTGTCCCTTCACATGGTGAAATCTGCATCCGAGGGAAATCTCTCTTCTCTGGGTACTACAAAAGTCCAGAACTCACAAACGAAGCCATAGTTGATGGATGGTTTCATACAGGTGAATACTTGAGTTAATGAAATTAAAAAAATTAGGCAAGGTTCGACAAATACAATACTCAAACAAACTTATTTTCAGGTGACATTGGAGAGATGACTCCAGACGGAATCCTAAAGGTAATTGACCAAAAAAAGAAAATATTTAAGTTGTCACAAGGGGAGTATGTTGCAGTTGAGTACCTGGAGAAAGTGTATGACTTCCCTCCACTTGATGAAGATGTAAGTAAACAATTCAGCAGCTATAGCATATGGCTGATTAAGAGAGAATATTGGTATACATTTAATATTGTCATTTCTGTCCTTTTTTTAGATCTGGGTATATGGGGATAGCTTCAAATCAAGTTTAGTTGCAGTAGTGAATCCACACGAAGAAAACACAATGAAGTGGGCAGAGTCCAATGGCTATAAGGGTTCTTTTGATGAAATCTGCAAACTTGAAGGAGGACTTAAAGAGTACATCCCGAAAGAGCTGACGACCATTGCACAGAAGAACAAGGTACGTTCATCTATTCATTCTAACAGACAAACGATCTTCAACTTAAAGTATCATAATGTATTATTGAATGTGTTTTTTGTTATGTATAAGAAACAGAAAGAGGGAATAAGCTTAGTTTTGTAGACTCCTTGTGTTTCTAACTTTCACTGTATTTTGGATCTATAATTCTATATATGGTAACCCTCGTTGCATGCCACAAATCAGCTATGAGGTTTTGAATACATCAAAGGCATAGTGTTGGACCCTGTACCTTTTGACATTGAAAGGGATTTGGTGACTGCAAAAACGAAGAAAAGAAGAAAGAATATGCTGAACTATTACCAGGTGAGGAAGGCATTTAAGACTCTTGATCCGCTTCAGTCACTGATTTCTTGGCCTTTCTTGCTGCTTTTGAGTATTTCTAATCCAGAGTCTTTTTGCATGCAGTCTGAGATTGACACAGTATACAAAAAACTGGAGGCACATAAGAATGGTGCCAAATCTCACAAGCTGAAAAAAGGGAAAACACTGTTGAAAATTTCACATTTAATGTTGAGAAGTAACAACTCAGGGCTATAAGTAATAAGCAATAAAATGTATATTGTGCCTTTGTCTATAGTGATCAGATGATTCTCAAATCTCAACTAGAGTTCCGAAGAGTGAAGGCCATCAGCAACAAGATGGCAAACTAGACTGAGCCTGACCCGTTCACCCCATTGTTCAAAAGCGTAGCCTCCTAATTGAGTACATAGGCACTAAGCGTCACCGAGTGATAGGTGTTACCTTCCTAGCAGAACCTAGCCATCTGGCTAATGGTCAAATTTATAAGAAAGCAATGTGTCCAAAAAAGCATTATTCTCTGCATTTGTAAATCTGTATGTATTTGTTTAAAAAAAAAGTTCTGCATATAAACAAGCAAACGAGGGAAGATACCAGTAGTAATTGTACTTTAGAGAAAAAGAAGTGTTTCAGACAAAGTTCACTAGTAAGAGCGTAAAGTCAGGTCCTTATGACTTCAACAAACAATGTTAATAGTGCACAGTCCATACCAATGGAAATGATGAATCAGAATTTACAATTTTGACTTCTAATGAGACCCCAAGGTCAGCTGGATAACCTCCAGTGTTCGGCTAGGCGGCGGTTAGGCGGCGGCTAGGCGCGCCTAGGCGCTAATCGGTGGGCTGCCGCGTAGCCTAGGGCGCTGTGCGGCGTTTAGGCGGGCGCAGCGCCTAGGCGGCGCTCAGCCGCGCCTCCGCGGCGATTTTGCGGCGCGCAGGCGCCGTAGGCGGGCGGCGGGAGCGCGCGTCGATTTTTAGCGCGCACCGTCCTGCTCCCGCGCGGGAAAATCCAGAGTCCAGACGCTATCCCGCTCGGCCTCCCTCCTCCCCGCGCGGCAAAATCCAGACGCTATCCCGCGCCGGAGGAAGTTCAGCCGCCGGCCTCCCTCGTCCCCGCCGGCCCTGCTTCCTGCCAGTGCCAGTGCCGGAGGAAGTTCAGCCGCCGCACCCCTCCCCGCCGGCCACCCCACTCCCCAAGGTGAGTTCTCCTCCCCCACCGGCTGCTCCCCTCCCTGCTCATCCCCCTCCGCCAGCCGCTCCCCTGCTAACTTGGCCTCCCCTGCTTTCCTCCCCAGCTTTTAGCCTCTAGATCCTGCGGTCAAGAGAAAGGATAGCCTGCGGTGTACAAGTGAAAGGATTAAGTATGTCATCAGAAACTGCAGCTGCACCTTCTGAAACTGAAGCAGCTAGAGCGAATCTCCTAAAAAAAATTCAGATGATGTTGGATGGGAATATGGTGTTCTTGTTGATGCTAACAACAAAGACAAGGTGAAGTGTAAGTTCTATGACAAGGAGATGAGGGGAGGGATTTATAGGTTGAAGGAGCATCTTGCCCATGTTGGAAAGAATGTGAAGAAATGCACGTCTGCAACACCGTAGGCTCTAGAGGCTAAAGAGAAGTGCAAGAAAGCAATAGAGGCTGCAAAAAGGAAGAGGGAGGAGAAGACTGTTCGTGAGCTAGAACTTAGAGAGGAAGTGAATGTATCTAGGGTTGGAGAGGAGTCAGAAGAAGTCACTTGTGTTGGAAGCTCACAGCCTCACAAATTAGGGCCAATTGACAAATGGACACGTGCTATTGATCCTACCAAGGCTGATTCATTCAAACAACAGCAGCTGAACAAGGAACTGTGGAAAGAAAGAGAGCATGAGGTGCACAAGTTTATTGCAAGATGGGCCTATAATCGTGGTAAATTGCTAGTATACTATGCTGTTTTCACATTTTAAAATTCATTATTTGCTGTTATTCATGAACTGAACACTAATTAGACTTCATTTTTTAATCATTGGCAGGAATACCTTTCAATGCATGTGACAATGATGAGTTCAAGCAAATGTGTGAAGCAAATGTGTGAACCTATCTATTAATCATTTCAGCAGTACTATGATTAAATTTCAGAACTGAAAATGCTTTTGTTTTTAATTTATAGATACACACTAAGAAGAGAAATAGGCTGACTACAACCCGCCTCAACAAGTTGGTCTATATTCAGTTTAATAACAGGCTGATGAATAAGAGAGAAAAGATTAAGTCAAAGAAAATCACTGATGTTCTCTTGTCTAGTGATACAACTGAAGCTCAAGGTTTTCTCCAAGAGGGTGGAGATGATTGTGCACAAGTTGTCTTTAGAGATGGGGAGGAAGATGAGATGGAAGGTACAGGGATACCTTGGTCTGTTATTGGAGAGGCAGTGGGAGCAGAAGAACAGCTTGAGCCTCGTAGAAGTGCAAGAGTGAGAGAGCTCTATGAAGGAGAAGAGTTTGAGTCTGAAGAAGAAGAGTATGAAGATGAAGATCTGTGCTACAGTGAAGATGAAATATGATCTGGACCATCTCCATCTAGTAGTGAAGCCTTTTGTGATGCCCTGGTCTTATGAACTGCAGCTGTGTCACTTTGTGTCTGTGTGTCTTCTTTTGTGATTAGTGAGACCTGAACTAAGAACTATGTGCTTGTGCTGTCCTTTATTTATAAATTGTGTTATGCACTTGTATTACTGTCCTATCCACTGGTGTTGTAATTACCAGCTGCTGATATGGTGTGCTCAACTGCTCATGAATGGGAGGCTGCTGAAATCATCCAGATAAGTCACAATTTAGTGTTTTCTATTTTTTTTTTATGAACAGCTAGCTGTCTATTGACTAATTTACTAACTACTAGCTGTCAAAATGTGTTGCAGCCTTGCAGGAGCTAGGAACATGCAAGAGTAAGCTCAGCTAGGAATCAGATATGTCTACTGGCCTTCTTTTTATACTTACTGTGACTCATATATAGTAGTTATATACGTATATATAGTTATATACATAATATATATATATATAATTTATGGCTATATTGCCAAAACGCCTAGAAAAGCGCCTAGAAGCGCCTAGGACCGAGTACTCCCGACTAGGCGCTAGGCAATGGGGCAGCGCCTAGATTCCGCCTAGCGCCTAGCTGAACTTTGATAACCTCAACTCATCTGATCATTGATGACAAAAGAATGTTAATGTTACAGAATATAGCATACCGTACAAATAAATTACTTAATGCAGAAACAGCGATCTGAGAGAATCTGCTGCTTATCAACTTTGCCTTCATTGGGATGCCAAATAACCACAACATTGAACCTCAGGTCCCTTCTGATAAGTTCATGGTAATATGTTGTATGAAATCACTTGGTTCAATGCAGCCAAGGTTCCTAAAAACTCCACGGACCAAAACGTTCCATGTCACTGTATTTGGATATATACCTTCATATAACATCTTTAGTAGGTACGTCATGGCATCTACCAGCTTATCTTGATTGCAAAGCTCTGCCATTAGAATAGTGTACACTAGTATGTTACGATGGCAGTTCACTACATTCATCGCACCTAACATCCAAGCGGCCATCCTGACTTCCCCTTCCTTGCAGTAAGCATGAATTATTGCACTGAAAGTGAATGCATCTGGTTGAATTCCTTGAACTATCATCCTCCCAACAAAAACCATAGCTTCTCTGCTCATTCTTGTTTGACATAGACCACTTACTACAGTGTTGTATGTTACTAAGCTCAACTCAATACCATGACTTTGCATCTCGATCACCATGTGAAGAGCGTCTCCACAGTTTCCCTCCCTAAATAGACCATGGAGCAACTCGTTATAGGTCCTACCATTTGGCACGCATCCATGCCTTCTCATCTCGTGGAACACACCAAGAGCCCTCCCAACTCTTCTGCAGTCGCATAGGCTTCTAATCAACGTGTTGAATGTCACTGTGTTGGGAGGACAGTTTTCCAATAGCATCTTATCAATAAGACTTTTTGCCTGATTAAACATCAGCTTCTTGCAAAACACATCCACCATGTTTGTGTAAACAACAACGTTTGGCTTGCAACCAGATCTTGACATGTCATTCCATATTGATATGGCACCATCTAGGTCCCCGGCTTTGGAGAAACCATCAATTAGAGTGGAGTAGGTCCTCACATTAGGAAAGCAGCCGTGTTGCTCCATACTGTTGAGTATAGATGATGCTCCCTTGAGATCACCAACGCTGCAAAGTCCACGAATCAGAATGTTGTACGAAACCGTCGACGGTGCCCATCCTTCAGCTACCATCCACCTCCACATGTCTAGTGCGTCATGCCCCCTTCCATCATCGAATAGTCCTCTGACTAATGCAGTGAATGTCACAACATTTGGAGTGCACCCGGTGATCACCATCCTTGCCAGAATGGCACACGCCATCCTCAGCTCCCCAGCCTTGCAGAACGCATCGACTATAGTTGTGTACGTGATGACATTAGGCTGCAATCCCCTCCCCACCATGTCGCTGACAACTGAGAACACCTCCTGCATCCTGAACTCTCTGCAGAGAGCTAGAACGATGGCATTGTAGGAGGCAGCCACAGGCGGCATGGCAGCCAACACCTCTGTGGCCTCGTCCAGCCTGTCAAGCTTGCACAGCACCGAGACAATGGTGGCATACGTCACGTCGTCCGGGGGACACCCCTTCCTGGCCATTTCGTCGAGCATCTTGCGCGCGGCCCCGACCCGGTTGTTCTGGCACAGCGCCCTGACGAGCAGGTTGTAGGTGAACACGTTAGGATGCACGCCGTCTTTCCTCATGTTGTCGTACACCAGCACGACGGCACCCACCATGTTCTCCCGCAGCAGCGCGTCGATGAGGTGGTTGTAGAGCCGCGGCTCGGTGGGGCGCGCGCAGCCAAGGTCGTGCACCGCGCGGTAGAACGTCTTGAGCGCGCGGTCGGGCGCCCCCGCGCGGGCGAAGGCGCCGACGGCGGCGAGGAGGGCACCCTCGGTGCACGTGACTCCCCTCAGCCGCATCTCCTGCAGCGCCAGCTGCACACCATCCACGTCGCCCGCCGCCGCCAGCCGCCTGACGGCCGCCTCGTGGGCTCTCGCCGCGTCCCCGGTGCCCGGCGCGGGAGGCGGCCCCGCTCCGCAAAGAGGATCCCCCGCATAATTCTTCTGCGGGAGTGTAGTGGTCGCCCCCGCCGTGGAGAAACAGTGGATGCGGGGGCGCCGGAGGCGCCGGAGGAGGAAGCAGCATTTTATCGAACACATGGCGCTCAGGTGAAGCGCGCTCGAATGCATAAGGGGCCACGAATGTCGAGAAGATGATGCTATTCGATTTGGGCCGTGGATTTGAGGCCCTGATGCCACAAATGGTTGCGCGGGCCCAAGAAAAAGAAACAAATGCCGGCCCTGTTTATTTGAATGCAGAGTTAAGTTGATTGCTAAAATTAGCTCAAACATCCAAAGAACCCAACTAATAATTTAGCTATTAGCTGTTTTTAGTTGGAGATATTTATACACTCCTATCTAATAGTTTGTCTAACTATTAGCTACACCCTCAACTACCTATTAGTTATTAGTTGATTCAACTCGGCTAAAATGGAAAATATTTGTTAGTCAACTGGTACCAACTTCTTGCCACCTAACTATTAACTCTACTGCATTCAAACGGGGCCTTACTCTCACAATGGCATATTTTCACTAGATGGAAAATATCTCTAGTCTACTGGTTAAAGAGCCTTAGTCCCTATTTGAAAGCACTAGACCTGATAGTTAGTTGGCTAAAATACAAGTGAAATTTGTTGGCTAACTATTAGTTGAGTTAAACAAGTTAATAAACTAATGGATAATTGAGGGGCAGCTAATAGTTAGTTGGACTAATAGCTAAGTGTGTTTAGATGTCTACAGCTAAAAATAGCTAATAGATGAACTATTAGTTAGGGTGTATTGATGTCTCAACTAATTTTAGCAGCTAACTATTAGCTGTAGTGTATTTAAATATATCCTTAGTAGCATTTTACATTATAGTTTTGACTCGTGAGAGAATATTCGAGGATTTAACGACGTGTTTGACTCCATGTGAGAGCGAATATTACAAGTAATGTAATACCTAATTTGTAAGAAAATACCATTTCCTTTATATATGTGCCCTCTGAAAGGGAATTAGGCTTACACCTATTTTCTAAATTGATTTTGGTGGTTGAATTGCCCAACACAAATAATTGGACTAACTAGTTTACTCTAGTTTATAAGTTCTACAGGTGTCAAAGGTTCACAATAAGCCAATAAAAAGACCAAGAAAAGGGGTTCAAACAAAAGAGCAAGGGACAACCGAAGGCACCCTGGTCTGGCGCACCGGACGGTCCGGTGTGCCACCGGACAGTGTCCGGTGCACCAGGGAACTCTAAGCTGAACTCTTCACCTTAGGGAACAATTAGAGGCGCTTCGCTATAATTCACCGGACTGTCCGGTGCATCACCGGACAGTGTCCGGTGCTCCAGAGGAGAGCGACTCTGAACTCGTCAGCTTCGGGAATCCGCTCCGCTATAATTCACCGGACATGTCCGGTGCACACCGGACTGTCCGGTGTAACGGCGGAGCAACGACTACTTCAGCGCAATGATCACCTGCTACAGCATTAAATACGCGCCAGCGCGTGCAGAGGAGCAGAGCACGCGCGGGTGGCACAACGGACAACCTACAGGGCATGTCCGGTGCACCACCGGACAACCAGGTGGGCCCACACGTCAGAGCTCCAACGGTTGAACCCTAACGGCCGGGTGACGTGGCTGGCGCATCGGACAGTGTCTGGTGGCGCACCAGACTGTCCGGTGCGCCCGTCGATAGCAGCCTTCACCAAACGGCTAGTTTGGTGGTTGAGGTTATAAATACCCCCAACCACCCCACATTCAAGTCATCCAAGTTTTCCACCTTCCAACTACTTACAAGAGCTAAGCATTCAATTCTAGACACACCCAAGTGATCAAATCCTCTCCCAATTCCACACAAAGCTTTAGTGATTAGTGAGAGGGATTTGTTGTGTTCTTTTGAGCTCTTGCGCTTGGATTGCTTCTTTTCTTTCCCATTTGTTCTTGTGATCAAAACTCAATTGTAACCGAGGCAAGAGACACCAATTGTGTGGTGATCCTTGCGGGGAAGTTTTGTTCCCGGTTGATTTGAGAAGAGAAGCTCACTCGGTCCGAGGGACCATTTGAGAGAGAGAAAGGGTTGAAAAAGACCCGGCCTTTGTGGCCTCCTAAATGGGGAGTAGGTTTGCAAGAACCGAACCTCGGTAAAACAAATCCTTGCGTCTCACTTCTTCACTCACTCGTGATTTGTTTTTACGCCCTCTCTCGGACTCATTTCTATTTCTAACGCTAACCCGACTTGTAGTTGTGATTAACTTTGTAAATTTCAGTTTCGCCCTATTCACCCCCCTCTAGGCGACTTTCAATTGGTATCAAAGCCCGGTGCTTCATTAGAGCCTAACCGCTCGAAGTGATGCCGGGAGATCACACCAAGAGGGAGATGGAGACCGGCGACAAGCCCACTACAAGCCACGGGAAGACTTCATCGGAAGAGTCCCGCAACAAGGGGAAGGGGAAGGAGAAGAAATCCTCTTCCCACAAGTCGCATCGGAGAGGAGACAAGCACAAGAAGATGAGGAAGGTGGTCTACTACGAGACCGACACTTCATCACCATCGACCTCCGGCTCCGACGCCGTCCGTTACTTCTAAGCGCCATGAGCGCAAGAAGTATAGTAAGATTCCCCTACGCTACCCCCATATTTCAAAGCGTACTCCTTTGCTCTCCGTTCCATTAGGCAAACCACCGGTTTTTGACGGTGAAGATTATAATATGTGGAGTGACAAAATGAGGCATCATCTAACCTCACTCCACACAAGCATATGGAATGTTGTTGAGTTTGGTGTACAGGTACCATCCGTAGGGGATGAAGACTATGACTCGGACGAAGTGGCCCAAATTCATCACTTTAACTCCCAAGCCACTACTATACTCCTCGCCTCTCTAAGTCGAGAGGAGTATAATAAGGTGCAAGGGTTAAAGAGTGTGAAGGAAATTTGGGACGTACTCAAGACCGCGCACGAAGGAGATGAGGTGACAAAAATCACCAAGCGGGAGACGATCGAGGGGGAGCTCGGTCGTTTCATGCTTCACCAAGGAGAGGATCCACAAGCTATGTACAACCGCTTGAAGACCTTGGTGTACCAAGTGCGCAACCTCGGGAGCGAAAAATGGGATGACCATGAGATGGTCAAGGTTATCCTTAGATCCCTCGTACTTCTTAACCCTACGCAAGTTCAATTAATTCGAGGTGATCCTAGATATAAGCTAATGTCTCTCGAGGAAGTTATAGGAAAATTTGTGAGCTTTGAGCTAATGATTAAAGGCTCAAAGAAAATCATCAAGCAAGGCACCTCCTCCACGCCCGAAGCACAACCGGTGGCATTTAAGGCAACGGAGGAGAAGAAGGAGGAGTCTACATCAAGTAGACAACCAATCGACGCCTCTAAGCTCGACAATGAGGAAATGGCGCTTATCATCAAAAGCTTCCGCCAAATCCTCAAGCAAAGGAGGGGGAAAGACTACAAGTCCCGCTCCAAGAAAGTTTGCTACAAATGTGGTAAGCCCTGTCATTTCATTGCTAAATGTCCATTATCTAGTGATAGTGACAGGGGCGACGACAAGAAGGGGAGAAGAAAGGAGAAGAAGAGGCACTACAAGAAGAGGGGCGGCGATGCCCATGTGTGCCGCGAGTGGGACTCCGAGGAAAGCTCCTCCGACTCCTCCTCCGACGAGGACGCCGCCAACATCGCCGTCACCAAGGGACTTCTCTTCCCCAACATCGGCCACAAGTGCCTCATGGAAAAGGACGGCAAAAAGAAGAAGGTTAAATCCAAATCCTCCACTAAATATGAATCCTCTAGTGATGATAATGCTAGTGATGAGGAGGATAATTTACGTACCCTTTTTGCCAACCTCAACATGCAACAAAAGGAAAAACTAAATGAGCTAATTAGTGCCATCCATGAGAAGGATGATCTCTTGGACTCCCAAGAGGACTTCCTAATCAAGGAGAACAAAAAGCATGTTAAGGTTAAAAATGCTTACACTCTAGAGGTTGAAAAATGTGAAAAATTATCTAGTGAGCTAAGCACATGCCATGACACTATTACCAACCTTAGAAATGAAAATGCCAAATTAATTGCTAAGGTTGATTCTCATGTTTGTAATGTTTCAATTCCCAATCTTAGAGATGATAATGTTGATTTACATGCTAAGATTAAAGAATTGAATGATTCTCTTGCTAGCCTTAGGATTGAAAATGAAAAATTGCTTGCTAAGGCTAAAGATTTTGATGATTGCAATGTTATTATTTCTAACCTTAGAAGTGAAAATGATATATTACATGCTAAGGTTGTAGAATTAAAATCTTGCAAACCCTCTACATCTACCGTTGAACATGTGTCTATTTGTATTAGATGTAGAGATGTTGATATTGATGCTATTCATTATCATATGGTTTTAATTAAATAACAAAATGATCATATAGCAAAATTAGATGCTAAAATTGCCGAGCATAACTTAGAGAATGAAAAGTTTAAATTTGCTAGAAGTATGCTCTATAATGGGAGACGCCCTGGCATCAAGGATGACATTGGCTTCCAAAGGGGAGACAATGTCAAACTTAATGCCCCTCCTAAGAAATTGTCTAACTTTGTTAAGGGCAAGGCTCCCATGCCTCAGGATAACGAGGGTTACATTTTGTACCCTGCCAGTTATCCGAGCACAAAATTAGGAGAATTCATTCTAGGAAGTCTCACTCTGACCCTAATCATGCTTTTATGTATAAGGGTGAGACATCTAGCTCTAGGCAACCAACCCGTGCTAAGTTGCCTAAGAAGAAAACTCCTAGTGCATCAAATGATCATGACATTTCATTTAAAACTTTTGATGCATCTTATGTCTTAACTAACAAATCCGGCAAGGTAGTTGCCAAGTTTGTAGGGGGCAAACACAAGGGCTCCAAGACTTGTGTTTGGGTACCCAAAGTTCTTGTGTCTAATGCCAAAGGACCCAAAACCGTTTGGGTACCTAAAGTCAAGAACTAAATTTGTTTTGTAGGTTTATGCATCCGAGGGCTCAAGTTGGATCATCGATAGCGGGTGCACAAACCACATGACAGGGGAGAAGAAGATGTTCTCCTCCTACGAGAAAAACCAAGATCCCCAACGAGCTATCACATTTGGGGATGGAAACCAAGGTTTGGTCAAAGGTTTGGGTAAAATAGCTATATCTCCTGACCATTCCATTTCCAATGTTTTTCTTGTCGATTCATTAGATTGCAATTTGCTTTCCGTATCCCAATTATGTCAAATGGGCTACAACTGTCTATTTACTGATGTAGGTGTTACTGTCTTTAGAAGAAGTGATGATTAAATAGCATTTAAGGGAGTGTTAGAGGGTCAGCTATACTTGGTAGATTTTGATAGAGCTGAACTCGACACTTGCTTAATTGCTAAGACTAACATGGGTTGGCTCAGGCACCGCCGACTAGCCCATGTTAGAATGAAGAATCTTCATAAGCTTCTAAAGGGAGAACACATTTTAGGACTAACAAATGTTCATTTTGAGAAAGACAGGATTTGTAGCGCATGCCAAGCCGGGAAGCAAGTTGGTGTTCATCATCCACACAAGAACATCATGACAACTGACAGGCCACTGGAGCTCCTACACATGGATTTATTCGGCCCGATCGCTTACATAAGCATCGGCGGGAGTAAGTACTGTCTAGTTATTGTGGATGATTATTCTCGCTTCACTTGGGTATTCTTTTTGCAGGAAAAATCTCAAACCCAAGAGACCTTAAAGGGATTCTTGAGACGGGCTCAAAATGAGTTCGGCTTAAGGATCAAGAAAATTAGAAGCGACAACGGAACGGAGTTCAAGAATTCTCAAATTGAAGGTTTCCTTGAGGAGGAGGGCATCAAGCATGAGTTCTCTTCTCCCTACACCCCACAACAAAATGGTGTAGTGGAGAGGAAGAATCGAACTCTATTGGACATGACAAGGACCATGCATGATGAGTACAAGACGCCGGATCGGTTTTGGGCCGAAGCGGTCAACACCGCCTGCTACGCCATCAACCGGTTATATCTACACCGAATCCTCAAGAAGACATCATATGAACTCCTAACCGGTAAAAAGCCCAACATTTCATATTTTAGAGTCTTTGGTAGCAAATGCTTTATTCTTATTAAAAGAGGTAGAAAATCAAATTTTGCTCCTAAGACATTAGAAGGCTTTTTACTAGGATATGATTCAAACACAAAGGCATATAGAGTCTTTAACAAGTCCTCGGGACTAGTTGAAGTTTCTTGTGACGTTGTGTTTGATGAAACTAACGGCTCTCAAGTAGAGCAAGTTGATCTTGATGAGATAGGTAATGAAGAGGCTCCATGCATCGCGCTAAGGAACATGTTCATTGGGGATGTGTGTCCTAAGGAATGCGAAGAGCCACCACATGCACAAGATCAACCATCCTCATCCACGCAAGCATCTCCACCAACTCAAAATGAGGACGAGGCTCAAGTTGATGAAGGAGAAAATCAAATTGATGAGCCACCTCAAGATGACGACAACAATCAAGGGGGAGATGCAAATGATCAAGACAAGGAGGATGAAGAACCAAGGCCGCCACACCCAAGAGTCCACCAAGCAATCCAACGAGATCACCCAGTCGACACCATTGAAAGCTCTCTTGTGAGTTTTGGTGTTTGGATGACAACTCAATTAAAGGACTAACAAGTGTACTAAGTGTTGAACAGGTGCTTAAGGTAAAGCCTACAGGGTTCAACACAAGTGAACAAATGTGATGGTCCAAGGACTGGATTATGGATACATAATGGACATCACAGGTAAGATGGACATTGCATAAAGTGAGACTCGGGTGCGTAGCTCGGAGACAACTGATCAAGCCAATGATGGAGGCAAGTAGAGCTTCGAGGTACCAAGTGCACGGGAGAAGGTCAAAGAGGCTGAGGAACCCAAAGCCAAGGGTGAAGAAGAAGACTTGCAAAGTCAAGGGTGATCGAGTTGAGAAGAGTTATGACACATCAAGGATCACTTCATAAGGATGTGACTTACAACCAATGAGGAAACATGTCTAGTTATGTGGTGTAAGTCATAAGGCTCAAGACCAAGCTCTAAGAAGGAGATCAAGGTCACTAGAACGAGAACAAGTGTCAGAACCAGAACTGGAAGCAGCCCAAAAAGAGCTAAGTGCACCTTGACTTTTAGTTTGGGTTGTTCCTATGTTTGGAGATGTTCTATGTGACCTTTGCAGGATGTTGGAGC
Organism: Zea luxurians; assembly: GCA_029449295.1. Taxonomy (NCBI): domain Eukaryota; kingdom Viridiplantae; phylum Streptophyta; class Magnoliopsida; order Poales; family Poaceae; genus Zea; species Zea luxurians. Next base: position 10,599,781 of record JAOPSE010000012.1, on the reverse strand, counting down.
TAAGAAATGTCAATCTAGATCAAGTCAAGCTGACTTGATGATTTATGAGTCCAACATCAAAGCTCAAGCATGTCAAATGCTATAGATGTAAAAATCAAGAGAAGGTATGTTTGTAGACTTAGTACATTGGTTTTTGTGTACTAACATATTTGTCTAAGTGTTAGAAACAGAGAAAAGAAGAAAAGAAAAGAGATGCAAAATGCTTGGCTGTGTACAGCCAAGAGTTAGCTCAGTCTGGCACACCGGACTGTCCGGTGGTGCACCGGACACTCCGGTGCACCAGGCTGAACTCGGGTGAACAGGCCACTCTTGGGAGAAGCCGGAGGCGTACGGCTATAATTCACCGGACTGTCCGGTGGAGCACCGGACTGTCCGGTGAGCCAACGGTCGGCTGGGCCAACGGTCGGCCGCGCAATCTGCGTGTGACGCGTGGCCGAGCCAACGGTCAGACGGTGTGCACCGGACTGTCCGGTGTGCACCGGATAGTGTCCGGTGCGCCAACGGCTCTAGGACTGCAACGGTCGACTGCTCCATTTCTGGAAGGAAATCGGGCACCGGACAGTGTCCGGTGGTGCACCGGACTGTCCGGTGCACCACTCGACAGAAGGCAAGATTTGCCTTCCTGGATTGCTTCCAACGGCTCCTAGGCCCCTTGTGCCTATAAAAGGGACCCCTAGGCGCCTCAAGCAATGTACAAGTGCAGCAAACAAGTGTAGACATCACTCGAATCAATTCTCACTCTCCCTCGTGTGTATCTCTCTAGTTTGTGTAGAAGGCAAAGCTATAAGCCTTTAGAGAGTGGAGAAGTGCGCTAAGAGCTAGAGCAAGGTCTTGAGTGTATCGTTACTCTGCCGGGGTGCTGCCAAGAAGTTTGTAAGCAGCCGCGGTTTTGTTGTAACCCAACTCAACATAGTGAAAGGCTCTATCTGTCATACTGACAGATCTGAGCAAACAGAGGAATGAGTTGAAATAGACTCCAAGCCCAGGTGTGGCTAACTCCAACGAGGACTAGGCAAGCATTTCAGGCTTGGCCGAACCTCGGAATAAATCCTTGCGTCTGTGTGCTCTGTTCTGTATTGTATCCTGACTCTCTGTCTTACTCGCTTTCATATCTGCACTTCAACACTTATCCGTGGTTTAAGCTTTATTTGAAGTGCAGGACATTTTGAGACAGGATCTCCGATTCCGCTGCAACCTACTCGAAGGGTCTTCTCACTCCACTGCGTACTAAGTCTTCGAGTAGAGTAAGAATTTAAGTTTTAAAGTGATAAGTTTTATTCGCCTATTCACCCCCCTCTAGGCGACATCCAGATCCTATTCTCAGGTCAAAGGGAACTTTCAATTAGTATCGGAGCTAGGCCTCTCCAGTGTGGGCTTAGCCATCCGGAGATGACGATGTCGTCACAAGAGGTAACTGTAGAACTTCTTTTAGGCGATGGCTCTAATTACAAGTCTTGGTCTGTCTCTATTTATAATGCTTTCATGAGTGTTGATCCTGATTTGAGACAGGTCTTTAGTAGAAGTATTTTTCCCTCTAATGTTAGTAAAAATCCTTCTAATGATGAACTAAGATGTCTATCTCTAAATCACCATGCTTGCAACATCTTAGTTGATTCTCTTTCTAGAGATGCCTATTTTGCCATCATGAGTAGTGATAATGATTTATTTGTTGATGCTCATGATTTATGGAATAGAATTAAAGTAAAATATTTTGTGGCAAATTGTACTGCTCCTACTCCCTATATTGCTTGTGATGCTAACCTTTCAAAGGGAGAAGAACAAGAACGATGGGCACCAAACGATGAATCCACCTCGTCAATAGGTTTGTTCTCCACTAGTAATAAATGTTTTATTGCTAACAATGACGGTGAAGACGAAAGCCATGATGAGGAGGAATATGAGGATGATAGCGAGGATGAATCTTCATCACCACAAGGTGCATTTTCCTGTATTGCTTCCACTAACATTGATGACAGGGAAAATGAGACCGACGATGTGGAAGAAGAGGAGATTCGCCGTTTCTACATCCATCTCAACAAAGAGGACAAAGCGCTCTTGGTTAAACTGTTGAGAAGGAACAAGGAACAAGGCGGGACACTTCTCAGGCTAGAGGAGTCCCTCATCAAAACTAACAACAGCCTGGAGAAGATGACCAAAGAACATGAGAAGCTAAAGTGCTCTCATGATGATTTGGTCTAACGGTATGAATCTGTTTTAATTGAGCAAAGAAATAGTCATGACACATTATCTAATGTTGCTCAACTTAAAATGGAAAATTTCATGCTTAGGAATCACGTTGAAAAGATAAACTTAGAAAAACTTGCTCTAGGAGAAAAGTATGATATGCTGTCATATTCTCATAATAAATTAGTTGATGACCATATCATGCTTAATGTTGCTCATGAGGTCGTAATTACGAACTTAAATTCATGTGAACCTCATTCTTGCACAAGTGCACATCTGAATAATATATCGTCATGTGCTAACCCCTGTCGCTCAAGAGGAAGCGAATGTTTGAATGAACAAAAAGTTGCAGGGTCACAAAAGAAATTATGTGGGAACAAGAAGCAAAGACAACTAAGGAGAAGACGCATTGCTGGACTTTCTCAAGATATCCACGGGCGCGTGGTGAAGAAGCTTGAGAAAGGAAAAACTGCAGCAAGTGTTAAGCTCCATAAGAAGAATGTTCCTAAAGATGAAGAAATCAACATGAGCTTGGAAAAAGTCTCCAAGATGACTCTCACCAAGGAAAATGACAAACAACAAGCGTCATGCCAGGTTGAGCGACGCTTCTGCTACAAGTGTGGTGAGCAGGGTCATCTATCCAAGGTATGTAATAAAGGTAAGGTTCCTAAGTAAGTAAATTTGTCTCAATCTTATTCGCTTAGGAGACCCAAACCATACACTTGTGCTAGATCTATAACGAGATCACCTAGAACTAGCACAAAGACTATTTGGGTACCAAAGGCACTTTTGGTTGAATGTCATGGACCCATCCCGAGGTGGGTACCAAATTGTGCTAACTAGATCATGCAGGTGCCTTGAGATGAATTGGAGACCATGGGAGAGCTTAAGACGGTTAATTCAAACTCTATGCTTAAGCTGTAAATTGTTTTAATGTTTGTTCATTTACCCAAGGTTGAAGTATTGTGAGACACTAATCCCATATTCATCTCAAGTGAAATAAGTTGTAGAAGTCCTTATTGGTGAATCAAGCAAAGGACCTTGATTGCGCATCTGTCTCTCCAAAGGACGGTACCTGTGTTTCTTAAGTGTCGTGCTATCTGTCCTTGGAGTAGTTATGCTTTTTGATTGCCTGTGTTGGGTACCTTTTGATTAATGATTAATGATTAATGATTTCCAAGGTCATAATTGTGCTTGCTTAATCATGATTATGTGCTTTAAATGTTATATCTCTTGAATCATTTAATGGGTAGTTTTTCATTGGATATATCCACCATGATTAGCTCTTGTTGTGTTCGTGATTAAACCTATATTCAGTTGTGAGTTATGCTATGTGGTTTTAATGATTAACCTGTGTGCAAATATGACATATTGTTTAGTTTATGTTCACTTAATTACTCTAGTCTGGTATTGTGTGAATACAAACTCCATGTTGTGCCTCTAATGCACCCTTTTGAGCTAAGGCGCGTGAGCAAAAGGAGCCCTCAATTAGTGACAACTGGTGCTCTCATAGCAATTCAGGAAAAGGCAAAGGTATGGAGAATGGAACTATGCAATTTCAATGAATATCCTGAAGTTCCATTAATTGTGATCACAGTTATGGTCCTGCCTCTGAATTGGTAGTATCTTGGCTTAGGTGCTCCTTACTTTAAAATGTTGTTTCTTCTGGTGTACCTAAAGAACCTTCTTAACTATGATGTGCTTAGACATGATCGTGTTGTTTTTCAATTGGTATATGTGATGCAATGATAGTTAAGTATGAAGCATGTCTAAGTTGCGTGTAAATGTTATACTTCCTGTGAGTATTCAATTGGCTTAGGTGCTCCTGAGGCATGCATTGTTGTATTAAATCAACCCTTAATTTGGTATTCAATTGTTATCTCTTTGCGATGAAATTGAGAGTATTCCTTGACCAAGATATGTTGTGATCCCCTCTAGTTCTGAGAAAGCTAGAATGTGCAAAGTGCAAGTTATTCAAATACTTGATGCACAAGTGTATGGGGAGCACACATAACTTGCGTCTTTTGAGACTAATTGTTTTTGAGCAATCTTGTGTAGTTTCAAGGTAAAAAAAGGGGGGATGAGCAAGAAATGGAGCAATCAGGACTGGGGTACCTCTGTAAGTCAATGAATTGGTATCTTAAGTCGTGAGTAATTGCATATCTCTAGATTGCTCATGCTCTATAATATCTGGTGATAATAGATGCTTATCCTTAAATATCATGAGGCTATGATAATAAATGATCTTGCAATTGATATCTTTCAATTGGTAGCTGTGATAGTTTGCTTAAATTGACATCTTTTGATAATCATTAGAAAAGAAGTTTCTTCTTGTGCCCAATACTATAACTTGTTCTAAGTTTGGTGTCTTAGCAACAAGAAAAGGTTAGGATAAAGAATCAGGCACAAGTGTGGAGAAGCTCCCAAAAGACTAATACTTTAAAGAGAGGAAGTACACCACATCCGGGCAAAGGTACAAAGGAAGTATTGATCTTTTGCGTATATGTACCTTAACTTACCTCCAAATGCTTGTGGTGCATTTGTTGAATGAGTAAGGGGGAGTATTGTTAGTGTTTATCTCCTCAACACCCTGCTGTCCCTTGACACAAATCCTATGTTCTTGCTTGAGTATGGTTTTTGGTGTTTGATGTCAAAGGGGGAGAAGTTGTGCATTAAAGCTTATCTCAACCTGAGAGGAAAGCTTATCCTAAGGGGTGATGTGTTAGTTTGAGCTTTGCTAGTGTGTTATTCATATGCTAGTGTGTTATTCATATGCTTCTTGCAGTATTATATGTGTTGCATCATATGGACTAGTGCTCCCGCTGCTATGAATTAATTGGCATCTATTGTGTTCATTCTGAAATAGATAGTCATGTGGATAATGGTGCATGTGGTTAATGGTGCTTTAAGATTGTTTTAAATTAGTATCTTAGTTTAAATTTGTATCTTAATGGTGAATAGTGGTAGGTTGATATTCCTGTGATATATCCACTAAATTGAATGGTGTTTCACTCTGATTATGTGCATTTGTGTGTTATAGCATCATGTTTTGATTCTTGACACAATGCATTCCAAAAATTGCTAAGGTATAGAAATGTTTCGAATTGCCTAAGTATGTGCAAATTGGCGTCTGAGGCCAAAATTATGCTTTTGAAGTAAGCACATATTTAGGGGGAGCATTCTATAAACTTAGAATTCAAAATTTGTGCTTCAAATCTTATTCTTATGTAAGCTTTAATTGTGTTGCCATCAATCACCAAAAAGGGGGAGATTGAAAGCTCTCTTGTGAGTTTTGGTGTTTGGATGACAACTCAATTAAAGGACTAACAAGTGTACTAAGTGTTGAACAGGTGCTTAAGGTAAAGCCTACAGGGTTCAACACAAGTGAACAAATGTGATGGTCCAAGAACTGGATTATGGATACATAATGGACATCACAGGTAAGATGGACATTGCATAAAGTGAGACTCGGGTGCGTAGCTCGGAGACAACTGATCAAGCCAATGATGGAGGCAAGTAGAGCTTCGAGGTACCAAGTGCACGGGAGAAGGTCAAAGAGGCTGAGGAACCCAAAGCCAAGGGTGAAGAAGAAGACTTGCAAAGTCAAGGGTGATCGAGTTGAGAAGAGTTATGACACATCAAGGATCACTTCATAAGGATGTGACTTACAACCAATGAGGAAACATGTCTAGTTATGTGGTGTAAGTCATAAGGCTCAAGACCAAGCTCTAAGAAGGAGATCAAGGTCACTAGAACGAGAACAAGTGTCAGAACCAGAACTGGAAGCAGCCCAAAAAGAGCTAAGTGCACCTTGACTTTTAGTTTGGGTTGTTCCTATGTTTGGAGATGTTCTATGTGACCTTTGCAGGATGTTGGAGCTAAGAAATGTCAATCTAGATCAAGTCAAGCTGACTTGATGATTTATGAGTCCAACATCAAAGCTCAAGCATGTCAAATGCTATAGATGTAAAAATCAAGAGAAGGTATGTTTGTAGACTTAGTACATTGGTTTTTGTGTACTAACATATTTGTCTAAGTGTTAGAAACAGAGAAAAGAAGAAAAGAAAAGAGATGCAAAATGCTTGGCTGTGTACAGCCAAGAGTTAGCTCAGTCTGGCACACCGGACTGTCCGGTGGTGCACCGGACACTCCGGTGCACCAGGCTGAACTCGGGTGAATAGGCCACTCTTGGGAGAAGCCGGAGGCGTACGGCTATAATTCACCGGACTGTCCGGTGGAGCACCGGACTGTCCGGTGAGCCAACGGTCGGCTGGGCCAACGGTCGGCCGCGCAATCTGCGCGTGACGCGTGGCCGAGCCAACGGTCAGACGGTGTGCACCGGACTGTCCGGTGTGCACCGGACTGTCCGGTGTGCACCGGACTGTCCAGTGTGCACCGGACAGTGTCCGGTGCGCCAACGGCTCCAGGACTGCAACAGTCGACTGCTCCATTTCTGGAAGGAAATCGGGCACCGGACAGTGTCCGGTGGTGCACCGGACTGTCCGGTGCACCACCCGACAGAAGGCAAGATTTGCCTTCCTGGATTGCTTCCAACGGCTCCTAGGCCCCTTGTGCCTATAAAAGGGACCCCTAGGCGCCTCAAGCAATGTACAAGTGCAGCAAACAAGTGTAGACATCACTCAAATCAATTCTCACTCTCCCTCTTGTGTGTATCTCTCTAGTTTGTGTAGAAGGCAAAGCTATAAGCCTTTAGAGAGTGGAGAAGTGCTGCTAAGAGCTAGAGCAAGGTCTTGAGTGTATCATTACTCTGCCGGGGTGCTGCCAAGAAGTTTGTAAGCAGCCGCGGTTTTGTTGTAACCCAACTCAACATAGTGAAAGGCTCTATCTGTCATACTGACAGATCTGAGCAAACAGAGGAAGGAGTTGAAATATACTCCAAGCCCAGGTGTGGCTAACTCCAACGAGGACTAGGCAAGCATTTCAGGTTTGGCCGAACCTCGGAATAAATTCTTGCGTCTGTGTGCTCTGTTCTGTATTGTATCCTGACTCTCGGTCTTACTCGCTTTCATATCTGCACTTCAACACTTATCCGTGGTATAAGCTTTATTTGAAGTGCAGGACATTTTGAGACAGGATCTCCGATTCCGCTGCAACCTACTCGAAGGGTCTTCTCACTCCACTGCGTACTAAGTCTTCGAGTAGAGTAAGAATTTAAGTTTTAAAGTGATAAATTTTATTCGCCTATTCACCCCCCTCTAGGCGACAGCCAGATCCTGTTCCTAGGTCAAAGGGAACTTTCAACCATCCTTGGCGACATTCATAAGGGGGTAACCACTAGATCTCGTGTTGCACATTTTTGTGAGCATTATTCTTTTATTTCCTCTATTGAGCCACACAGGGTAGAGGAAACACTCCAAGATTCAGATTGGGTGATGGCTATGCAAGAGGAGCTCAACAACTTCACTAGGAACGAGGTATGGCATTTAGTTCCACGTCCTAACCAAAATGTTGTAGGAACCAAATGAGTCTTCCGCAACAAGCAAGATGAGCATGGTGTGGTGACAAGGAACAAAGCTCGACTTGTGGCCAAGGGATACTCCCAAGTCGAAGGTTTGGATTTCGGTGAAACCTATGCACCCGTAGCTAGGCTTGAGTCAATTCGTATTTTATTAGCCTATGCTACTTACCATGGCTTCAAGCTTTATCAAATGGACGTGAAGAGTGCCTTCCTCAATGGACCAATCAAGGAAGAGGTCTATGTTGAGCAACCTCCCAGCTTTGAAGACAGTGAGTACCCTAACCATGTCTATAGGCTCTCTAAGGCGCTTTATGGGCTCAAGCAAGCCCCAAGAGCATGGTATGAATGCCTAAGAGATTTCCTTATTGCTAACGGCTTTAAAGTCGAAAAGGCCGATCCTACTTTGTTTACTAAAACTCTTGACAATGATTTGTTTGTATGCCAAATTTATGTTGATGATATTATATTTGGGTCTACTAACGAATCTACATGCGAAGAATTTAGTAGGATCATGACACAGAAATTCGAGTTGAAGTATTTTCTAGGATTTCAAGTCAAGCAACTCCAAGAAGGCACCTTCATTAGCCAAACGAAGTATACTCAAGACATTTTAAACAAGTTTGGGATGAAGGATGCCAAGCCCATCAAGATACCCATGGGAACCAATGGGCATCTCGACCTCGACACGGAAGGTAAATCCGTCGATCAAAAGGTATACCGGTCGATGATTGGTTCATTACTCTATTTATGTGCATCTCGACCGGATATTATGCTTTCCGTATGCATGTGTGCAAGATTCCAATATGACCCTAAGGAATCTCACCTTACGGCCATAAAACGAATCTTGAGATATTTGGCTTATACTCCTAAGTTTGGGCTTTGGTACCCTCGGGGATCCACTTTTGATTTCATTGGTTATTCGGATGCCGATTGGGCGGGGTGTAAGATTAATAGAAAGAGCACATCGGGGACTTGCTAGTTCTTGGGAAGATCCTTGGTGTCTTGGGCTTTAAAGAAGCAAAATTCTGTGGCTCTTTCGACCGCCGAAGCCGAGTATATTGCCGTAGGCCATTGTTGCACGCAATTGCTTTGGATGAGGCAAACCCTTAAGGACTATGGTTACAAATTAACCAAAGTTCCTCTTCTATGTGATAATGAGAGTGCAATCCGCATGGCGGATAATCCCGTTGAGCATAGCCGCACTAAACACATAGCCATTCGGTATCATTTTCTTAGGGATCACCAACAAAAGGGGGATATCGAAATTGCATACATTAATACTAAAGATCAATTAGCCGATATCTTTACCAAGCCACTAGATGAACAAACTTTTACCAAACTTAGGCATGAGCTAAATATTCTTGATTCTAGAAATTTCTTTTGATGTCTTGCACACATAGCTCATAAATATACCTTTGATCATGTCTCTTTTATATATGCTATGACTAATGTGTTTTCAAGTGAATTTCAAACCAAGTCATAGGTGTATTGAAAGGGAATTGGAGTCTTCGGCGAAGACAAAGGCTTCCACTCCACTCTATTACTCATCCTTCACCGTCGCTCCGAGCAATTCTCCGTCTTTGGCATAATCTTCACTCATATGTTTTATTTGCCAAAGGGGAGAAAGTAGTTAGTGAAGGGCTTATTTCTCACTCAAAGTATCCATTTTTGGCGATTCATGCCAAAGGGGGAGAAAGTATGAGCCTAAAGCAAAAGGACCGCACCACCACCCTAATTTTAAAAACTAATGATTTTCAATCGGTAAATTTCAAATTGGTATCTTATTGTGTTCAAAAGGGGGAGAAAGTAGTATTTTCAAAATTGATATCTTAAAACCCTCTTGAACACTAAGAGGAGAATTTATTTGAGGGAGAGTTTTGTTTAGTCAAAGGAAAAGCATTTGAAACAAGGGGACAAAATTTCAAATCTTGAAAATGCTTCGCAAAATCTTATTCATTTACCTTTGACTATTTGCAAAAGGACTTTGAAAAGGGTTTACAAAAAGAATTTGCAAAAACAAAACATGTGGTGCAAGCGTGGTCCAAAATATTAAAAATAAAGAAACAATCCATGCATATCTAGTAAGTAATATTTATTGGCTCAACTCTAAGTAACCTTTGCACTTACATTTTGCAAACTAGTTCAAATTATGCACTTCTATATTTGCTTTGGTTTGTGTTGGCATCAATCACCAAAAAGGGGAATATTGAAAGGGAATTAGGCTTACACCTATTTCCTAAATTGATTTTGGTGGTTGAATTGCCCAACACAAATAATTGGACTAACTAGTTTACTCTAGTTTATAAGTTCTACAGGTGCCAAAGGTTCACAATAAGCCAATAAAAAGACCAAGAAAAAGGGTTCAAACAAAAGAGCAAGGGACAACCGAAGGCACCCTGGTCTGGCGCACCGGACGGTCCGGTGTGCCACCGGACAGTGTCCGGTGCACCAGGGAACTCTAAGCTGAACTCTTCACCTTCGGGAAAAATCAGAGGCACTTCGCTATAATTCACCGGATAGTGTCTGGTGCTCCAGAGGAGAGCGACTCTGAACTCGCCAGCTTCGGGAATCCGCTCCGCTATAATTCACCAGACATGTCCGGTGCACACCGGACTGTCCGGTGTAACGGCGGAGCAACGGCTACTTCAGCGCAACGGTCACCTGCTACAGCATTAAATGCGCGCCAGCGCGCGCAGAGGAGCAGAGCACGCGTGGGTGGCACACCGGACAACCTACAGGGCATGTCCGGTGCACCACCGGACAGCCAGGTGGGCCCACACATCAGAGCTCCAACGGTCGAACCCTAACGGCCGGGTGACGTGGCTGGCGCACCGGACAGTGTCCGGTGGCGCACCGGACTGTCCGGTGCGCCCGTCGACAGCAGCCTTCACCAAACGGCTAGTTTGGTGGTTGAGGTTATAAATACCCCCAACCACCCCACATTCAAGTCATCCAAGTTTTCCAACTTCCAACTACTTACAAGAGCTAAGCATTCAATTCTAGACACACCCAAGTGATCAAATCCTCTCCCAATTCCACACAAAGCTTTAGTGATTAGTGAGAGAGATTTGTTGTGTTCTTTTGAGCTCTTGCGCTTGGATTGCTTCTTTTCTTTCCCATTTGTTCTTGTGATCAAAACTCAATTGTAACCGAGGCAAGAGACACCAATTGTGTGGTGATCCTTGCGGGGAAGTTTTGTTCCCGGTTGATTTGAGAAGAGAAGCTCACTCGGTCCGAGGGACCGTTTGAGAGAGGGAAAGGGTTGAAAAAGACCCAGCCTTTGTGGCCTCCTAAACGGGGAGTTGGTTTGTAAGAACCGAACCTCGGTAAAACAAATCCTTGCGTCTCACTTCTTCACTCACTCGTGATTTGTTTTTACGCCCTCTCTCGGACTCATTTCTATTTCTAACGCTAACCCGGCTTGTAGTTGTGATTAAATTTGTAAATTTCAGTTTCGCCCTATTCACCCCCCTCTAGGCGACTTTCAGCCTCTTTATTTACCATCCCATGTGAACACCTCATTTAAGAGAAAAACAAATAATTAATAAAATACCTGCCACTAAATCATACATCATGTTGGACTTTATTTTGTGTGCATTTTGTGACAACATAAAAATAGTGTAAAAATATATATACTAAAATCCAAATTTGGAGATTTAACCCTAATTTGCAAATTGGAGTTCAGAGAAGAAAATAAAAAATGTTATACAAAAATAAAGAAATATATATATAAATAGTAAGACCATCCATATTATTGGGTTCAAATTATACATTTAAAATGAATATAAGTTCACATTTAAAATGGACAAATTTGAATTCTAGAAATTTAAAAGGGAAAAAGAAAAGGAAAAGAAAGTGTAAAAGGAAAAGACAAACCGCGCCCTAGGCCTATTCTCCTCATTGCCCGCCCACCAACGGATTTCACCACGTGGCCCACTACCTCGCCCGTGTGACCGCACTGCCTTTCCCGTGCCGCCCTCTCTGTCAATCTGGCCCCACGGGCAGCCACTCCACACACGCGCGGACATCACGGACTGACATAGCGGGCCCGCTCGCCAGTCTCGGTGTTCTCCTGTACGTCTTCCTCACCTCGCGCGACGCGCGCGCTCAATAGAATGCTCCCCTCTCCACTCTGAAAATCCCGAGCATGTACCAAACCAACCTAAAGCTTCACGTCGCCCTCGTGGGAGTATTTAGGAACCTCTCGGCTATCCGATCCACGACACGCCTTGTTGACCCGCTGCGCCATAGCCGTTTACCAGCCGCCGCCACCACCGGAGGGGAGAGATTCCGCTGCCGCTACCAAATTCACGTAGTCGCCATGCCAGGATTATTGCGCCTAGGCGGGGAGCTTCGCCGAGTCTCCATGGTGCTGTCGGTTACCTTCGTAGAGGGAGAGAACCACTGGGTGGTCGGCGATTTCTCATCGGACTCGCTGTGCTGCCGCGGAACCACGCGTCCTCGTGGCCGGAGCTCCCTGTGTCACGACCCCTGGTAAGAATGCCCTTAATCACTTCCCATCCGTCTCCGCACCAGAAATCGTTACACTACGGGGGAAATAGAGCTCTGTGTCCTCAGAATTTCCAATTCCGGCCGACCTCCGTCGGACGGGGCGGTGGCGCCCCTTCCTCCGCCGTCGTGGGGGTTGGAAGCTCTATGGATCATTAGATCATAAGACGACGGCTTAGATTAGAGTAGCGATAACGTTTCACCTCGTTTCAATCTGAGTCGTTGATCTCGCATCGTACGGTAGTTACTAGATCTGGAGGTAATTAAATCTGGATCCTCGATCCTGGATCCAACGATCCTCGCAGCATACCGGTTCCAGGGCGGATTGGATCTAATCGTAGCCGTCCACTGTTGATATCGCGGCCAGGATAACGCCGTACGCCCGTACCCCATCGGCAAGCACAATTTGCAAAAGAGACCCCACGGTTTTAGGTAATCAACCCGCCATCCATCGCTAGTGTTCACTAAGTCTTGGAAATCTTACCCCGAGGCCCCTGCGTTTTTTGTTTTAATGCGCCCAGTCCAGAGAGTTGGAAAATCAGAGAAAATTAACTAGAAATGGATTTTTAGTGCAAAAATAATTGCTAAAACTTGTATAAATCATAGAAAATTCATATGAACCCCAAATTGATCCATTCCAGTTTCTAAAATTTTGTAATATTATTGTTTATCACCTAGAGTCTCTGTTTTGACATGAAAACAGTAATAAAATTAATTTCTCAATTAATCATATATCAAGCACATAAAATCTTTGGAAATTTATAACTTAAAATCCATAACTCCAAAATTAATGATTCCTGATCCTAGGATCTTATTTTAATGTGTAGATTTTTATTATGTATTTTGTTTACATGTTTGGTGTGATGTTAATTTTCTCTATCTATTGTGCTTGTTTGTATTGTGACGAGTAAAAGAGTCAGTGGCTGAGGATCCTGGTGTTCAGCAAATAGAAGTTGCTGAGCAGGAGCTCATTGAAGGCAAGTTGTGCCCTTGACCACTTTTTACCCAATAATGTTCTTTAATATCCTTATTCATGCATAGGTTTAATTTTGATGGGACCCAATAGGTCACCCTAGTCTGCTTATCCTTTTACCTTGTTACCCCTAAATCACTTGGGTAGTTTGCTATTGTTTTATTGGTTTTGGGGTTAATATTTCATTATATCCATGTTCCAATTATTTTGTTATTTTATTTATGTTCATGTCAAGATCATCATTATCTTTAATTGGAACATGGAGCTTAACTTGAGAAACATGTGCCACCACAAGGGAGGAATGGGACCCCTTGGCTGACTAATTAGGAAAGCTAGTGGAAGACTACCTTACCCGAAAGGGGCAAGGGCAGTAGGGGAGTTGCATGCAGGGAAGTTCTCGGGTTGATTTTGCTGCGATGGCGGTCAGACGAGGGATTCTTGCCAGTGCTCTTCCCATAAACTGTACCGGGTTTTCAGAAGCTAGTGGAACTTTGTAAAGGCCTCATAGTGGATCCCTCGCCATTCACCTCGGTAGTGTCTAAGGGCCTTGCAAACCCTGGCGACATGTGATACACGACTTGTGGGTACAGGGTACAACCTTTGCAGAGTGTAAAACTAGTATACTAGCCGAGCTCACGGTCAAGAGCAGCTCAGGACTCTCACATGCTTAATTTATGGAACTAAATTCAATTTGTCATTTGCATTGCATGGGATTATTATTAATTTTGTTCTACTATTCTTATTATGGTTGGTATTTACTTACACTTAGTAACTGCTAATAAAATCTGACCAACTTATTAAAAGCAATGCTTAGCTTTAACCCCTATTGTTGATCAGCTTTACACATCACATGAATTCCCACCTTTGTCGAGTTCATGCCACATTATTCCCCACAACTTGTTGAGCGATGAACATGTGTGAGCTTACTCTTGCTGTCTCACACCCCCAAAGGAGAAGAACAGGTGATTCAAGAGGAGCCACATAACGGAGTTTGATCTGATCTAGGTGGCGTCTCCCAGTTGACTTTATGGCGCCAAGGATGGACCTTAGTTCATTTTATATTTATCTTTTATTTTGTAAGACTTCCGCAATGTAATAAGTACTCTGATGTTATTATGACATTTATCTCTATACACTCTGTTATTATGTGTGTTGTCTTCTTTAGCGCATATATGAGATGCACCCGGCTTTGTCCCTTAAATCCGGGTGTGACAGAAGTGGTATCAGAGAAAATGTTGACTGTAGGACAAAACCTAGATAGAAATGGACAAAACCCTTACCTACTTACCTTACTCTGATTCATTCTATACTTATCTTATCTTGATCTTGTCTCACCTTTTGCTGTTCTACTCTGATTACTCTTATCTTTTATACACTAATACAAGATGGATTTCACACCTTGGAATCCTACATTTATGACCTTTTTAAGAGATAGGAAACCTAAGACAAAATTAAAACTATTTTCTCCATTTTAAAATGTTGGTTGATTGTTCTGATGATAAATGCCTAATTTGCTTCTTTGATTGATTGAGATATTATAAATGGACATCTTAGCATGTACCACCATAAGGTAATGAATTAGCTTTAGTAGGTAAAACATTAATCTACTTAGCTAATAAATCTCCCAAAGTAACATGATTCGTAATTACCTGCCTTTTCTACAATCCTTTATTTCTTATCATATGTTTCTAACTCAGATGGTCAATACCAGGAAGGGTGGTGGAATTGATCTACCTACCAATCGACACACTCGGAGGATATTTAGGCAACCACAAACACAACAACCTAAGATGGATCCTCCACAACCTCCACCAGCCAGAGTTGATCCCACAGTTGCAGCTCAGATGAGGATAATGCAACAGATGGCAGACACTATGGCGGATATGCACAAGCAGATGCGGCAGGAACGCCAAGAGATGCGCTAAGAGCGAGATGAGATGCACCAAGAGCAAAGGGCACAATAGCAACAACAACAAGCACCATTGCCACCACCTCCACCACCAGTTCCACCCCAGGAGTTCATAAGCCATAAGCCACCGACATTCGCCAGTTCTCCTGATCCACTAGACGCTGACGATTGGCTGAAGTCTATGGAGAAGATGTTGATTATTGCCCAATGCTCTGATCGGGAGAAGGTTTTATATGCTTCTGGTCATCTGACAGGTTCTGCTGCTGATTGTTGGGATTCTTACACTGCTACCCACGATGCTGCTGATACTATCACATGGGTAGAGTTTTCTACTTAGTTCAGGAACTACCACATACCTGCTGGACTGATGAAGATAAAGAAGAAAGAGTTTCTGTCGCTGAAGCAGGGGAGCATGTCAGTAAGCGAGTACCGTGACAGATTCATCCAGCTATCCAGATATGCACCTGATGAAGTTGCTAAAGATGAGAGGAAGCAGGAGCACTTTATTGACGGACTCAATAGACCTCTACAGTATGTTCTAGTGGCTCATACATTTCCATCATTCCAGAGGGTGCTTGACAAGGCCATAGCTATTGAACACAAGCGTGTTCAGCTAGGAGATCTGAAGAGGAAGGCTATATCCCAGGGTCAGGGAAGCAGCAGCATTCGTCCTCGCTACATTTCACCCCAGGGTACACCAGTCCGCACCGGAGGAGGCCAGCGTCCAGCTCAGCACTCACCTTAGGGGACTCCATCGACTCGTCAGGCTGCCCCCACTGGCACCCCAATGAAATTTTCATGACAGAGTGCAGGCACTACTTGCTACAAGTGTGGGAATACTGGACATTATGCAAATGTTTGCCCACAGAGGATTGCTACTACCCCAGTTCAGAACAAACAACAAACTCCAGGATCTGGCAAGGGATTCTCTATTGTCAGGGTTAATCAGGTCAGCGCTGATGCTACTGCTGAAGGAGCTAACATTGCACTTGGTATGTTTTATATTAATGCAATTCCTGCAACAATATTATTTGATTCTGGTGCTACACATTCATTCATGTCTGCTCGATATGCCAACACAAATGAGTTACCATTGAAAAATATGAAAACACCAATGATAGTAATTACACCTAAGGGGCCTATTGAGGCAAATCTTATGACACATAAATTGACATTGACAATTATGGGAAGAGAATTTTGGACTACCGCTATAATATTAGAGGCAAGCAGTATAGATCTGATCCTTGGTATGTCATGGCTAAGAAAGGCGAAGACCATTATACACTGTGGTGGGGGTACGGTAGAACTCACCAGCCCTAAAGGAGAAAGATTTGACATTGAAATTACAGTAACTACCTCTACCAGACGTGCGACATTCTTTATAGATGAGGAGTTTGTTGGTAACAACATCTATGTGGTTAGGGATTTTTGGTTGTCTTTCCAAAGGAGTTACCAGGGATGCCACTAGATAGGGAAGTTGAGTTTGTCATTGATCTCTTACCTGGGACTGTTCCTATTTCTAAACGGCCATACAAGATGTCCGTAGAAGAGTTAAAGGAACTTAAGAAGCAGTTAACGAAGTTACAGGAGGCTGGGTACATTCGTCTGAGTTCCTCACCTTGGGGAGCGTCGGTTCTATTTGTACAGAAGAAAGATGGATCGCAAAGGATGTGTGTGGATTATAGATCCCTTAATGATGTTACTATGAAGAACAAGTACCCATTACCCCGCATTGAGGATTTATTTGATCAGATGAGAGGTGCTAGGGTATTCTCGAAGATTGATCTCCGATCGGGTTACCATCAAATGAAGATTAGGCCATCCAATATTCCCAAGATGGCTTTCTCGACCCAATATGGTTTATATGAGTTCACGGTTATGTCATTTGGACTAACTAATGCACCAGCCTATTTTATGAATATGATGAACAAGGTGTTCATGGAGTATCTTGACATATTCGTCGTGGTTTTCATCAATGATATTCTTATTTATTCCAAGAGTGGTAGTGATCATGAGGAACATCTGATATTGGTGCTACAGAGGCTATGAGATAATCAACTCTACGCCAAGTATAGCAAATGCGAGTTCTGGATTGATGAAGTGCCATTCCTTGGACATATCATTTCTAATGGTGGAATCTCAGTGGATCCTGCTAAGGTCAAGGAGATAATGGCGTGGAGCATACCCACTACAGTTACTGAAATCCTGAGTTTCTTGGGACTTGCAGGCTATTATTAGAGATTTATTGAAGGATTTTCTAAGATTGCTAAGCCTATAACCTCGCTTCTAGAGAAAGGAAGAGAGTTTAAGTGGGACGAGAAGTGCCAAGATAGCTTTGATCAATTAAAGAAGAGATTGATGTCACCCCCAGTGTTGGTTATGCCAGATCTACAGAAGGGATTTGACATTTATTGTGATGCATGTGGCCAAGGCTTGGGATGTGTGCTTATGCAAGAAGGACACGTGATTGCCTACGCATCTCGTTAGTCGCGGAAACATGAGTTGAACTACCCCACTCATGACTTAGAGCTGTCAGCTGTAGTGCACGCACTTAAGATATGGAGACATTATATTATGGGAACCAAGTGTCAAGTGTACACCGATCATAAGAGTTTGAAGTATATATTCACTCAGAAGGATCTCAACCTTCAGCAACACCGTTGATTGGAGCTTATTAAGGATTATGACTTGGAGATTCACTATCACCGGGTAAGGTGAATCTGGTTGTAGATGCCTTGAGTCAAAAGGAACATGTCCATTCAGCTATTGTTGCCCAGCTACTCGATGAGATTGTTGAGGATTTCAGGAGACTCAACCTGGGAATTTTTACACACACTGAAGGAGTCACTATTGATGTGGAACCTACCTTGGAATAAGAAATTCACACAAGTCAGGTTGGTGATGCTAAAATACAAGAGATCAAGGATCTTATTACTGAAGGTAGAGGTCTGGAATTCATGGAGGATGAGCAAGGCACGGTATGGTTCAAGAACCGGATATGTGTTCCTGATATTGATAGCCTTCGTGAGACTATATTGAAGGAAGCCCATGATTCTGATTACTCTATTCATCCTGGGAGTACTAAGATGTATCAGGATTTAAAGCAGAAGTATTGGTGGTATGGGCTAAAAAGAGATGTGGCGGCACATGTGGCTATGTGTGATGTGTGTCAAAGAGTCAAAGCTGAACATCAAAGGCCAGCTGGATTATTACACCCATTGAAGATGCCCAAATGGAAGTGGGAAGAAATAGGCATGGACTTCATTACTGGATTACCTCGCACCCCGAAAGCATATGATGCCATACGGGTGATTGTGGATAGATTGACCAAAGTGGCTCATTTCATTCCGGTCAAGACCACTTATAAAGGCTCTCAGCTGGTAGAGTTATATATGACCCGGATTGTGTGTTTGCATGGAGTACCAAAGAAGATCGTGTTTGATAGAGGTTCACAGTTTACCTCAAGATTCTGGACAAGCTTTCATGAGAATATGAATACCAAGTTGAACTTTAGTACGACCTATCACCCTCAGACTGATGGACAGACCGAAAGGACTAATCAAGTATTGGAGGATATCTTGAGAGCTTGTGCCCTTCAGCATGGAGGAAGTTGGGATAAAAGTCTACCTTATGTCGAGTTCTCATATAATAATAGTTACCAGGCCAGTCTGAAGATGTCACCATTTGAAGCTCTATATGGCAGGAAATGCAGGACTCCTCTATATTGGGATCAGACTGGAGAAATACAGTTCTTTGGACCTGAACTTATTCAAGAGGCAGAAGAACAAGTTCGTATAATTCGGGAGAACTTGAGGGTAGCTTAGACCAGGCAAAAGAGCTACACTGATAATAGAATAAGACCATTGGAATTTGAGGAAGGTGACCATGTGTACCTCAAGGTGTCACCACTTCGTGGAATGAGGAGATTCGAAGTTAAGGGTAAATTATCCCCTCGCTTTATTGGACCCTTCAGAGTTTTAGGCGAGTTGGAGAGATGGCCTATCAACTCGAGCTACCTGATAATCTATCTGATGTGCATAATGTATTCCATGTGTCTCAACTTAAGAAGTGTCTTCGGGTCCCTGAAGAATAGTTACCAATGGAAGAGCTCAGTGTTCAGGGTGATTTGACTTATACGGAGTATCCTACCAAGATTCTTGACACTTTGACTCGAGTTACAAGAAATAAAGTGATAAAGATATGCAAAGTGCAATGGAGTCATCAAGGAGAAGATGAAGCTACTTGGGAGAGAGAAGAAGAGCTTCAGATAGAATTTCCCCATCTTTTCCCTAGTCCTTCCTAAATCTCGAGGACGAGATTCTTGTTAAGGGGGGTAGGATTTGTAATACCCAATTTGTAAGAAAATACTAAAGGAAATAAATATATGTGCCCTCTTCATTTACCATCCCATGTGAACACCTCATTTAAGAGAAAAACAAATAATTAATAAAATACCTGCCACTAAATCATGCATCAAGTTGGACTTTATTTTGTGTGCATTTTCTGATAATATAAAAATAGTGTAAAAATATATATATTAAAATCCAAATTTGGAGATTTAACCCTAATTTGCAAATTGGAGTTTAGAGAAGAGAATAAAAAATGTTATACAAAAATAAAGAAATATATATATATATATATAAATAGTAAGACCATCCATATTATTGGGTTCAAATTGTACATTTAAAATGAATATAAGTTCACATTTAAAATGGAATTCAAATTTGAATTCTAGAAATTTAAAAGGGAAAAAGAAAAGGAAAAGACAAACCGCGCCCTAGGCCTATTCTCCTCATTCCCAGCCCACCAACGGATTTCACCGCGTGGCCCACTACCTCGCCCGTGTGACCGCAACACCTTTCCCGTGCCGCCCTCTCTGTCAACCTGGCCCCACGGGCAGCCACTCCACGCACATGTGGACATCACGGACTGACACAGCGGGCCCGCTCACCAGTCTCGGTGTTCTCCTGTACATCTTCCTCACCCCACGCGACGCACGCGCTCAACAGAACGCTCCCCTCTCCACTCTACAAATCCTGAGCATGTACTAAACCAACCTAAAGCTTCGCGTCACCCTCGCGGGAGTATTTAGGAACCTCTCGGTTATCCGCTCCACGACACGCCTTGTTGACCCGTTGCGCCATAGCCGTTTACCAGCCGCCGCCACCACTAGAGGGGAGAGATTCTGCTACCGCTATTGAATTCGCGTAGTCGCCATGCCAGGATTATTGCGCCTGGGTGGGGAGCTTCGCCGAGTCTCCGTGGTGCTATCGGCTACCTTCGCAGAGGGAGAGAACCACTGGGTGGTCGGCGATTTCTCACCAGACTAGCTGTGCTGCCGTGGAACCGCGTGTCCCCGTGGCCGGAGCTCCTTGTGTCGTGACCCCTGGTAAGAACTCACTTCTCGTCCGTCTCCGCACCAGAAATCGCTACACTACGGGGGGAATAGAGCTCTATGTCCTCAGAATTTCCAATTCCGGTCGACCTCCGTCGGACGGGGCGGTGGCGTCCCTTCCTCCGCCACCGTGGGGGTTGGAAGCTCTGTGGATCGTTAGATCATAAGATGATGGCTTAGATTACAGTAGCGATAACGTTTCACCTCGTTTCAATCCGAGTCGTTGATCTCGCATCGTACGGTAGTTACTAAATCTGAGGGTAATTAAATCCGGATCCTTGATCCTAGATCCAACGATCCTCGTAGCATACCGGTTCCAGGGAGGATTGGATCTAATCGTAGCCGTCCGCTGTTGATCTCGTGGCCAGGATAACCCCGTACCCCTTCGGCTAGCGCAATTTGCAAAAGAGACCCCACAGTTTTAGGTAATCAACCCGCCATCCATCGCCAGTGTTCACTGAGTCTTGGAATTCTTACCTCGAGGCCTCTGTGTTTTTCTGTTTTAATGCGCCCAGTCCAGAGAGTTGGAAAATCAGAGAAAATTAATTAGAATTGGATTTTTAGTGCAAAAATAATTGCTAGAACTTGTATAAATCATAGAAAATTCATATGAACCCTAAATTGATCCATTCCAGTTTCTTAAATTTTGTAATATTATTGTTTATCACCTAGAGTCTCTGTTTTAACATGAAAACAGTAATAAAATTAATTTCTCAATTAATCATATATCAATCACATAAAACCTTTGGAAATTCATAACTTAAAATCCATAACTCCAAAATTAATGATTCCTGTTCCTAGGATCTTATTTTAATGTGTAGATTTTTATTATGTATTTTGTTTACATCTTTGGTGTGATGTTAATTTTCTCTATATATTGTGCTTGTTTGTATTGTGACGAGTTGAAGAGCCAGTGGCTGAGGATCTCGGTGTTCAGCAGATAGAAGTTGCTGAGCAGGAGCTCATTGAAGACAAGTTGTGCCCTTGACCACTTTTTACCCAATAATGTTCTTTAATATCACTTATTCATGCATAGGTTTAATTTTTATGGGAACCAATAGATCACCCTAGTCTATTTATCCTTTTACCTTGTTACCCCTAAATCACTTGGGTAGTTTGCTATTGCTTTATTGGTTTTGGGGTTAATATTTCATTATATCCATGTTCCAATTATTTTGTTATTTATTTATGTTCATGTCAAGATCATCATTATCTTTAATTGGAAAATGGAGCTTAACTTGATAAACACGTGCCACCACAAGGGAGGAATGGGACCCCTTGGCTGACTAATTAGGAAAGCTAGTGGAAGACTACCTTACCCGAAAGGGGCAAGGGCAGTAGGGGAGTTGCATGCAGGGAGGTTCTCGGGTTGATTTTGCTGCGATGGCGGTCAGACGAGGGATTCTTGCAAGTGCTCTTCCCATAAACTGTAGCGGGTTTTCGGAAGCTAGTGGAACTTTGTAAAGGCCTCATAGTGGATCCCTCACCATTCACCTCGGTAGTGTCTAAGGACCTTGCAAACCCTGGTGACATGGGATATACAACTTGTGGGTATAGGGTACAACCTCTGCAAAGTGTAAAACCGGTATACTAGCTAAGCTCACGGTCAAGAGCAGATTAGGACTCTCGCATGATTAATTTATGGAACTAAATTCAATTTGTCATTTGCATTGCATGGGATAATTTATTAATTTTGTTATATTATTCTTATTATGGTTGGTATTCACAAGAAGAGGGACGGGAAGAAGAAGAGGCGCATCAAGAAGATTATCTACTACGACAGTGATGCCTCCTCTTCTTCACCAAGGGATGACAACGACGACTCCTCGTCCAAAAGGAAAACGGTTAAATCATAACTACTCCTTTGATTATTCCTACATTCCATACAATTCAAATGCCCATTTACTTTCTATTCCACTTGGAAAACCCCCACACTTTGATGGAGAGGATTACTCATTTTGGAGCCATAAAATGCGTAGTTGTCACACCCGGTTTTAGAAGGCAAACCGAATGCGAACCATGTACGTGCCTGGATCAGCAATTCACGTACACAGCAGTTACATAACATGGACATCATCACACCGTGCTCAAATAGTATTAAAAGGGAAATAGTCGATTACATCATATGTCTGAGACATCCACATAGTCTTTACAATAAATCAAAGTGCGAAAACGAAACGTAGATAAACGCGGCCTTCACAGGCAGCCGACTAGGGGTTGCCGCTAACCCACGCCTAGAACTCGTCGTAGTCTTGGAACTCCTGGAAGTCTCCTTCCATGGCTTCATCTTCTCCTGAGCAATGGTTGCAATGCAGACAACCTGAGGGGGGGGGGGGTTTGGTGTGTAGAGCAAGGGTGAGTACACATCAACATACTCAGCAAGTATCCTGTTTGGCTGAAGTGGACTAGCTTTATGTGGGGATAAGTCAAGCAGTTGCTTTTAGTTGGTCAGATTATTATTACTAGTAGAAAAGGCCAAGTTTTAGAGTTAACCCACGTTATTAACCCAAATTGTAACACCCGGATTTTAGGGGTCCAAAACCCGGGGTTAACATAAACACCAGGTATGCTGGGACCAAGTCTCAAACATATGATGTATAGTGGCACAGGATCGAATGTCACATCTTTATATATAACAGGAGTTCTATACAAAATAAATAATTACATTATAAGGAGACAACGGTCCAGCAACCCAAAGTTGACTGGGAGACGACGACCTAGACCTCTCACGAACTCATCACAGCATCCTCCATGAGCATCATCCTGCAGCACCTGGTCTTGACCTGTGGTGTATGTGAGACAGCAAGAGTGAGCTCACATACGTTCATCGCTCAACAAGTTGTGGGGAATAATGTGCATGAACTCGCCAAAGGTGGGAGCTCACGTGAAGTGTAAGGCTTACCAAAGAAGATGGTTAGAGCTGAGCATTGCTTTTAAAGTTGGTCAAAATTTTATTAGCAGTTACTAAGTATAAGTAAATACCAACCCAATTAAATAGTAGAACAAAAGTAATAACAACATCACCTGCAATGCAATGCATATGACAAATTGAATTTAGTTCCATAAGTTAATCATGTGAGTGTCCGAGCTGCTCATGACCGTGAGCACGGCTAGTATACCAGTTTTACACTCTGCAGAGGTTGCGCATCTTTACCCACAAGCCGTGTTACCCATCTGCCAAGGGGTCATGAATCCCATTCACCTCTACCAAGGAAGCGAGGCAGGGTAACACTACGAGGCCTTTACAAAGTTCCACTAGCTTCCGAAAACCCGCTACAGTTTATAGGAAGATCCAGTGCAGGAATCCCTTGCAGGACCGCCATCGCAGCAAAATCCTCCCGAGGGCCTCCCTACACTGACCTCTCCCCTACTGCCCTTGCCCCTTTCGGGTAAGGTAGTCTTCCACTAGCTTTCCTAATTAATCAGCCAAGGGCGTCCCATTCCACCCTTGTGGTAGCACTGTTTTCCCGGGTGGTTCTCCATGTTCCAATTAACATAATGATCTTATCATGAACAATAAATAACAACTGATAACCAAAGTATAATCATGAATAGTGTAATCTTCATACCCAAAACCACATATAGCACTAGCAAGTACTACCCAGAAAGTTCAGTGGTAAACAAGGTATAAAGATAGACAAACTGGGGTAACCTATTGGGTCCCATCAAAATTAACCTATGCAGATCATTATGATTAATTAGAACATGAGTGGGTAAAAAGAAGTGATCAAGGGCACAACTTGCCTGGGCCTTGAGATCCAGGTACCAGGATGATTTCTTCAGATCCTCGTGACCTCACTGCTAGTCGTAGCAATACAAACATACATGGTATAGGCAAAATTAACATTACACCAAACATATATGCAAAATACATATTAATAATCTACATATTAAAATAAGATCACAGGAAAAAGAATTATTAATTTTGGAGTTGTAGAATTCAAGTTATGAATTTCCTAAGATTTAAGGTGATTATAATATGATTAAATGATAAATAAATTTTCTGACAGAGTTCATGTCAAAACAGTGTTTCAAAATGGTAGAGAATATTATTACAAAATTTTAGAAATTGAAATGACTCAATTTGGAGCTAAAATGAATTAGTTATGAATTAATTAAGTTTCAGGATTTATTTTAACACTAAAAATCATTTTCTAAATCATTTTCTATGATTTTCTTATTTACTGGACTGGGCCTCATTTAACGGAAAACGCAGGGGGCTCTAGGTAAATTTACAGAGACACAGCGCACAGGATTTGTGGACGGCGGGTTGATTTCCTAAAAACCGAAGGGCTTTTATGCAAAACAACCCGGCCGAAGGGGTATCCAACGACCCTGGCCGTCCGATTCAAAACGGACGCACCAGATTAGATTTTCCCCCGACCGAACCGGTACGAGCCGTGAGTCGCACGATTAAAGATCAACGGCCCACGAATGCCCACGGTCCAAACTACCCCGAACCACACGATTGAAGACCGACGGCTCGGATTTAAACTGACGAAGGGGTACGCCCCGATCTAATCGGGACCGTCCACGCGCCATCCAACGGCCATGAATCACCCAACCAAATTCGCGCCGGTGACGAGCTCGCACCGCCGCGACGCCATTGCCGTGCATTGCCCGAGCTTGATTCCGCGCCTATGGCGATCCAAACTCAAATTCGTCGCCGCTACACAATGCGCGATGCACAACGAGGACAGGGATGAGCTTGTTACCGGTGTTCGATGCCACGGTGACCCTAGCCGCGATGAAGGGCGGACCGCGGCGAAGAATTGAAGCGCGACGAGCGATTCCCGCCGCCCCGAGACCACGCAGCACAAATTGAAGGCACGGTCGACTTCACGGGTCACCGGCGATCGTCCCCACCCACACACGCGGACCGGAACGCGAGCCCAGAGGAGAAACACCGGCGGCGGTCTTCTTCTTTTCTTCTCCCTCTTCTCTCTGCGCTCGGTGATGGCGAAAGGTCGCGGACGAAGGTGAGGATGGGAAAGGGGGTTGCGGAGCTTCGGCTTTATACCCCAACGCCAAGCAAAGCGGAGTCCGAGCGAGGAACGAGATTCCCGGCGAGGAGGTCGCGCGCGTCCGTTGCGGCGAGTTCGTTGGAGACGACGAACAAGAGGCTGACGAGGTGGGGTCGAGTTGTCGGTGACGAGCGCGCAGGGTGACTGACCAGCGGGCCTGGCTGGCAGTGAGGGAAAGGCGAGCGCGCGCGAGGGAGAGGCAGACGTGAGGGCCCCGCGTCGTCAGCGAGAGAGAGGGAAAACGCAGGCGAGCGCGTGAGAGGCTGCACGTGGGACCCACATGTCGGCGCCGGGTTGAGAATGGGCCGCGCGCAGTGAGGCTTGTGGAGTTGGGCCGATTTCCAGGTAGCCGGCCCAGTTAGGGTAGAATTCCTTTTCTTTTTATTTTTCTGTTTTCTTTTCTCCATTTTCAAATCCAATTTGAATTCAAGTTTAAATTCAAACTTTGTGAATAACTTGTCCCCAGTTTGAATGGTATAATTTAATAATTTAAGTGTGAAGGATGTTTATTCTGACTTTTATTCTATTTTATGTAGTATTTTTCTTAGTTCTTCCCTTCTTTTATTTCTTATTTTCTATTTTCCTTTCCATTTGAATTTCAAATCAACACAAGTTTAAAGTTCAAACACTTAATTTGGATACACATATAGAACTTCAGCATAATGTGCAAAAACATATTTTATATATTTCTTTATTTATTTTAGTTCTTTTAGACAAGCTTTTAATCATATAGTAGAATAATCCCTACCTTATTACTTCTAGGGAAATCAAATTCATATTGTAGACTATATATATTAAGAAATAGCTTAATCCTAATTCTTTTATATATCCTAACCCAAAGGCAATTTAGATTATCTAAGTATTTTAATTATGTATTTTTAACATATTCATGAATGGAAATTTCTAAATTATGATCATTTTTAAGGAAAGGTGTTTTGATTTAAAATCTTTGAGAATTTTTCCTTGTCTTCACAAAATTGAACTTTAGGGTGTTACAAATCCTACCCCCCTTAAAAATAATCTCGTCCTCGAGATTTGTAAGAAAAGGGATGTATACTCATATTGTTCTCGGAACATATGCACAAACAAAGAAATCTCAGCATGAGGTTTAATTCTTCAACAAAACATAGGGTCAATAGACCTTATTGTTCCTTCTAACATAGTATCATATCATCTACTAACTAAAATAACATCTAGATCTTACAAATCATCATAATTTATATCTATGTAGCTTGGTGAAGCTGGTGGAGGTTGTTGTTGTTGTTGTCTCTCCAACCGTGCTTGTCTTATTTCTTGGCGGGCCTGACGTATTTCCTCGCGTTGTTGTCTTATCTGATTCTGCATCTCGGTCACCAGGTCTGTTAACTGTTGTATTACCAGTCTTTGGGTAGCAACCACTTGATTGATCTCAACAGGTGGAGGATTTGGAGGATTCATTTTCTGTTTGTTGTTACGTGATAATCTTTCCTTTCCTGGTATTGACCATGAAAGTTAGAAGCATATGGTAATAGTTTTGCAAAGGAAATTATTCAATAAGCGGAATGAATAAGCTAGTAGCTGGTTATACTCTAAAGATTCTTTAGTAGGGCTTAATCTTTGTTTTATGTTCAGCTTGGGGTAACCAATCGTATAAGGTGAATATCCAAGGGTAAGATAGAATCAGTCAAGATGAGAGATATGTATGGGTGAGATAGACTATAAGATGTAGGTTAAAAGTTTTGTTTGTTGTTAGGTGGGACTAGAAAGGTTATACCATTCATCATGGTTCTATGGGTTGGGTTAGCTCATGGTTGAATTGATCCAATGTGCTAAGATAAGTTAATACATGGCTAGTGGGGTCTAATCTCTTTCACAAGTATTATCTAACATGTTTAGTAAGTCACTTTAGATTAGATCAGATCTATGTTAGATTGGTGTGACTAGTTTGACTAGATAAGATCTAATTAATTTGCATTAGATCATGGTTGTTATTCTAGAGTGGGGTCATTATGCTAATTAGGGCAAGATGAATCCATAAGGTTAAGGTACAGTCTTTTAAGGTTAGTTAGTTCTATCAAGATGGGATAAGTAAAGTGGTTAGGATAAGATGAATCCTTCAAGATAAGATAAATCTTATTAAGATAAGAGAAAACCTCTTAAGATAAGATGGATCTATATACATTAGAATAAGTTAAGACCTTTTGAGATAAGATAGACCTATGAGTATAGGATAGAATCTCTTGAGATGAGATGAATCTATTAAGATAAGGGAGGATCTTTTAGGATAAGATGAATTGGTTAGAATGAGAGCTTTTTAGGATAAGATAAATCTCTTAAGCTAGATATGTTCCAGTGGGGATAATCTAGGTTGTCTAGTTATTTTATAAATATTTTTATACCTGTGTGTATATGCAGATGCAATTGTGGACATTACTCCACAACCCATCACACTCATTCAAAGATCCAAATCAGACAAGTATCATAAGAACAAGCATTCAAGCATATAGATAACTTTAAAGATAGTTTTGTTTTTGTTCCTAAGATTAGGTCTCCTACTCCTAAAAGTCACTTTAGATACAGGACTTCAAAGTGTGAAATCCACATTTGTCTTTAGAATGAAAAGGTAAGAATAATCAGAGTGAAGCGGAAATAGATGAGAAAAGATTAAGATAAGTTTAGAAGAATCAGAGTAGCAAAGATAAGTATGTAGGGGTTGTCCAGTTCTATCTAGGTTTCGTCTTACAGTCAACATTCCTCTGATACCACTTCTGTAACACCCGGATTTTAGGGGTCCAAAACTCGGGGTTAACATAAACACCAGGTATGCTGGGACCAAGTCTCAAACATATGATGTATAGTGGCACAGGATCGAATGTCACATCTTTATATATAACAGGAGTTCTATACAAAATAAATAATTACATTATAAGGAGACAACGGTCCAGCAACCCAAAGTTGACTGGGAGACGACGACCTAGACCTCTCACGAACTCATCACAGCATCCTCCATGAGCATCATCCTGCAGCACCTGGTCTTGACCTGTGGTGTATGTGAGACAGCAAGAGTGAGCTCACATACGTTCATCGCTCAACAAGTTGTGGGGAATAATGTGCATGAACTCGCCAAAGGTGGGAGCTCACGTGAAGTGTAAGGCTTACCAAAGAAGATGGTTAGAGCTGAGCATTGCTTTTAAAGTTGGTCAAAATTTTATTAGCAGTTACTAAGTATAAGTAAATACCAACCCAATTAAATAGTAGAACAAAAGTAATAACAACATCACCTGCAATGCAATGCATATGACAAATTGAATTTAGTTCCATAAGTTAATCATGTGAGTGTCCGAGCTGCTCATGACCGTGAGCACGGCTAGTATACCAGTTTTACACTCTGCAGAGGTTGCGCATCTTTACCCACAAGCCGTGTTACCCATCTGCCAAGGGGTCATGAATCCCATTCACCTCTACCAAGGAAGCGAGGCAGGGTAACACTACGAGGCCTTTACAAAGTTCCACTAGCTTCCGAAAACCCGCTACAGTTTATAGGAAGATCCAGTGCAGGAATCCCTTGCAGGACCGCCATCGCAGCAAAATCCTCCCGAGGGCCTCCCTACACTGACCTCTCCCCTACTGCCCTTGCCCCTTTCGGGTAAGGTAGTCTTCCACTAGCTTTCCTAATTAATCAGCCAAGGGCGTCCCATTCCACCCTTGTGGTAGCACTGTTTTCCCGGGTGGTTCTCCATGTTCCAATTAACATAATGATCTTATCATGAACAATAAATAACAACTGATAACCAAAGTATAATCATGAATAGTGTAATCTTCATACCCAAAACCACATATAGCACTAGCAAGTACTACCCAGAAAGTTCAGTGGTAAACAAGGTATAAAGATAGACAAACTGGGGTAACCTATTGGGTCCCATCAAAATTAACCTATGCAGATCATTATGATTAATTAGAACATGAGTGGGTAAAAAGAAGTGATCAAGGGCACAACTTGCCTGGGCCTTGAGATCCAGGTACCAGGATGATTTCTTCAGATCCTCGTGACCTCACTGCTAGTCGTAGCAATACAAACATACATGGTATAGGCAAAATTAACATTACACCAAACATATATGCAAAATACATATTAATAATCTACATATTAAAATAAGATCACAGGAAAAAGAATTATTAATTTTGGAGTTGTAGAATTCAAGTTATGAATTTCCTAAGATTTAAGGTGATTATAATATGATTAAATGATAAATAAATTTTCTGACAGAGTTCATGTCAAAACAGTGTTTCAAAATGGTAGATAATATTATTACAAAATTTTAGAAATTGAAATGACTCAATTTGGAGCTAAAATGAATTAGTTATGAATTAATTAAGTTTCAGGATTTATTTTAACACTAAAAATCATTTTCTAAATCATTTTCTATGATTTTCTTATTTACTGGACTGGGCCTCATTTAACGGAAAACGCAGGGGGTTCTGGGTAAATTTACAGAGACACAGCGCACAGGATTTGTGGACGGCGGGTTGATTTCCTAAAAACCGAAGGGCTTTTATGCAAAACAACCCGGCCGAAGGGGTATCCAACGACCCTGGCCGTCCGATTCAAAACGGACGCACCAGATTAGATTTTCCCCCGACCGAACCGGTACGAGCCGTGAGTCGCACGATTAAAGATCAACGGCCCACGAATGCCCACGGTCCAAACTACCCCGAACCACACGATTGAAGACCGACGGCTCGGATTTAAACTGACGAAGGGGTACGCCCCGATCTAATCGGGACCGTCCACGCGCCATCCAACGGCCATGAATCACCCAACCAAATTCGCGCCGGTGACGAGCTCGCACCGCCGCGACGCCATTGCCGTGCATTGCCCGAGCTTGATTCCGCGCCTATGGCGATCCAAACTCAAATTCGTCGCCGCTACACAATGCGCGATGCACAACGAGGACAGGGATGAGCTTGTTACCGGTGTTCGATGCCACGGTGACCCTAGCCGCGATGAAGGGCGGACCGCGGCGAAGAATTGAAGCGCGACGAGCGATTCCCGCCGCCCCGAGACCACGCAGCACAAATTGAAGGCACGGTCGACTTCACGGGTCACCGGCGATCGTCCCCACCCACACACGCGGACCGGAACGCGAGCCCAGAGGAGAAACACCGGCGGCGGTCTTCTTCTTTTCTTCTCCCTCTTCTCTCTGCGCTCGGTGATGGCGAAAGGTCGCGGACGAAGGTGAGGATGGGAAAGGGGGTTGCGGAGCTTCGGCTTTATACCCCAACGCCAAGCAAAGCGGAGTCCGAGCGAGGAACGAGATTCCCGGCGAGGAGGTCGCGCGCGTCCGTTGCGGCGAGTTCGTTGGAGACGACGAACAAGAGGCTGACGAGGTGGGGTCGAGTTGTCGGTGACGAGCGCGCAGGGTGACTGACCAGCGGGCCTGGCTGGCAGTGAGGGAAAGGCGAGCGCGCGCGAGGGAGAGGCAGACGTGAGGGCCCCGCGTCGTCAGCGAGAGAGAGGGAAAACGCAGGCGAGCGCGTGAGAGGCTGCACGTGGGACCCACATGTCGGCGCCGGGTTGAGAATGGGCCGCGCGCAGTGAGGCTTGTGGAGTTGGGCCGATTTCCAGGTAGCCGGCCCAGTTAGGGTAGAATTCCTTTTCTTTTTATTTTTCTGTTTTCTTTTCTCCATTTTCAAATCCAATTTGAATTCAAGTTTAAATTCAAACTTTGTGAATAACTTGTCCCCAGTTTGAATGGTATAATTTAATAATTTAAGTGTGAAGGATGTTTATTCTGACTTTTATTCTATTTTATGTAGTATTTTTCTTAGTTCTTCCCTTCTTTTATTTCTTATTTTCTATTTTCCTTTCCATTTGAATTTCAAATCAACACAAGTTTAAAGTTCAAACACTTAATTTGGATACACATATAGAACTTCAGCATAATGTGCAAAAACATATTTTATATATTTCTTTATTTATTTTAGTTCTTTTAGACAAGCTTTTAATCATATAGTAGAATAATCCCTACCTTATTACTTCTAGGGAAATCAAATTCATATTGTAGACTATATATATTAAGAAATAGCTTAATCCTAATTCTTTTATATATCCTAACCCAAAGGCAATTTAGATTATCTAAGTATCTTTAATTATGTATTTTTAACATATTCATGAATGGAAATTTCTAAATTATGATCATTTTTAAGGAAAGGTGTTTTGATTTAAAATCTTTGAGAATTTTTCCTTGTCTTCACAAAATTGAACTTTAGGGTGTTACACAAATGTACTCCTTTCCAAACGGAAAGAGTACCACTTACCATTACCAGAGTCAATCCCAAGAACCATCAATCTCATTGCCACCCGCAAATCCGAACATCTCTGATCAAGTACCACTAATCACTGGAGCTCCCTTGGCTGCTCATAACCGCGAGCACGGCTGATATATCAGTTGTCATAACACTCTGCAGAGGTTGTGCACTTTACCCACAAGCCGTGATTCCCTTTCTGCCCGGAGAGAGCTACTCCCCATTGACCACTACCTAGGTGGTCCAGCAGGGCATCACTACGTAGCCTTACAAAGATTCCCCGAGGCTGTAGCCGCCCGTTAGGTTTCCTAAATGTACCGCACTCCTCCCCAAGGGACAAATCAACCTTGGCAGAGCGAGTCGCATACACTGAGCCCCATTGACGGCACGACGGCTAAGCGAACTACACCCCGGTTCCTCTAATTACTCAGCTAAGGGCGTCCCACTCCACCCTCATGGTTGCACTGTTTTTCCGGGCGGTCATCCAACGAACAGGTCCTTACGGAGAGGCACTCGAGAAACCGCTCGAGCCCCCTTGAAGGTCACAAGTATAACATCATAATAAAAGAGGAGAAAACAACGTATCATTGATAAATCTCATCATGTTCATTGATTAGAGTTGAGCAATAGCATAAGACTAAGCAATAATAATCCAACCCAAATAGGTAAACAAGGACATGGACAACAAAAGCTAGTCAATCCTTAGGCATAAATGTGTAATACAGGAGGTGAATTAAAGAATGAATAGGACAGAGATAGGTCAAGGGACACTTGCCTCCACCAACCGACTGCTGCTCAGGGACTTCTCCTGTGAGTTCTTCGGGCTTCTCAACCGGATCGTTCTCTATGCGGTTGCAAACATACATACATCCATCCATTGAAATTAGGAAACCAACAGTACACCATACAAGAGAACAAGTAGATTAAACATGCATATCATATGACATGCGACATTGCATTTACCTTGGTTAGAAAGAAACGGGGAAAGGTCTCACAGGGGTTAAAGCTTATGCTCGAGGCGCACTACGGGTAGACGAATAACTAAATGTTACGTGCTCTAGTTCTACTTAGCTCCAATAATAAGGATTAGCTACATGCACTAATGGAAACGTGACCACTTTTAGTAGATTAACGTTAAATGAGATAGACAATTAGCTATACAAATTAACTAACGTAACCAATTTCTAAATTGAGGCTCCTATCTTATTAACATGAACAATGTGATTAGCACGCATAAAATATAGGGGGGGTAGACGGGGACGTCTGGGGGGGTAGACGAGGCACGACGAGTCGTGCCAAGGCACTGCGCACTACGCGAGCACGCGCGCGAGGCCGCACGCACGTGCCGCAAACTGACCGTGCGCACGTCGGGGCCACACGCTGGCCGAGCTCAAGGCCGCGCACCATAGGCACGCTGGGCCGAGCTCGAGGCCGCGCCGGGACCGTCACGATGCGAGCAGGGCACGCTGGGGCGGGCGGGCGAGCACGGAGCACGGGCGAGGCGAGGCACGACCGGGGCGGGGCACGGCCGGGGCCGGGACGAGGGCGGTCGGGGCCGAGACGGCGCGGGGCCGAGGCGGCGCAGCCGGGGGTCGGCGGGGCTGGGGGCGGCGCGGACGGGGCGGCGCGGCCGGGGCGGGGCCGGGCGCGGGGCGGCTCGCCGGGGGCGGCGCGAGGGCGGGGCGGGGCGGTGGCGGGGTGGCTCGCCGGGGCGGCCGGGCGCGGGCGCGGCCGAGCCGGGCCGAGGCGGGGGCGCCATGGCTGGGGACGGGGGCGGCTGAGTCGGGGCGGGGGCGGCCGAGCCGGGGAGAGGGAGGGAGGGGGAGAGGAGAGGGAGGGGGCCTACCGCACGGGGGAGGGTGGCGCGGCGGCGGCGGCGCAGGGAGAGGACGGCGACGACGGTTAGGGTAGGGGAGAGGGAGGGAGGGAGAGAGAATGACGGGCGGGGCCCACAGGGGAGGAGAGAGGAAATTGGGGGAAGGGGGAGGGGGGCTGCTGGGCCGCTTTGGGCCCAAATGGGGCGCGCGGGGGGGGGGGGGGGGGGGGGGCTGGGCCGGCCGGGGCGGCCCACGGCGGGGGAGGGAAAGGGGAGGGGGGCGCGGCTAGGCCGGGCGCGAGGGGGAGGGGGGCGGCTGGGCCAAAAATGGGAGGGGAGGGGGAAAGAGAGGAGAAAAAGGTTTTCCTTTTTCTAAAATCTACTTTTCTCTAGATGAATGCATTCACATTTTCAAACAATCAAAAAGTATGCATGGTTCGACATGGTGCATCAAACAAAATAGAGTATTTTAGGGTTTTGCTTTACATGGGATCTCAAGCCGAATCCCGCTATACTTTGGAAAAGATCAAGGTTTAGTGAGGAGAAAGGGAAAAGGAAAGGGTAACGCCTGAATTTGGTGAGGGAAAAGAAGAAAAAATCTACCCCCAAATTCAGGGCGTTACAAACCTATCCCCCTTAAGAGAATCTCGCCCTCGAGATTCAGGGTTGGCTAGCAAAGAGCTCAGGGTAATTGGCCATCATATCATCTTCACGCTCCCAGGTTGCTTCTTCCTCAGAGTGATGACTCCATCTGACTTTGCACATTCTGATGGTCTTCCTTCGGGTGACTCTGTCTGCGGTCTCAAGGATTTGCGCTGGTTTCTCTATGTAGGTCAAGTCCTCTTGGACTTCAAGACCTTCCACTGGCAACTGCTCTTCCGGCACACGCAGGCACTTCTTCAACTGAGACACATGAAAGACATCATGCACAGCAGACAAATTCTCTGGCAGGCTGAGCTAATAGGCCACTTCTCCACGCCTTGCGAGAATTTGATACGGACCGATGAAGCGGGGTGCTAGCTTGCCTTTGACTCCGAACCTTCTGACTCCTCTGATCGGTGACACTTTCAGATAGACAAAGTCTCCAACTTCGAAACTCAGCTCTCTTCTTCTTGTATCTGCATAGCTTCGCTGCCTTGATTGCGCTATCTTCAGGTTCTCTCGAACCATCTTGATGTTCTCTTCGGCTTCAAGCAAAATGTCTGGCCTAAACACTTGCTTTTCTCCAGGCTGATCCCATTGCAACGGAGTTCTACAACTCCTTCCATAGAGCGCTTGAAATGGTGACATCTTCAAACTGGCCTGGTAACTGTTGTTATAGGAAAACTCTGCATAAGGCAATCTCTTGTCCCACCCGGACTGATCTTGCAACGCACAGGCTCTCAACATGTCTTCAAGGATTTGATTGGTCCTCTCGGTCTGACCATCTGTCTGTGGATGATAAACTGAACTGAAATTCAGATGTGTGCCCAAGGCTTCATGCAACTGCTGCCAGAAATGAGAGGTGAATTGAGTTCCTCTGTCTGACACTATCTTCTTTGGCACACCATGAAGACAAACGATCCGAGACATGTACAGCTCTGCCAATACTGCACTGCTGTAGTTGGTCTTGACAGGTATGAAGTGGGCTGACTTGGTTAAGCGGTCCACTACTACCCAAATGGAATCGTAGCCGGCTCGAGTATGAGGCAATCCGACTATGAAATCCATGCCGATTTCATCCCATTTCCACTGAGGGATTTGCAACGGTTGCAACAATCCAGCTGGTCTCTGGTGCTCCGCCTTGATCCTTCGACAACTATCGCACATAGCCACATGCTCTGTGATTTCCCTCTTCATTCCGTACCACCAGAATTTCTTCTTCAGATCCTGATACATCTTCTCACTACCAGGGTGAATCGAATAGGCTGTCTCATGAGCTTCCTTGAGGATCAACTCCCGAATAGACTGGACATTGGGAATGCACAAGCGATCTTTGAACCATATCACACCTTCCACATCTTCCCGAAAATCTTTGCCCTTGCCTTCCAGAATTAGTCGCCGAATCTCACTGATCTTCTCATCATTCTTCTGCGCTTCTTTGATTTCCCGCTCCAGGGTAGGTTCCAACTCGATTGTGACTCCTCGCGTGTTATTTAGAAATCTGAGACTCAACCTGTCAAACTCTTTGGCCAACTCATAAGGCATCGAACGAGTGACCATCAGATTGACTTGACTCTTCCTGCTCAAAGCATCTGCCACTACGTTCGCTTTGCCTGGATGGTAATGGATCTCCAACTCATAGTCTTTGATCAGCTCTAACCATCTTCGTTGCCTCATATTCAGCTCTGACTGAGTGAATATGTACTTCAGACTCTTGTGGTCTGTGTAAACATCACATTTCTATCCATACAGATAGTGCCTCCATGTCTTCAGTGCGTGAACCACTGCTGCCAACTCTAGATCATGGATTGGGTAATTCTTCTCATGAACCTTCAGCTGTCGGGACGAGTAAGCCACAACTCTTCCCTCTTGCATCAACACACATCCCAAACCTGTGTAACAAGCATCACAATACACCGAGAAGGGCTTGTGCACATCAGGCAAGACTAAGACAGGCGCGGTAGTCAACTTCTCTTTTAGCGCTTCAAAGGCCTCTTGACATTTCTGGGTCCACTTGAACTCAACCTTGTTGCCTAGCAACGCTGTCATTGGTTTCGCAATCTTCGAAAACCCTTCAATGAATCGCCGATAATATCCGGCCATTCCAATGAAGCTCTTGATTCCTCGAGCATCTGTTGGCGCTTTCCAGTTCAGAATGTCTGCCACTTTCTTCGGATCCACAGCCAATCCTTCTTTGTTGATTATGTGACCCAAGAACAGGACTTCACTGATCCAGAACTCACACTTGCTCAACTTTGCATACAGCTGGTGCTCTCGCAATCTCTGCAATACCATCCTCAAATGATCCGCATGCTCCTCTTCGCTTTGAGAATAAATTAGAATATCATAAATAAATACCACCACAAACTTATCAAGGTAATCCATGAATACACTGTTCATCAAGTTCATAAAAAAGGCTGGTGCATTTGTTAGACCGAAAGACATCACAGTGAACTCATACAACCCATACTTGGTAATGAATGCCGTCTTCAGAATGTCTGAAGGTCGGATCCTGAGTTGATGATAACCTGACCTCAGATCTATTTTGGAGAACGCACTGGCTCCTCTCAACTGGTCGAACAGATCTTCTATTCTGGGCAAAGGGTACTTGTTCTTAATTGTGACTTCATTCAGGGCCCGATAATCGATACACATCCTTTTGGTGCCATCTTTCTTCTCCACAAATAGGACAGGGGCGGCCCAAGGCGAGGTGCTTGGCCGAATGTAACCTTTCTCTGACAGCTCATCAATCTGCTTCTTAAGTTCAACTAACTCTGGTCCGGATATTCTGTAAGCTCTCTTGAAGATAGGGGCGGTTCCAGGAAGAAGCTCTATGGCAAACTCAACTTTCCGCTCGGGTGGCATACCCGGCAAGTCCTTTGGAAACACATCTGGAAACTCAGACACAACCTTGATACTCTTAATTGGGTCTGCTTTACTGCTATCGACAGCCATTTGATAACAACTTCCTTTCTTCGGCTCAGGCGAGACTAACTCGGTCACCACTTCCTCTCCTAGTGGGGACACCAATTTGATTGTCCTCTTATCACAACTGATAACTGCCTGATACCTATCTAGCCAATTCATCCCTAGGATGACATCTATTCCCTGAGTACCCATTACTATGAGATTAGCGGGAAACGCTATCCCCCTTATTTCCACACTTACATTCAAACAAATGCTATCGGCTCGAATTCTACCACCGGTTGAGTCAATTTGAATGGGGGTTGACATGGTAGTTATTGGAAGATTATGTGCTTCTACCCATGATGCAATAATGAAAGAATGTGTTGCTCCAGTATCAAATAACACTTCTGCAATATGGGAGTCGACTGGGAACAACCTACTATCATGCCGGGGGTCTCCTGAACTGCTTCAGCCTCCAAGTGGTTCAGTCTCCCATGATTATAGCGCGGCTGAGAGCGGTTGCCTGCTCCAGGCTGAGACACGTTCTGCTTTGCTAGGGCATTAGGGCCTGATTGCTGTTGGGCTGCCTTCTTCGGACATTGCATCACCCAGTGGCCTTGCTCTCCACAGTGGAAACATGCTCTGTTTCCAACCTGAGCTGGTGCTACCTGACTGTTCTGCTGGTTTGCTGGGGCAGGAAGACGAGGTGCCTGCTGATTCTGCCTCTGAAACTGACTTCCTACTGACTGATTGTTCTGATGATTCGGATACTGGTGCTGAGGATACTGCCTTTGGAACTGCTGATGCTGCTGAGGTTGATTGCCTGAGAAAGGAGGACGACTGCTGCTTCTAGGCTGGGGTCCACTGATCTTGCGCTTGCGATCCTCCATCTCCTTACGCTTCCTCTCTGTCATGATTGCTCTGTCGATCAGGTGCTGGAATGTCGGGAAAGTATGATTCATCAGCTGATACTGCAGAGGGTCAACCAAGCCTCTCAGGAAACGGTACTGTCGCTTGGCGTCGGTGTTGACATCTTCAGGACCATAGCGAGACAGCTGCAGAAACCTGTCCCGGTACTCACTAACAGATGATGACCCTTGCTTGAGGGCCAGGAACTCCTCCTTCACTGTCATCAGACCTGCAGGCACATGATACTGACGAAAGCTTCCTCTGAACTCTTCCCAGGTGATGGTGTCGGGGTGGGCATGGGTGGCGAGATAAGACTCCCACCATGACTAAGCTGCTCCTCTCAACAGACGGGGACCATACAAGACTTTCTCCCTGTCATCACACTGAGCGGTATGCAACTCCCGCTCCACAGTGCGCAGCCAGTCTTCAGCGTCCATGGGGTCAGAAGAGTGAGCGAATGTTGGGGGATGACCTCTCATGAATTCAGCACGCTTGTCCCTAGGCATCTGAGGCTGAGGTGGGGCCTGCTGCTGCTGCTGAATGGCGGCCAGAGTCTGACCAATGGCTTGAACTGCCTGAGTCTGCATCAGAAACATCTGCTCGATGGACATCGGGGGGGGGGGGGGGGGGGTAGATGCTGCTGCTGGGGCACCTCATCTTGCGGAGCTGGCTGCTCCTGCTGAGCACGCCTTCCTCCTCTGCGCCTATTTTCTGACATCTGCAGAATGCAACCACACATCAGAACTGATCTTGCAAATCTTGCAGCATAAGAAAAGAGTATAGAATTCTCCACAACGCTAAACAGATGAGCATCTTCACTGATCTCCAACACAGACCAACACAGCTTCTCAGATAAAGTGGAAAGTGGAATAAAAGGCTTCCCAACTAAATAGCTAACTCCATTAACATATAACAGGTAAACCAAAATGCAGGGGATACCCACATCCTGGTGCCAGTCATTACAAAGATCCAGATCAAACATAGTTCATCATGACAAACATAAATGTACAGGATATAGCAAACTACCCTGTCTAACTAAGACTAACTAAAAGCGAGACTAATGCTAAGACTGTAACTTCTATGCATATATCTTCGTATTAATTACAAGATCCGACTCTGACGACCTATGGCTCTAAATTTATCTTGGTCTTGCAGTCGGGGTTGCCATAAGACTGGTGTCCACGCCGAGGTGAGTGGTACGGGTGCTGAGTCCCGACAGGAGCGGGAGAACCATCGTCCAGGTGACGATGCTCCGCACGCTCAGCCCGCAGCAGGGCGATCTCAGCACGAGCCCTACTCAGCTCGTCTAGTGCATGGTCCAGCTCCGTGTTTAGCACGGCGGCTAGGTTGACTGTGCTGTTCAACCTAGGATTGTCCTCACCAACAGGTGAGACAATCACGCCTCCTATGCTGCCAGATGGACGGCGGGGGTAATACTTCAGGTCGAGACCGTCAGCTACCCCACCAAGAATCGAGCAGTAGTGCAAAAGCGCACGCCGTGCGGCATCTTGCATGGCCGCCTCAGCTGAGTCCTGCTCAGAGATAGAATAGTGCTCTGAGCAGGCCTCCGCGCCCTGGAGACTGTTCTCCGGACGGCGCACCAAGTAGGTCGCCTCCCAGCGGTCCGGGTAGACCCCGCGACTATGCTGGTAGACCACACAGCGATACTCGATAGACCAAGTACGCCGATTAAGTGCCCAACGTAGCAGGGCGTCGAGCGCATCGTGGAAGTGACACCCGCGAGCAGCGTCACGAGTGATGGGTCGAGCAACCCATCCTTCCGG
Organism: Zea luxurians; assembly: GCA_029449295.1. Lineage (NCBI taxonomy): Eukaryota > Viridiplantae > Streptophyta > Magnoliopsida > Poales > Poaceae > Zea > Zea luxurians. The sequence continues at coordinate 10,559,965 of JAOPSE010000012.1, read as the reverse complement.
CTCCTGGTCAGCAGGGAAATCGGTGTCGTGGCTCGAGCTGTCGTCGCCACCTCCATTGTCTGGGTCTCCTCCAGCAGCTACTCCAGGGGCTGGGGCGCCCAGCGGTGGTGCAGGGGGCGCCTCCAGAGGAAGCACGGGGGAGCAGCTCCTCACGGACTCTATCTCCTGCTGGAGCGAGAACGAAGAGCCCTGCTGCTCTTGTCGTCGACGTTCCTGCTCCTCATGCAGGCGGTGGTGCAGCCTCTCCAAGTGGCTGGACTGTCCGGCCACGGGACGGCGAAGCGGACGCTCAGCAAGGCGGGAGGGTAAGAAGGGGATGATGGACTTTCGTGCAGTGTGTCTAAGACGAGCCATCTACAAAAGACACCGCAAGCAAAAGAGTGAGAACAGAATTAATATGACCAACAAGTAATGAATCATAAATAAATGAAGGATTAGAATAAAAACATAATTTTCAGCAAGGTATAATATATAGTAGAACATAGGTTTGGTCAGTATGACCAACTTTTGAAGGGGTACCAAAGTCAAGGCAGGGACAGAGGTCTATAATCCTTAGAACGACCATTCTACTCTAGGTTAGCGGGCCTACAGTCAGCACGGCTTTGATACCACCTTATGTCACACCCGGTTTTAGAAGGCAAACCGAATGCGAACCATGTACGTGCCAGGATCAGCAATTCACGTACACAGAAGTTACATAACATGGACATCATCACACATTGCTCAAATAGTATTAAAAGGGAAATAGTCGATTACATCATATGTCTGAGACATCCACATAGTCTTTACAATAAATCAAAGTGCGAAAACGAAACGTAGATAAACGCGGCCTTCACAGGCAGCCGACTGGGGGTTGCCGCTAACCCACGCCTAGAACTCGTAGTAGTCTTGGAACTCCTGGAAGTCTCCTTCCACGGCTTCATCTTCTCCTGAGCAATGGTTGCAATGTGGACAACCTGAGGGGGGGGGGGGTTGGTGTGTAGAGCAAGGGTGAGTACACATCAACATACTCAGCAAGTATCCTGTTTGGCTGAAGTGGACTAGCTTTATGTGGGGATAAGTCAAGCAGTTGCTTTTAGTTGGTCAGATTATTATTACTAGTAGAAAAGAACAAGTTTTAGAGTTAACCCACGTTATTAACCCAAATGTACTCCTTTCCAAACGGAAAGAGTACCACTTACCATTACCAGAGTCAATCCCAAGAACCATCAATCTCATTGCCACCCGCAAATCCAAACATCTCTGATCAAGTACCACTAATCACTGGAGCTCCCTTGGCCGCTCATAACCGTGAGCACGGCTGATATATCAGTTGTCATAACACTCTGCAGAGGTTGTGCACTTTACCCACAAGCCGTGATTCCCTTTCTGCCCAGAGAGAGCTACTCCCCATTGACCACTACCTAGGTGGTCTAGCAGGGCATCACTACATAGCCTTTACAAAGATTCCCCGAGGCTGTAGCCGCCCGTTAGGTTTCCTAAATATACCGCACCCCTCCCCAAGGGACAAATCAACCTTGGCAGAGCGAGTCGCATACACCGAGCCCCATTGACGGCACGACGACTAAGCGAACTACACCCCGGTTCCTCTAATTACTCAGCTAAGGGCGTCCCACTCCACCCTCATAGTTGCACTGTTTTCCTGGGCGGTCATCCAACGAACAGGTCCTTACAGAGAGGCACTCGAGAAACCGCTCGAGCCCCCTTGAAGGTCACAAGTATAACATCATAATAAAAGAGGGGAAAACAACGTATCATTGATAAATCTCATCATGTTCATTGATTAGAGTTGAGCAATAGCATAAGACTAAGCAATAATAATCCAACCCAAATAGGTAAACAAGGACATGGACAACAATAGCTAGTCAATCCTTAGGCATAAATGTGTAATGCGGGAGGTGAATTAAAGAATGAATAGGACAGAGATAGGTCAAGGGACACTTGCCTCCACCAACCGACTGCTGCTCAGGGACTTCTCCTGTGAGTTCTTCGGGCTTCTCAACCGGATCGTTCTCTATGCGGTTGCAAACATACATACATCCATCCATTGAAATTAGGAAACCAACAGTACACCATACAAGAGAACAAGTAGATTAAACATGCATAGCATATGACATGCGACATTGCATTTACCTTGGTTAGAAAGAAATGGGGAAAGGTCTCGCAGGGGTTAAAGCTTATGCTCGAGGCGCACTACGGGTAGACGAATAACTAAACGTTACGTGCTCTAGTTCTACTTAGCTCCAATAATAAGGATTAGCTACATGCACTAATGGAAACGTGACCACTTTTAGTAGATTAACGTTAAATGAGATAGACAATTAGCTATACAAATTAACTAACGTAACCAATTTCTAAATTGAGGCTCCTATCTTATTAACATGAACAATGTGATTAGCACGCATAAAATATAGGGGGGTAGACAGGGACGTCTGGGGGGGTAGACGAGTGCACGACGAGTCGTGCCAAGGCACTGCGCACTACGCGAGCACGCGCGCGAGGCCGCACGCACGTGCCGCAAACTGACCATGCGCACGTCGGGGCCACGCGCTGGCCGAGCTCAAGGCCGCGCGCCATAGGCACGCTGGGCCGAGCTCGAGGCCGCGCCGGGACCGTCACGACGCGAGTAGGGCACGCTGGGGCGGTCGGGCGAGCACGGAGCACGGGCGGGGCGAGGCACGACCGGGGCGGGGCACGGCCGGGGCCAGGACGAGGGCGGTCGGGGCCGAGACGGCGCGGGGCCGAGGCGGCGCAGCCGGGGGCCGGCGGGGCTGGGGGCGGCGCGGCCGGGCCGGGGCGACGCCGGGGTGGCGCGGCCGGGGCGGGGCTGGGCGCGGGGCGGCTCGCCGGGGGCGGCGCGAGGACGGGGCGGGGTGGTGGCGGGGCGGCTCGCCGGGGCGGCCGGGCGCGGGCGCGGCCGAGCCGGGCCGAGGCGGGGGCGGTGGTGGGCGCGGCCGGACCGTGGCGGGCGCGGGGCGGTGGCGGGGCGGCTCGCCGGGGCGGCCGGGGCGGCGGCGGGCGCAGCCAGACCGGGGCGGGCGCGGGGCGCCATGGCCGGGGACGGGGGCGGCTGAGCCGGGGCGAGGGCGGCCGAGCCGGGGAGAGGGAGGGAGGGGGAGAGGAGAGGGAGGGGGCCTACCGCATGGGGGAGGGCGGCGCGGCGGCGGCAGTTAGGTTAGGGGAGAGGGAGGGAGATAGAATGACGGGCGGGGCCCGTAGGGGAGGAGAGAGGAAATTGGGGGAAGGGGGAGGGGGGCGGCTGGGCCGCTTTGGGCCCAAATGGGGCGCGGGGGGGGGGGGGGGGGGCAGGGGGGCAGCTGGGCCGGCCGGGGCGGCCCACGGCGGGGGAGGGAAAGGGGAGGGGGGCGCGGCTGGGCCGGCCGGCTGGGCTGGGCGCGAGGGGGAGGGGGGCGGCTGGGCCAAAAATGGGAGGGGAGGGGGAAAGAGAGGAGAAAAAGGTTTTCCTTTTTCTAAAATCTACTTTTCTCTAGATGAATGCATTCACATTTTCAAACAATCAAAAAGTATGCATGGTTCGGCATGGTGCATCAAACAAAATAGAGTATTTTAGGGTTTTGCTTTACATGGGATCTCAAGCCGAATCCCGCTATACTTTGGAAAAGATCAAGGTTTAGTGAGGAGAAAGGGAAAAGGAAAGGGTAACGCCTGAATTTGGTGAGGGAAAAGAAGAAAAAAATCTACCCCCAAATTCAGGGCGTTACAGTAGTCACCTATTTTCCCTCCATCCTAGCATTTGGGAAATTATAGAAAATAGAATGCACTTTGATAGTACTGATAACCCTATGTTTATCAATGAACAAATTCATAAAAATGCCCAAACCACTACTATTTTGCTAGCATCTCTATGCAGGGATAAATATAACAAGGTCAGCGGCTTGGACAACGCCAAACAGATTTGGGACACCCTCAAAATATCTCACGAGGGCAATGAAGCCACCATGATTACCAAGATGGAACTAGTGGAAGGCGAGCTGGGGGAGGTTCGCGATGATCAGGGGAGAGGATCCAACATAGACCTACAATAGGCTCAAGACCCCAGTCAATAAAATCCAAAGCTACAGGAGTACCAGATGGACGGATCATGACGTCGTCGGACTCATGCTCAGGTCATTTACAGTTATTGACCCCCATCTTGTAAATCTTATTCATGAGAACCCCAGGTACACCAAGATGACGCCCGAGGAAATCCTCGCAAAATTCGTAAGCGGGCGTATGATGTTGAAAGAAGCACGATACATGGACGATGCCTTGAACGGTCCACTACCCATCTACGAGTCACAGCCCGTTGCCTCAAAGCAACCAGCAGCAAGGAGGCGCTACCGAGCAAGGTAGCACAAGTGGAGGTTGCCAGGCTTAATGAGGATGAGATGGCCCTCATCATCAAACGCTTCAAGACTACACTGAAAGGACGCAAGGAGTACCCAAACAAGAACAAGTCAAGGGGAAAACGCTCCTACTTCAAGTGCGGTAAGACTGGTCATTTTATAGCTCAATGCCCCGATAATGATAATGACCAGGCACAAGAAAAGCATGGGAAGAGGGAAAAGAAAAAGAACTACAGGAAGGCCAAGGGCGAGGCACACATCGGGAAGGAATGGGACTCCGACTGTTCCTCATCCAACTCCGAAGATGAAGGACTAGCTGCCTCGGCCTTCAACAAATCTTCGCTCTTCCCCATCGAATGACACACATGTCTTATGGCTAAGGAGAAGAAAGTACGTATTCGAGATACTCCTAAGTATTCTTCTTCTAGCGATGAGGAATCCTCTGACGATGAAGTAGATTACACTGATTTGTTTAAAGGTTTAGATAGAGCTAAAGTAGACAAAATAAATGAATTAATTAATGCTCTTAATGAAAAGGATAAACTGCTAGAAAAGCAAGAAGATATTTTATATGAGGAACATGATAAATTCATTAGTGTTCAAAAATCTCTTGCTCTAGAAGTTAAGAAAAATGAAATACTGTCATCTGAATTGTCTTCCTGTCATGAATCTATTTCTAGCTTAAAGAATTTAAATGATGATTTGAATACTATGCTAGAGGAAGTAAATGCAACTAGTTCATGTGTAGAGCATGTTGTTATTTGCAATAGATGTAAAGACTTTGATGTTGATGCTTGTAATGAACATGCTTCCATTATTGCCAAGTTAAACAATGAGGTTACAAGTCTTAATGCTCAACTTAAGACTTGCATGGATAATTATGAGAAACTTAAATTTGCTAGGGATGCCTACATTGTTGGTAGACACCCCTCAATTAAGGATGGACTTGGTTTCCGAAAGGAAATCAAGAACTTAACAAGCCAAAGGACTTTCATTCTCAACGAGAAAGGGAAGGCTCCTATGGCTAGTAGTTCTAAAATAAACCATGCCTATCTTTATGATAAGAGATTTACTAGTCATGCTCATAATGATAGGTGTTACGATAATATTGTTTCTCATAATGCTGCATTTATTTCTCATGCTAAGGTTGCATCTAGCTCTACTTATGCTTATGGTAGAAATAGGCCTAGGCGTAATCATGTTGTGTCTCATGCGCCTAGGAAAGCATGCAATGGTCCTACTACTGTTTATCATGCATGTAATGCTTCCTTTGTCCTCTTATGCAAAAATGCCAAAGTAGTTGCTAGAAAATTGGGATCAAAATGCAAGGGAGACAAAACTTTCATTTGGGTTCCAAAATCAGTTGTAACTAACCTTGCAGGACCCAACATGAGTTGGGTACCTAAAACCCAAGTTTAATTACCTTGCAGGTTTATGCATCCGAGGGCTCAAGCTGGATTATCGACAACGGATGCACAAACCACATGACGGGGGAGAAGAAAATGTTCACCTCCTACGTCAAGAACAGGGATTCCCAGGATACTATTATCTTTAGAGATGGGAACCAAGGCAAGGTCAAAGGATTGGTCAAGATAGCCATCACGACCGAGCACTCAATATCAGATGTGTTTTTAGTAGAGTCGCTCGGGTATAATTTATTATCTGTAAGTCAATTGTGTCATATGGGCTACAATTGTTTATTTACAAATATTGATGTATATGTCTTTAGAAGGAGTGATGGTTCATTAGCTTTTAAGGGTGTATTAGACGACAAGCTCTATTTAGTTGATATCTCAAAGGAGAATGCCGATCTAGATGCATGCTTAATCGCTAAGACTAATATGGGCTGGCTTTGGCATCGCCGTCTAGCACATGTTGGGATGAAGAACCTTCATAAACTTATAAATGGAGATCATGTGTTAGGACTAACTGATGTCTATTTTGAGAAAGACATTCCTTGTGTAGCATGCCAGGCAGGAAAGCAGGTGGGAAGCACTCATCACAGCATGAATGTGATGACGACATCAAGACCACTGGAGCTCCTACACATGGATCTCTTCGGCCCCATTGCCTATCTCAGCATCGGGGGAAGTAAGTATGGTCTTGTAATAGTTGATGATTTTTCCCGCTTCACTTGGGTATTCTTTTTGCAAGACAAGTCTAAAACCCAAGGAACCCTAAAACGCTTCTTAAGGAGAGCTCAAAATGAGTTTGAGCTAAAGGTGAAGAAGATAAGAAGCGACAATGGGTCAGAGTTTAAGAATCTGCAAGTTGAAGAATACCTTGAGGAGGAAGGAATCAAGCATGAGTTCTCCGCTCCCTACACACCATAGCAAAATGGTGTGGTAGAGAGGAAGAACAGGACTCTAATCGACATGGCGAGAACGATGCTTGGAGAGTACAAGACGCCTGAGCGGTTTTGGTCGGAAGCTGCGAACACAGCCTGCCATGCCATAAACCGGCTCTATTTGCACCGTCTTCTCAAGAAGACCTCCTATGAACTCCTAACTGGTAACAAACCCAATGTTTCTTATTTCCGTGTATTTGGGAGCAAATGCTACATACTGGTGAAGAAAGGTAGACATTTGAAATTTGCTCCCAAGGCCGTAGAAGGGGTTTTACTAGGATATGACTCAAATACAAAGGCGTATAGGGTCTTCAATAAATAATTAGGATTAGTTGAAGTCTCTAGCGATGTTGTATTTGATGAGACTAATGGCTCTCCAAGAGAGCAAGTTGATCTTGATGATGTAGATGAAGATGAGATTCCGACGGCCGCCATGCGAACGATGGCAATAGGTGATGTGCGACCATAGGAATTTCAAGGACAAGATCAACCCTCACTGTGATGGAACCTCCCAAGTTATTAGGCCCACCTACAGTTGTCCTTGTCCAACGGACCTCAGACAACCCTGCAGGTGCTCCTGAATAACTTGACAAGTTCGGTATCTGCTTTCCTTACCTTTTCCAAGAGCGTTTCACCCGTCACGCAGACATTACAACCATCGGAGATACGAAAATGCGGAAGCAATTACAATAACTTACTTTTATTGAAAAGTAAGGCAGAGTTAAATATTTACAGACTAGAACATAATATAAGAGTGCTGAATATTATTATTACAAACCATGGGAGGCAAAAACCCCTCCCGATAAGTTTAAACAAAAGTTTTATGGAGGATCCTTTCCTCCCGCAGCTTTACTCCTGGTGCTCTTCCTTAGGTACCACCTTTGAACAGAAGCAACAAAAGTTGATTGCTTCCTCACCTAAAAACAACATGGGACAAAGCCCTAAGTATGGAATTACTCAGCAAGTCTTACCCGACTAAAGAAAAGACTCTCAAGGGTATGCTGGCTAGAGGGAGTCAAGGTAAGGTTTCTCAATAATCAATGACTCTATTTGCAGAAATGCTTACTAAGAGTGGATCCTTAAAAATCCAGTTTTATTTGTCACGTTAAGTAAAATTACGTGCAACTAGGGTTCTCTCTATCCTAGTTCAATGACTTGACCTGCACTAGCCAATTTCTTAACAACCCTTCATCTTTACTGGATTTCTACGTATAGGTCAGTGACCAAGTCTTCATAACCGCGAAGGTACGGCGATCCGAATCGATTATGCTCAACTGAGGATCTCCGATCACACGACATATGTAGCACTTAACCTTTGCATATGTCAACTCGCCACCAGGGTTCTTAAGACCAGATCTGGTTCACGCCAACCGAGAGCACTGATACACCACCGTCCAGCCTCTTGCCACGGAGGGTACATGCTACTCTCGCCATCTCTCCACTCCCATTGCGTGGTATCTTATTCTGGTATTAGTCTGCCCGAGGCAAAGCTTACCCATGACGAGGCATGTGACCAGTTAAAGGGTCCTCGGTCATCAAGCCTACATCGACATGGTCCTTAATCGACTCAGATGGAGACACTACACCAAGACTCCCTTCTCGTGCAAGTCACCCGCCCGGTCTCCGCTTAATCATTTCAAACCCCAAAGTTTGGTACCTGGCAGAGGTACATATTTTCCGATGTTGAACCCATCATGGCCATGATGGATCCACCATCAAGTTTTATTTTTGAAAACAACCCTCCCACTTTGCAACATCATCTTTGAGAAAACAAAACATTTTGTCTTTCTAAAGCAAAGCTAAGCATAAGAAAACCTTTTGTAAAACAGGGATTAGGAAATAATCCAAGGAAGGAGATGCAGCAATAGTTTAGCACACAACTTCTATCACCTAATGCATCAAGTAAGTGAGAAAGAGTTTAAAAGTAACAAGGAGGTGGCAAATGCACCGGGGCTTGCCTTGTTTTACTGGTGAATCAGGCTCAGATCCGCAGATATCAAAATAAAAGCAGTTGCCTGCCCAATGTTCCTCAGGTGGTGGTGGTGGAGTCTTCTCTTCTACTTCTTCTTCGTTTTCTAAATATAACCATACATAATAATGAATGCTCATGTAATGCTCTTGAGAGTGCAAAGATAATAAAAGTTTATTATTTAAAGTCTTGAATACAATTTTCCTTCATGGCTCTCTGAGAACTTAGGGTTTCCGGAGTCAACAGTGAAGTTCATAGGGTAGGGGGGTTAGGGTTTTGGGGTTCTAAGTATCAAACATAGTTCAATTCATATCAAACTTTACCCAAGGCTTCTAAATATTATTTAGAGTTTATCCTAAAAATTTAGTGAATTTTGGATTTATTATTTATTCTCTAAAATCCAGAAGCATAGTCTTAGGCTATTTTAAATACTCTATAATTTCCCCTTCGGACTAAAAATCATGAAACTATTTTTATTAAACTCTATAGGAAATTAGGAATCTAGCAAAATTGGTCTAGTATTTTTAGGATTTTTCTACAATTTTCTACAGTTTCTTTAGCTCTCGCAGAAAATGAAAAAGAAAAAGCATGAACAGTGTTGGACCTAAACTAGCCCAGTCGGCCCAGTTTGCACAGGAAACAGGGACGCGCCCACGCGCGCGCGCCCGCGATGGTAGGTTTGCACCGAGGCCCCCGATGTTGTGAATATCCGTTAAGAATCCCTAGTTACTATTCAACGTCTCACTGACATTCGCAGAAAAACCCCTACACTTCTAATTCTTCACCACCCGGAGTCCTCGATGACGAACGACGTCGCGCAGAGCTCCGGCGAGCCCATATACCGGCCGACTCACACAATGACTGACGCCTTGCTTTGACCAAGACCGAATTCAAGACCTAATAATTGTTTCCCCCAAATCAATTTCTGGATTACAGCCCTACAGCGCCCTGCCCACGGTGACCGCAAGCACTACGGCCAACCTAGCACATTCCCGGTGATCTATGGAGTCTTAACTTAATTGACTGGGTCGAGAAGCATCACCAGCACACAAGGATGCTAAAACAAGAGCAAGGAGGGCATGATCAGACCTGTGACGGGCTAACCGCGGTGAGCCCAAACACACGGTGTTCTTGACCAAATTGGGGGGAATTCCAAATTGGGGAGTTGTGGGGAACGATTGGAGGTAAGAGCTGGTTTACTAGACGCACAATTACCTAGTAGAGCTCTAGAAGGCTTCAATTTATAGAACGCAACGGCGTTGGCACTCAATTTGGCAGAGAAGTGCTGGCGACTGGAGAGAGGGGAGATTACTGGCGCAGTGGATTCATGTCTTCCCTCGTGGCGAACTCACCGGCGATGAGTAACTATCGCAAGCTGAGCTACTGCGACGTGGTAAAGTGCTTAGCACGTGGCGCACGGCAGTGGTCAGCCAACGGCGACGAGGTTTATCCCGTCGACCGGTGAGCAAGTGGTACGGGGAACCTAGCCGCGGCCGGACCCAAGTTGATCTGGGCGCCACGATCTTTACTCGTTCACCGTTATCCACAAGTCACAACGCACGAATCACGGCGACCGACGTGAATCGTGGCGCGACGGTCGTCGGCGGCGAAGGGGAATGAACTGGGTATCTTCTTCAGTTACTGTACCATGGCATTCATCTTCAGTTGACCTGACAGAGCAACTTGAAGCTAGATTTTCTCCTAAATTCACTTGGCAACCTACTGATCGACCAGTATGAAAGTTGTTGTCGTATGTGAAAGTCGCCTAGAGGGGGTGAATAGGGCAAATCTGAAATTTAACAACTTAAACACAACTACAAGCCGGGTTAGCGTTAGAAATAGAAATGAGTCCGAGAGAGGGCGTAAAAACAAATCGCGAGTGAGTGAAGAAGTGCGACGCAAGGATTTGTTTTACCGAGGTTTGGTTCTCGCAAACCTACTCCCCGTTGAGGAGGCCACAAAGGCCGGGTCTATTTCAACCCTTTCCCTCTCTCAAACGGTCCCTCGGACCGAGTGAGCTTCTCTTCTCAAATCAACCGGGAACAAAACTTCCCCACAAGGACCACCACACAATTGGTGTCTCTTGCCTCGGTTACAATTGAGTTGTTGATCACAAGAACAAATGGGAAAGAAAAGAAGCAATCCAAGCGCAAGAGCTCAAAAGAACACAACAAATCTCTCTCACTAATCACTAAAGCCTTATGTGGAATTGGAGAGGATTTGATCACTTGGGTGTGTCTAGAATGAATGCTAGAGCTCTTGTAAATGGTTGGAAGGTGGAAAACTTGGATGACTTGAATGTGGGGTGGTTTGGGGGTATTTATAACCCCAACCACCAAACTAGCCGTTTGGTGAAGGCTACTGTCGACGGGCGCACCGGACAGTCCGGTGCGCCACCGGACACTGTCCGGTGCGCCAGCCACGTCACCCGGCCGTTAGGGTTCGACCGTTGGAGTTCTGACGCATGGGCCCGCCTGGCTGTCCGGTGGTGCACCGGACATGCCCCGCGCGTGCTCTGCTCCTCTGCGCGCGCTGGCGCACATTTAATGCTGTAGGAGGTGACCGTTGCGCTGAAGTAGTCGTTGCTCTGCTGTTACACCGGACAGTCCGGTATGCACCGGACATGTCCGGTGAATTATAGTGGAGCGGATTCCCGAAGCTGGTGAGTTCAGAGTCGCTCTCCTCTGGAGCATCGGACACTGTCCGGTGGTGCACCGGATAGTCCGGTGAATTATAGCGAAGCGCCTCTGAGTTTTCCCGAAGGTGAAGAGTTTAGCTTGTAGTCCCCTGGTGCACCGGACACTGTCCGGTGGTGCACCGGACACTGTCCGGTGGCACATCGGACAGTCCGGTGCGGCAGACCAGGGCACACTTCGGTTATCCCTTGCTCTTTTTTTTGAACCCTTATCTTGATCTTTTTATTGGCTTATTGTGAACCTTTGGTACCTGTAGAACTTATAAACTTGGGCAAACTAGTTAGTCCAATTATTTGTGTTGGGCAATTCAACCACCAAAATCAATTTAGGAATATAGGTGTAAGCCTAATTCCCTTTCAATCTCCCCCTTTTTGGTGATTGATGCCAACACAAACCAAAGCAAATATACAAGTGCATAATTTTGAACTAGTTTGCAAAATGCAAGTGCAAAGGTTACTTAGAATTGAGCCAATAAATATTACTTACTAGATATGCATGGATTGTTTCTTTGTTTTTAACATTTTGGACCACGCTTGCACCACATGTTTTGTTTTTGCAAATTCTTTTTGTAAATGCTTTTCAAAGTCCTTTTGCAAATAGTCAAAGGTAAATGAATAAGATTTTGCGAAGCATTTTCAAGATTTGAAATTTTGCCCCCTTGTTTCAAATGCTTTTCCTTTGACTAAACAAAACTCCCCCTCAAATAAATTCTCCTCTTAGTGTTCAAGAGGGTTTTAAGATATCAATTTTGAAAAAAATACTACTTTCTCTCCCTTTTGAACACAATAAGATTCCAATTTGAAATTTACCAATTGAAAATCATTAGTTTTGAAATTAGGGTGGTGGTGCGGTCCTTTTGCTTTGGGCTCATACTTTCTCCCCCTTTGGCATGAATCGCCAAAAACGGATACTTTGAGTGAGAAATAAGCCCTTTACTAACTACTTTCTCCCTTTGGAAAATAAAACATATGAGTGAAGATTATACCAAAGACGAAGAAGTGCTTGGAGCGACGGCGAAGGATGAGTTATGGAGTGGAGTGGAAGCCTTTGTTTTCGCCGAAGACTCCAATTCCCTTCCAATATACCTATGACTTAGTTTGAAATTCACTTGAAAACACATTAGTCATAGCATATATAAAAGAGATATGATCAAAGGTATATTTATGAGCTAAGTGTGCAAGACATCAAAAGAAATTCCTAGAATCAAGAATATTTAGCTCATGCCTAAGTTTGGTAAAAGTTTGTTCATCTAGTGGCTTGGTAAAGATATTGGCTAATTGATTTTTAGTATTAATGTATGCAATCTCGATATCCCCCTTTTGTTGGTGATCCCTAAGAAAATGATACCGAATGGCTATGTGTTTAGTGCGGCTATGCTCAACGGGATTATCCGCCATGCGGATTGCACTCTCATTATCACATAGAAGAGGAACTTTGGTTAATTTGTAACCATAGTCCCTAAGGGTTTGCCTCATCCAAAGCAATTGCGCGCAACAATGGCCTGTGGCAATATACTCGGCTTCAGTGGTCGAAAGAGCCACAGAATTTTGCTTCTTTGAAGCCCAAGACACCAAGGATCTTCCCAAGAACTGGCAAGTCCCCGATGTGCTCTTTCTATTAATCTTACATCCCACCCAATCGGCATCCGAATAACCAATTTGTCGGCGTTTCGAGACTGGGGGGTCCCTGAGCCGACGAGTGAAGTGTCGCCGCGTGCCCCAGCCCAGATGGGTCGACGCGAGGCCGAGCGCGAAGGGGGGAAAGCGAGGAGGCCGGAGATGGGCGTGAGAGAGGTGGAAATCCCGCGGCCTTCGTGTTCGTCCCAAGCCCAGGTCGGGTGCGCTTGCAGTAGGGGGTTACAAGCGTCCACACGGGGGAAGGAGCGAGCGGCCTTACGCGAGCGCCCGTCTCGTCCTCGTCCCCGTGCGGCCAACCCTCTCTAAGAGGGCCCTGGTCCTTCCTTTTATAGGCGTAAGGAGAGGGTCCAGGTGTACAATGGGGGGTGTAGCAGAGTGCTACGTGTCTAGCGGAGGAGAGCTAGCGCCCTAAGTACACGCCATCGTGGCGGCCGGAGAGATTTTGGCGCCCGGTTTGTGTGATGTCGTGGCCGTCGGAGGAGTGCTGGAGCCTGGCGGAGGGACAGCTGTCGGGGCCGTCGAGTCCTTGCTGACGTCCTCTTGCTTCCGTAAGGGGGCTGAGAGCCGCCATCGTCAGGGAGCGTGCGGGGCGCCATCATCGCCTATCTGGCGGAGCGAGCCAGATGGGATGCCGGTCTTGTTCCCTGTAGCCTAAGTCAGCTTGGAGTAGGGTAATGATGGCGCCTCCTGTTGACGTGGCCGGTCCGCGCCCTAGGTTGGGCAATGTGGAGGCTCCTCTGAGGTCGAGGTCGAGTCCATCTTCCATGGCCGAGGCCGAGTCCGAGCCCCTAGGTCGGGCGAGGCGGAGTTCGTCGTCTTCTGGAGCTGAGCCCAAGTCCGAGCCCTGGGTCGGGTGGAGCAGAGTTCACCGTCTTCCGGGGCTTAGCCCAAGTCCGAGCCCTGGGTCGGGCGGAGCGGAGTTCGCCGTCTTCCGGGGCTTAGCCCGAGTCCGAGCCCTGGGTCGGGCGGAGCGGAGTTCGCCGTCTTCCGGGGCTTAGCCCGAGTCCGAGCCCTGGGTCGGGCGGAGCGGAGTTCGCCGTCTTCCGGGGCTTAGCCCGAGTCCGAGCCCTGGGTCGGGCGGAGCGGAGTTCGCCGTCTTTTGGGGCTTAGCCCGAGTCCGAGCCCTGGGTCGGGCGGAGCGGAGTTTCCTATGGTGTGCGGCCGGTCCTGACTGCCTGTCGGCCTCACTCTGTCAAGTGGCACCGCAGTCGGAGCGGTGCAGGTGGCGCTGTCTTTCTGACAGACCGGTCAGTGGAGCGGCGAAGTGACGGTGGTCACTTCGGCTCTGTCAGCTGAGGGGCGCGCGTCAGGATAAAGGTGTCAGGCCACCTTTGCATCAAATGCTCCTGTGATTTGGTCGGGGTTGCTTCTTGGCGAAGGCAGGGCCTCGGGCGAGCCGGGAACGTGTTCGCCGCTGGAGGGGGGCCTCGAGCGAGGCGGAGATCCTCTGGGGTCGGCTGCCCTTGTCCGAGGCTAGGCTCGGGCGAGGCGTGATCGAGTCCCTCAAATGGGCTGATCCCTGACTTGATCGCACCCATCAGGCCTTTGCAGCTTTGTGCTGATGGGGGTTACCAGCTGAGAATTAGGAGCCTTGAGGGTACCCCTAATTATGGTCCCCGACAGTAGCCCTCGAGCCTCGAAGGGAGTGTTAGCACTCGCTTGGAGGCTTTCGTCGCACTTTTTTGCAAGGGGACCAGCCTTTCTCGGTTGCATTTTGTTCCGGTGGGTGCGCGCGAGCGCACCCGCCGGGTGTAGCCCCCGAGGCCTCGGAGGAGTGGTTTGACTCCTCCGAGGTCTTAACGCCCCGCGCAATGCTTCGGCTAGTCTGGTCGTTCCCTCATGCGAGCAGGCCATAGCCCGGGTGTACGGTCGGGTCCCAAGTTCTCGGGCTGGTATGTTGACGCTGTCAACGGTTTGGCCGGAGCCGGGTTTGCGAGAGCAGCCCCCGAGCCTCTGCACAGGGCGAGAGGGCGATCAGGGACAGACTCAACTTTTTTACATACGCCCCTGCGTCGCCTTTCCGCAAGGAGGAGGGGGGAGAGCGCCATGTTACCCTCGGTGGGCGCCGAACATGGTGTCTCCGGTGAGCTGCAGGCGGGTGATCCGAGCGGACGTCCGTGCCCCATTCGTTAGGGGTCGGCTAGAGGCCCAGAGGCGCGCCCAAAAGTACTTGCGGGTGATCTGCCGGACCCGGTCCCCTGGCGACGGGGTCCGAGGGCTCGATGCCTCCCTCTGATGGGATTCCGTTACAAGATCGTTCCCGCTGGTCTCGAAAATGTCCTAGGGTACCTCGGGAGCGCAGCCCGAGCCTTGGTTATGTACCGAACGTACCCATGGTCATCCCTCGCTCTGTGTCTGAGGCGGCTGTGAACCCTTCGGGGGCTAGCCTTTGAACCCCTGATCAGTAGTGGGCGCGGAGCCCGAGTAGCCTGAGGTGGCCGTTGAACCCTTTCGAGGGGCCGGCCTTCGAACCTCTGACCAGTAGTGGGTGTGGAGCCCACGTGCTCTGAGGCAGCTGTTTAACCCTTCCGAGGGGCCAGCCTTCGAACCTCTGATCAGTAGGGAGGCTCGGAGCCTGGTTCCTTCACGGGGAAGGGTCCTTTTCGGGGTATCCCCCTTTCCCGGTCCCTGTTGCAAGAGAGAGAAAGAGGAAAAAAGGAAAAGGATATGGAATCGAACGACGCGGCGCACCTTTTTTGACGTGGTCATTATGGCGAAGGCGAAGCGTCGCTCGCTTCTCCCGCCAGAGGCGCCGCCTGTCCCGCTGCGGAGTTAATGCGACGGGGCGAGTGGTTCGCAGGGCAGCCGTTGCACATGCGTGAGCCATTCGAGGAACGGAACACGGGCGCGTTGTCTTCACGCCGTGAGAGAGGGTTCTCTCGCTGCCCCCGGATGAGACGTAAGCTCGGCTGACAACGTGACCGCTGCTCCTGCCCGCCTGCCACCGCCATTACTGCCGGCCCGTCTTCGGCCGCATTGACCGTCGTGCCAGGCTGGAGCCGCTGGGTCGTGCGCTGGGTCGCCTCGAGTCGCGGTATTGGTTCCGCAGTCGAGGAGGCACGGTGGTGGTGCAGGTGGCGGTGCAGTTGCAGGCACAAAGCATTCGGCGCGCCGGTTGCATGACGCGTGGGTCTGGGCCTCCATGCTGGGCGTGTTGGGAGTCAGAGAAGCGCACCCACTTGGCGCGGTTGCATGCCGCCTGCATGGCTGCCTGCCCTTTCGCCCGCTGGTCTGGGCAAAAGTGGAGAGCCGCTTGTAACCGTTGGGCGGTTGCACGCACCACGCGCGGCGGTTTGGCTTCTTCTGCTCTGGGCCGGCTTGCATGACGTGTGGGACCCAGCCCCCGCGCCGTAGGGGAAGGACCCTGGAGCGTGTTGGAGAAGACTCAGCCCACGACGGCTGGGGACGCAAGTAGGGAGAGTCGCCTTTAAAAGGAGGGTGACCCTCTTGGAAGGCGACCGTGTCTTCACGCTCCCTTATGCATGATGTCTTTCCATCTCCCAAGCCCCCGGATGGGGGATATCTGCCGTCTTTCCGCTTCGTCGTTGGAGGAACGCAACTCTGCAGGAGTTGGTACCTTTCAGCCGTCGTTCGGCTTCAAGGATTTTCATCATGCAGCCCGGCTGCACCCCTCCGCCGGCGGTCACCCAAGATGGTGACCTCCAGCCCCTGGATGGGGAGAGGCAAGCCGAGCTGCGATCTTGGTCCCGCCCTCAGCCTCAAGGATGTTTGTCATCCTCGCTGGGGCGGGGAGCGAGGCGAGCCGGGGCTCTACCTCCCGCGCGGGCCGGCTGGCCACCTCTTCTTCCAGCTTCTGGTGGCGGCAACCATCCTCCAGCTCTGCGGAGGAGGCGTCCTCCAGCCATGCCGGGGAAGGCGAACTGTTGCCGCCCAGCTAGGATGCAACATTCCGCCTTCTTCCTCGCTTTCGTGGCGAGGATGGGAACGAGGACCTGCCGGTGCGCTTTGAAGCGGCCCACTCTTTGGCTCTGATGGCTGGTTTGCGTCCCTTGAGCGGGAACGCGAACGAGAGCCTTCTGGCGGCCGCGTCCGCCCTGGGACCATGGCTGCTACTGCAGAGGTCGCTGGCGGGTCACCCGGAGCTCGTCGCCCCGCAGGCTCCCCGGAGTGGAGGTTATTCATACCCGTGGGGACGGAACCAGAGTTCCGTTTGTAATGGCACTTCGAATGCCAGTGTTTTCGTTCATTGTGGCTGTCGAGGCCTAAACATGTATGTAAATTCGGCACGGAGCCGTGTTTTTTCCCCATTTTCGAGCACTAAGACTCGCCTGTTGGTTGTCTGAACCGCTTCACCAAGCGTGAGTCGCCCCGTGTAAAGGTGACGAGTGAGGTATCCATATCCCAGAGGCGTAGGAGTCCCTCGGCTCGGTCAGCCTTGTTGTTCGAGGCTTCCCTTGCTTAGTTAGAGGAAACCCTCAGCCGTTCTTCGATGAGCCGAGGCCAGGGGTAGCGGTGCCAGCGCGAACAGAGGCAGAGTTGGCTCGAAAAGAAGACCAGGTCGGTCGGAGCCTGGCCGGGTCGTCCGTTAGCGGGACTGACGCTGGAATTGACCTGCCGAGGCTTCGGGCCGGGCTGATGTCCTTGGGGGACAGCTAGCCGAGGCCCCGGGGTGACCGGCCGAGCCGCCTGCTCGGGCTGGATTCTTGGAGAAGACCCCGGCGGCGATGGCCCGGGCTTGGTGATGATGTCGTCCTTCAGAGCGGAGACCCTTGGACCGCGTCACCGTTCGAGGCTAGGTCGGACCTCGCTAGAGGTGTTGTCGACGCCGAGGGTGCTGCTGCTCCCTTTAGCCGTCAAGATCCGAGCCTGCAGGATCGGATTATCTTGTAGCGTGTGTTTTCTGCGGCCGCCGAGGCCGAAACACACCCTCGCCGTATTGTAAAGCCGCGTCTCCTTTCCTCTTGTTTCGAGTATCTGGACTTTTTTGTCGGTAACAGAACTGTTTGTGCGAGCGAGAGTTGCTTCTCACGGAAGGTGATGAGTGAGGTATCCATATCCCGGAGGCGTAGGAGTCCCTCGGCTCGGTCGGCCTTGCCGCTTACGTGCACTCTTACCCGTCCATGGGGTTCTGTCACCGACGCAGTCGAGAAGGCTCGAAGAACCGCTCCGGCAGAAGAGCTTCCGAACGTGAAGACTTGTTCGGTCCGTGGAATCACTTATCCGAACGTGAGTTACTTATGGCAGAAGGTGATGAGTGAGGTATCCGTATCCCGGAGGCGTAGGAGTCCCTCGGCTCGGTCAGCCTTGGCTGCTTACGTGTACTCCGTCGTTTTCAGGATCCACTTTCGAAGTAGTCGAAAAGCACGAAAGATATTCCGGCAGAAAAGATCTTTTTTCGAGGAAAATTTCGACGTAGAGGGGGTTCCCCCCTTTTAGCCCCTGAGGGAGGGTCGAGCTTTGCCGAGGCAAGGCTGACCCTTCCTTGATGACTAAACTTTGCGTGAGAGCGAGGTATATGAACAACTTGAAAACATCTTAAGGGTAGAAGTGACGTAGCTGTTGGATGTTCCAAGCGTTGCTGTAGACCTCGCCTTGACTATTGGCCAGCTTGTATGTTCCGGGTTTTAGAACTTTGGCGATGACGAACGGCCCCTCCCAGGGGGCGTGAGCTTGTGTCGACCTCGGGCGTCTTGTCGCAGCCGAAGCACCAGGTCGCCCACCTGGAGGTCTCAGGACCGGACCCCTCGGGCGTGGTAGCGTCGCATGGACTGCTGGTACCGCGCCGAGTGTAGTAAGGCCTTGTCCCGAGCCTCTTCCAGCTGGTCCATCGAGTCTTCTCGACTAGCTTCGTTGCTTTGGTCGTCATACGCCCTCGTCTTTGGGGAACCGTATTCCAGGTCTGTGGGCAAGATGGCCTCGGCCCCATAGACTAGAAAGAACGGTGTGAAGCCCGTGGCTCGGCTCGGTGTCGTTCTCAGGCTCCAGACCACCGAGGGGAGTTCCTTCATCCATCGCTTGCTGAACTTGTTGAGGTCATTGTAAATCTGAGGCTTGAGTCCTTGTAGAATCATGCCATTGGCACGCTCTACTTGCCCATTCGTCATGGGATGAGCCACGGCGGCCCAGTCCACCCGGATGTGGTGATCCTCGCAGAAGTCCAGGAACTTTCTGCCGGTGAACTGGGTGCCGTTGTCGATGATGATGGAGTTCGGGACCCCGAAACGATGGATGATGTTGGTGAAGAACGCCACCGCCTGCTCGGACCTGATGCTGTTCAGGGGTCGGACCTCGATCCACTTGGAAAATTTGTCGATGGCGACCAACAGGTGCGTGTAGCCCCCGGGTGCCTTCTGGAAGGGGCCGACGAGGTCCAGACCCCACACAAGAAAAGGCCATGTGATGGGTATCGTCTGCAGAGCCTGAGCGGGCAGGTGGGTCTGCCTTGCATAGAACTGACACCCTTCGCAGGCGCGAACAATTCTAGTGGTGTCGGCCACCGCCGTTGGCCAGTAGAAACCTTGTCGGAAAGCATTTCTGACAAGGGCTCGAGGTGCTGCGTGGTGGCCGCAAGCCCCCAAGTGTATTTCTCGGAGGAGTTCCTGACCTTCGGTGGTGGAGATGCATCGCTGGAGGATGCCTGAAGGGCTGCGGTGGTAGAGCTCCTTCCCTTCTCCCAGCAAGACGAACGACTTGGGGCGCCGCGCCAACCGCCGAGCTTCGGCTCGGTCAAGGGGTAGCTCTCCTCAGTGGAGATATTGCAGGTACGGGGTCCGCCAGTTTTGATCAGGCGTGACCCCGCTTTGCTCCCCCTCGACGCATAGCGTCTCGCCCTCGGGGGCCGAGGGTGCCTCGGGCCGAGCCGAGGGTGCCTCGGACTGTGCCGAGGGTACCTCAGGCTGGGCCGAGGGTGCCTCAGGCTCGGGCGCGTCGTCGATCTTGACGGAGGGTTGATGCAGATCTCAGGAGAAGACGTCCGGGGGAACCATTGTTCGCCCCGAGGCTATTTTAGCCAGCTCGTCCGCAGTCTCGTTGTAGCGCCGAGCGATGTGGTTGAGCTCGAGCCCGTAGAACTTGTCTTCCAGGCACCGAACCTCATCGTAGTAGGCCTCCATCTTCGGGTCATGGCAGTGGGAGTTCTTCATGACTTGGTCGATGACGAGCTGCGAGTCACCGCGAGCGTCGAGGCGTCGGACCCCTAGCTCGACGGCAATCTGCAACCCGTTGACCAGAGCCTCGTACTCAGCTACATTGTTGGACGCCGGGAAGTGGAGGCGTAGCACGTAGCGTAGGTGCTTCCCGAGGGGCGAGATGAAAAGTAGGCCTGCGCCGACTCCTGTCTTCATCAGCGACCCATCGAAGAACATGGTCTAGAGCTCCGGTTGGATCGGAGCTGTTGGTAGCTGGGTGTCGACCCATTCAGCCACGAAGTCCACCAAGACCTGGGATTTGATGGCCTTCTGAGGGGCAAACGAGATTGTTTCGCCCATGATTTCCACCGCCCACTTTGCAACCCTACCCGAGGCCTCTCGGCAATGGATGATCTCCCCCAGGGGGAAGGATGACACCACAGTTACCAGATGAGACTCGAAGTAGTGTCGCAACTTCCGCCGTGTCAGGATCACCGCGTACAGCAGCTTCTGAATTTGTGGGTAGCGGATTTTGGTTTCAGATAGTACCTCGCTGACGAAGTAGACTGGCCTCTGAACGGGCAATGCATGCCCCTCTTCTTGCCTCTCGACCACAATCGCGGCGCCTAACCACCTGAGTGGTCGCGGCGACGTAGACCAAGAGGGCTTCTCCAGCAGCTGGGGGCACCAGGATAGGCGCCTTTGTGAGGAGCTCCTTCAGGTTCCCAAGGGCTTCCTCGGCCTCGAGGGTCCAAGTGAAGCGCTCGGCCTTCCTTAAGAGGCGGTACAGGGGTAGACCTCTTTCGCCGAGGCGTGAGATGAAGTGGCTCAGGGCCGCGAGACATCCCATGACCCTCTGTACGCCTTTCAAGTCCTTGATGGGCCCCATGCTGGTGATGGCTGCGATCTTCTCCGGGTTGGCTTCGATGCCTCGCTCGGAGACGATGAACCCCAAGAGCATGCCTCGGGGGACCCCGAAGACACATTTTTCAGGATTGAGCTTCACGCCTTTTGCCTTGAGACATCGGAATGTCACTTCAAGGTCGGAAAGGAGGTCGGAGGCTTTCCTCGTCTTGACTACGATGTCATCGACGTAGGCCTCGACCGTTCGGCCGATGTGTTCGCCGAACACATGGTTCATGCACCGCTGGTACGTTGCACCCGCATTCCTCAAACCAAACGGCATGGTAACATAGCAGTACATGCCAAAGGGTGTGATGAAAGAAGTCGCGAGCTGGTCGGACTCTTTCATCCTGATTTGGTGATACCCTGAGTAGGCATCGAGGAAAGACAGGGTTTCGCACCCAGCAGTGGAATCCATGATCTGATCGATGCGAGGCAGAGGGTAGGGAACCTTCGGACATGCTTTGTTCAGACCAGTGTAGTCTACACACATCCGCCATTTCCCCCCTTTCTTTCTCACAAGCACAG
Source organism: Zea luxurians (assembly GCA_029449295.1). Lineage (NCBI taxonomy): Eukaryota > Viridiplantae > Streptophyta > Magnoliopsida > Poales > Poaceae > Zea > Zea luxurians. The sequence goes on along the minus strand of JAOPSE010000012.1, from coordinate 10,538,451 downwards.
GGTTGGCAAGCCATTCGGGATGGAATACCTCTTTGATGAACCCTGCCGCCATTAGCTTGTGGATCTCCTTGCCTATGGCTCTGCGCTTCTCCTCGTCGAATCGGCACAGAGGCTGCTTGACGGGTCAGGCTCCGGCTCGGATGTCCAGCGAGTGCTCGGTGACATCCCTCGGTATGCCGGGCATGTCCGAGGGACTCCACACGAAGACGTCGGCGTTCGCGCGGAGAAAGTCGACGAGCACTGCTTCCTGTTTGGGATCGAGCCCGGAGCCAATCCGGACTTGCTTGGAGGCGTCGCTGCTGGGGTCGAGGGGAACGAACTTAACCGTCTCCGCTGGCTCGAAGTTGCCGGCATGACGCTTCATGTCTGGCACCTCCTTAGAGAGGCTCTCCAGGTCGGCGATGAGGGCCTCGGACTCGGCGAGGGCCTCGGCATACTCCACGCACTCCACGTCGCATTCGAACGCGTGTTTGTACGGGGGGCCGACGGTGAAGACCCCGTTGGGGCCCGGCATCTTGAGCTTGAGGTAGATGTAGTTGGGGACGACCATGAACTTCGTGTAGTAGGGCCTCCCCAATACCGCGTGGTAGGTTCCTCGGAACCCGACCACCTCGAACGTCAGGGTCTCCCTTCGAAAGTTGGAGGGTGTTCCGAAGCAGACGGGAAGATCGAGTTGTCCGAGGGGCTGGACGCGCTTCCCGGGGATGATCCCATGGAAAGGCGCAGCGCCCGCCCGGACCGAGGACATATCGATACGCAGAAGCCCGAGGGTCTCGGCGTAGATGATGTTGAGGCTGCTGCCTCCGTCCATGAGGACCTTGGTGAGCCTGACGTCGCCGATGACGGGGTCGACGACGAGCGGGTATTTCCCCGGGCTCGGCACATGGTCGGGGTGGTCGGCTTGGTCGATGGTGATGGGCTTGTCGGACCAGTCTAGGTAGACTGGCGCCGCCACCTTCACCGAACAGACCTCCCGGCGCTCTTGCTTGCGGTGCCGAGCCGAGGCGTTCGCCGCTTGCCCGCCGTAGATCATGAAGCAGTCGCGGACCTCGGTGAACTCTCCTGCCTGGTGATCTTCCTTCTTGTCGTCGTCGTGGGCCCTGCCACCCTCCGCGGGTGGCCCAACCCTGTGGAAGTGGCGCCGAAGCATGACGCACTCCTCAAGGGTGTGCTTGATGGGCCCCTGGTGATAGGGGCTCGACTCCTTGAGCATCTTGTCGAAGAGGTTGGGACCTTCGGGGGGTTTCCGAGGGTTCTTGTACTCGGCGGCGGCGACAAGGTCCGCGTCGGCGGCGCCGCGTTTCGCTTGCGACTTCTTCTTGCCCTTCTTCTTGGCGCCACGCTGAGCTGATGCCTCGGGGGCATCTTCCGATGGGCGGCCCTGGGGCTGCTTGTCCTTCCGGAAGATAGCCTCGACCGCCTCTTGGCCGGAGGCGAACTTGGTGGCGATGTCCATCAGCTCGCTCGCCCTGGTGGGGGTCTGGCGACCCAACTTGCTCACCAGGTCGCGGCAGGTGGTGCCGGCGAGGAACGCGCCGATGACATCCGAGTCGGTGATGTTGGGCAGCTCGGTGTGCTGCTTCGAGAATCGCCGGATGTAGTCCCGGAGAGACTCTCCCGGCTGCTGTCGGCAGCTTCGGAGGTCCCAGGAATTCCCGGGACGCACGTACGTGCCCTGGAAATTGCCGGCGAAAGCTTGGACTAGGTCGTCCCAGTTGGAGATCTGCCCCGGAGGCAGGTGCTCCAACCAGGCGCGAGCGGTGTCGGAGAGGAACAGGGGGAGGTTACGGATGATGAGGTTGTCATCGTCCGTTCCACCCAGTTGGCAGGCCAGACGGTAGTCCGCGAGCCACAGTTCTGGTCTCGTCTCCCCCGAGTACTTTGTGATAGTAGTCGGGGGTCGGAACCGGATCGGGAACGGCGCCCGTCGTATGGCCCGGCTGAAGGCCTGCGGACCGGGTGGTTCGGGCAAGGGACTCCGATCCTTCCCGCTGTCGTAGCGTCCCCCACGCCTGGGGTGGTAGCCTCGGCGCACCCTCTCGTCGAGGTGGGCCCGACGATCGCGGTGATGGTGCTCGTTGCCGAGGTGACCCGGGGCCGCAGGCGCTGTGTTGCGCGTGCGCCCGGTGCAGACCGAGGCTTCCCGCATGAATCGGGAAGTCGTGGCATGATGTTCCGAGGGGTACCCCTGCCTTCGGGAGGCGGAGCTCTCGGCCCGCTGGACCACGGCGCCTTCCAGGAGATCCTTGAGCTCTCCCTGGATTCGCCGCCCCTTGGTGGTTGATGGCTCCGGCATCACGCGGAGGAGCATTGCTGCTGCAGCCAGGTTCTGGCCGACCCCACTGGATGCGGGTGGCGGCCTGACCCTGACATCGTCGGCGATGCGGTGCTGGAAGCCCTGGGGTAGATGACGCATTTCTCCGGTCGGAGGTTGGCCCGCCCATACCTGCCCGACGTCCCGGCGGATTGGTTCGAGCGCTCCTGCTCCCTCGTCGAGCCTGGCCTGCACCCCGCGGATTTGCTCGAGTTGTGGGTCGTGACCCCCCGCCGGAACGGGGACCACAGCTAGCTCCCGCGGGATGTCAACGCGAGGCACCGGCCTAGGGAGATCACCGTCCTCCGGCATGCCGAGATGGTTGCCTTCGGAGGGACCCCCTAGATCGACGTGGAAACATTCACGGCTCGGGCCGTAGTCCTCGTCGTCGAGGCTACGGCTACCGTCGGAACAGTCGGAAAGGCAGTAGTCGCATGCGGTGACGAGGTCCCGCATGGCACTGGGGTTGCCAAGTCCGGAGGAATCCCAACAGAAGCTGGGCTCATCGTCTTCCTCGGACCCAAAGGGCCCGTAGGTCGAGACGTCCGTCAGCCGGTCCCAAGGTGACCGCATACGAAACCCCAGAGGGTTCGGATTCGCCTCTACGAGAGCGTCCGCCAAAGCGGAGCCGCTAGGCGGGTCGAGGCTAAATCCGAAAGGCGTGGGATGGGAATCGGTCGGTACCTCTTGGTCGACGGGCGGTGATGAGGTCACGTCGGGGGCTGACTGCACCGTCGTCTCAGGTACGAGGGTGACACCTAGCAAGCCTTTCGCGAGCGTGCTGGTGTCGTCCGTTTGCTCGGGATTGACGTGTCACGGGGAGACAGCGCTCGTCTTCATCTCAAGCACGAGGCCGATGCCCGGCGCGCCCCCCGTTGGAGTGCTGGCGTTGTCGACTCGCTCGACGGCCGACGAGGCACCGCCTCCTTCTTGGCCTTGGTTGCCCCGCCTCCTCCTCCTCCGTCGACGGGGAAGGAGACGCGGCGAGCTCGAAGGTTGTTCTTCCACCACGCGGGGAAGACGTCGTCGATCCCGCCGCCGGCGGGCGGACTGTCGGCCGCCACTGTCACTGTCGCCCGGTGGTGGAAAGAGTATCATGTCGTAGCTGCCGTCGAGGGACATGAACTCAAGGCTCCCGAAACGGAGCACCATCCCGGGCCAGAGAGGTTGCTGGAGACTACCCATCTGGAGCTTGACGGGAAGCTGTTCGTCAACACGCAGCAGGCCCCTACCTGGCGCGCCAACTGTCGGCGTTTCGAGACCGGGGGGTCCCTGAGCCGACGAGTGAAGTGTCGCCGCGTGCCCCAGCCCAGATGGGTCGACGCGAGGCCGAGCGCGAAGGGGAGAAAGCGAGGAGGCCAGAGATGGGCGTGAGAGAGGTGGAAATCCCGCGGCCTTCGTGTTCGTCCCGCGCCCAGGTCGGGTGCGCTTGCAGTAGGGGGTTACAAGCGTCCACACGGGGGAAGGAGCGAGCGGCCTTACGCGAGCGCCCGTCTCGTCCTCGTCCCCGTGCGGCCAACCCTCTCTAAGAGGGCCCTGGTCCTTCCTTTTATAGGCGTAAGAAGAGGGTCCAGGTGTACAATGGGGGGTGTAGCAGAGTGCTACGTGTCTAGCGGAGGAGAGCTAGCGCCCTAAGTACACGCCATCGTGGCGGCCGGAGAGATTTTGGCGCCCGGTTTGTGTGATGTCGTGGCCGTCGGAGGAGTGCTGGAGCCTGGCGGAGGGACAGCTGTCGGGGCCGTCGAGTCCTTGCTGACGTCCTCTTGCTTCCGTAAGGGGGCCGAGAGCCGCCATCGTCTGGGAGCGTGCGGGGCGCCATCATCGCCTATCTGGCGGAGCGAGCCAGATGGGACGCCGGTCTTGTTCCCCGTAGCCTGAGTCAGCTTGGAGTAGGGTAATGATGGCGCCTCCTGTTGACGTGGCCGGTCCGCGCCCTAGGTTGGGCGATGTGGAGGCTCCTCTGAGGTCGAGGTCGAGTCCGTCTTCCGTGGCCGAGGCTGAGTCTGAGCCCCTAGGTCGGGCGAGGCGGAGTTCGTCGTCTTCTGGAGCTGAGCCCAAGTCCGAGCCCTGGGTTAGGCGGAGCGGAGTTCGCCGTCTTCCGGGGCTTAGCCCGAGTCTGAGCCCTGGGTCGGGCGGAGCGGAGTTCGCCGTCTTTCGGGGCTTAGCCCGAGTCCGAGCCCTGGGTCGGGCGGAGCGGAGTTCGCCGTCTTCTGGGGCTTAGCCCGAGTCCGAGCCCTGGGTCGGGCGGAGCGGAGTTCGCCGTCTTCCGGGGCTTAGCCCGAGTCCGAGCCCTGGGTCGGGCGGAGCGGAGTTTCCTATGGTGTGCGGCCGGTCCTGACTGCCTATCAGCCTCACTCTGTCAAGTGGCACCACAGTCGGAGCAGCGCAGGTGACGCTGTCTTTCTGACAGACCGGTCAGTGGAGCGGCGAAGTGACGGCGGTCACTTCGGCTCTGTCAGCTGAGGGGCGCGCGTCAGGATAAAGGTGTCAGGCCACCTTTGCATCAAATGCTCCTGCGATTTGGTTGGGGTTGCTTCTTGGCGAAGGCAGGGCCTCGGGCGAGCCGGGAACGTGTTCGCCGCTGGAGGGGGGCCTCGGGCGAGGCGGAGATCCTCCGGGATCGGCTGCCCTTGTCCGAGGCTAGGCTCGGGCGAGGCGTGATCGAGTCCCTCGAATGGGCTGATCCCTGACTTGATCGCACCCATCAGGCCTTTGCAGTTTTGTGCTGATGGGGGTTACCAGCTGAGAATTAGGAGCCTTGAGGGTACCCCTAATTATGGTCCCCGACACAATTAAATCAAAAGTGGATCCCCGAGGGTACCAAAGCCCAAACTTAGGAGTATAAGCCAAATATCTCAAGATTCGTTTTACGGCCGTAAGGTGAGATTCCTTAGGGTCGGATTGGAATCTTGCACACATGCATACGGAAAGCATAATATCCGGTCAAGATGCACATAAATAGAGTAATGAACCTATCATCGACCGGTATACCATTTGATCGACGGATTTACCTTCCGTGTCGAGGTCGAGATGCCCATTGGTTCCCATGGGTGTCTTGATGGGCTTAGCATCCTTCATCCCAAACTTGTTTAGAATGTCTTGAGTGTACTTCGTTTGGCTGATGAAGGTGCCCTCTTGGAGTTGCTTTACTTGAAATCCCAAGAAATACTTCAACTCCCCCATCATCGACATCTCGAATTTTTGTGTCATGATCCTACTAAATTCCTCACATGTAGATTTGTTAGTAGACCCAGATATAATATCATCAACATAAATTTGGCATACAAACAAATCATTTGCAAGAGTCTTAGTAAATAAAGTAGGATCGGCCTTGCCGACTTTGAAGCCATTAGTAATAAGGAAATCTCTTAGGCATTCATACCATGCTCTTGGGGCTTGCTTGAGCCCATAAAGCGCCTTAGAGAGCCTATAGACATGGTTAGGGTACTCACTGTCTTCAAAGCCAGGAGGTTGCTCAACATAGACCTCTTCCTTGATTGGTCCATTGAGGAAGGCACTCTTCACGTCCATTTGGTAAAGCTTGAAGCCATGGTAAGTAGCATAGGCTAATAATATGCGAATGGACTCAAGCCTAGCTACGGGTGCATAGGTTTCACCGAAATCCAAACCTTTGACTTGGGAGTATCCCTTGGCCACAAGTCGAGCTTTGTTCCTTGTCACCACACCATGCTCATCTTGCTTGTTGCGGAAGACCCATTTGGTTCCTACAACATTTTGATTAGGACGTGGAACTAAATGCCATACCTCGTTCCTAGTGAAGTTGTTGAGCTCCTCTTGCATCGCCATCACCCAATCCGAATCTTGAAGTGCTTCCTCTACCCTGTGTGGCTCAATAGAGGAAACAAAAGAGTAATGCTCACAAAAATGTGCAACACGAGATCTAGTGGTTACCCCCTTATGAATGTCGCCGAGGATGGTGTCGACGGGGTGATCTCGTTGGATTGCTTGGTGGACTCTTGGGTGTGGCGTCCTTGGTTCTTCATCCTCCTTGTCTTGATCATTTACATCTCCCCCTTGATCATTGCCGTCATCTTGAGGTGGCTCATTTCTTTGATCTTCTCCTTCATCAACTTGAGCCTCATCCTCATTTTGAGTCGGTGGAGATGCTTGTGTGGAGGAGGATGGTTGATCTTGTGCATTTGAAGGCTCTTCGGATTCCTTAGGACACACATCCCCAATGGACATGTTCCTCTTCTTCACCTATCTCATCAAGATCAACTTGCTCTACTTGAGAACCGTTAGTCTCATCAAACACAACGTCACAAGAAACTTCAACAAGTCCTGAGGACTTGTTAAAGACTCTATATGCCCTTGTGTTTGAGTCATATCCTAGTTAAAAGCCTTCTACAGTCTTAGGAGCAAATTTAGATTTTCTACCTCTTTTAACAAGAATAAAGAATTTGCTACCAAAGACTCTAAAATATGAAATGTTGGGCTTTTTACCAATTAGGAGTTCATAGGATGTCTTCTTGAGGATTCGGTGTAGATATAACTGGTTGATGGCGTAGCAGGCGGTGTTAACCGCCTCGGCCCAAAACCGATCCGGCGTCTTGTACTCATCAAGCATGGTTCTTGCCATGTCCAATAGAGTTTGATTCTTCCTCTCCACTACTCCATTTTGTTGTGGGGTGTAGGGAGAAGAGAACTCATGCTTGATGCCCTCCTCCTCAAGGAAGCCTTCAATTTGTGAATTCTTGAACTTCGTCCCGTTGTCGCTTCTAATTTTCTTGATCCTCAAGCCGAACTCATTTTGAGCCCGTCTCAAGAATCCCTTTAAAGTCTCTTGGGTTTATGATTTTTCCTGCAAAAAGAACACCCAAGTGAAGCGAGAATAATCATCCACAATAACTAGACAGTACTTACTCCCACCGATGCTTATGTAAGCGATCGGGCCGAATAAATCCATCTGTAGGAGCTCCAGTGGCCTGTCAGTCGTCATGATGTTCTTGTGTGGATGATGAACACCAACTTGCTTCCCAGCTTGGCATGCGCTACAAATCATGTCTTTCTCAAAATGGACATTTGTTAATCCTAAAATGTGCTCTCCCTTTAGAAGCTTATGAAGATTCTTCATTCCAACATGAGCTAGTCGGCGGTGCCAGAGCCAACCCATGTTAGTCTTAGCAATTAAGCAAGTGTCGAGTTCAGCTCTATCAAAATCTACCAAATATAGCTAACCCTCTAACACTCCCTTAAATGCTATTGAATCATCACTTCTTCTAAAGACAGTGACACCTACATCAGTAAATAGACAGTTGTAGCCCATTTGACATAATTGGGAAACGGAAAGCAAATTGTAATCTAATGAATCAACAAGAAAAACATTGGAAATGGAATGGTCAGGAGATATAGCTATTTTACCCAAACCTTTGACCAACCCTTGGTTTCCATCCCCGAATGTGATAGCTCATTGGGGATCTTAGTTTTTCTCGTAGGAGGAGAACATCTTCTTCTCCCCTGTCATGTGGTTTGTGCACCCGCTATCGATGATCCAACTTGAGCCCCCGGATGCATAAACCTACAAAACAAATTTAGTTCTTGACTTTAGGTACCCAAACGGTTTTGGGTCCTTTGGCATTAGACACAGGAACTTTGGGTACCCAAACACAAGTCTTGGAGCCCTTGTGTTTGCCCCCAACAAACTTGGCAACTACCTTGCCGGATTTGTTAGTTAAAACATAAGATGCATCAAAAGTTTTAAATGAAATGCTATGATCATTTGATGCACTAGGAGTTTTCTTCTTAGGCAACTTAGCACGGGTTGGTTGCCTAGAGCTAGATGTCTCACCCTTATACATAAAAGCATGATTAGGGCCAGAGTGAGACTTTCTAGAGTGAATCCTCCTAATCTTGCTCTCGAGATAACCGCAGGGTACAAAATGTAGCCCTCGTACCTGAGGCATGGGAGCCTTGCCCTTAACAAAGTTAGACAATTTCTTAGGAGGGGCATTAAGTTTGACATTATCCCCCTTTTGGAAGCCAATGCCATCCTTGATGCCAGGGCGTCTCCCACTATAAAGCATGCTACGAGCAAATTTCAATTTTTCATTTTCAAGTTCATGCTCGGCAATTTTAGCATCTAATTTTGCTATATGATCATTTTGTTGTCTAATTAAAGCCATATGATCATGAATAGCATCAATATCAACATCTCTACATCTAGTGCAAATAGAAACATGCTCAACTGTAGATGTAGAGGGTTTGCAAGATTTTAATTCTACAACCTTAGCATGTAGTATATCATTTTCACTTCTAAGGTTAGAAATAGTGACATTGCAAACATCAAAATCTTTAGCCTTAGCAAGCAATTTTTCATTTTCAATCCTAAGGCTAGCAAGAGAATCATTCAATTCTTTAATCTTAGCATGTAAATCAACATTATCATCTCTAAGATTGGGAATTGAAACATCACAAATATTTGAATCAACCTTAGCTAACAAATTAGCATTCTCATTTCTAAGGTTGTTAATAGTCTCATGGCAAGTGCTTAGCTCCTTAGATAATTTTTCACATTTCTCTACTTCTAGAGCATAAGCATTTTTAACCTTAACATGCTTTTTGTTTTCTTTAATAAGAAAGTCCTCTTGGGAGTCCAAGAGATCATCCTTCTCATGAATAGCACTAATTAATTCATTTAACTTTTCTTTTTGTTGCATGTTTAGGTTGGCAAAAAGAATACGCAAGTTATCCTCCTCATTACTAGCATTATCCTCATCACTAGAGGTTTCATATTTAGTGGAGGATCTTGATTTTACCTTCTTCCTTTTGCTGTCCTTTGCCATGAGGCACTTGTGGCCGACATTGGGGAAGAGAAGTCCCTTGGTGACGGCGATGTTTGCGGCGTCCTCGTCGGAGGAGGAGTCGGTGGAGCTCTTGTCGGAGTCCCATTCCCGGCAAACATGGGCATCACCGCCCTTCTTCTTGTAGTACTTCTTTTTCTCCTTTCTTCTCCCCTTCTTGTCGTTGCCCCTGTCACTGTCACTTGAAATAGGACATTTTGCTATAAAGTGACCAGGCTTACCACACTTGTAGCAAACTCTCTTAGAGCGGGGCTTGTAATCTTTCCCCCTCCTTTGCTTGAGGATTTGACGGAAGCTCTTGATGATGAGCGCCATCTCCTCGTTGTCGAGCTTGGAGGCGTCGATGGGTGTTCGACTTGGAGTAGATTCCTCCTTCTTTTCTTCCGTCGCCTTAAATGCTACCGGTTGTGCTTCGGACGTGGAAGGGCCATCAAGCTCGTTGATCTTCTTTGAGCCTTTGATCATCAACTCAAAGCTCACAAAATTACCTATAACTTCCTCGGGGGTCATTTGTGTATATCTAGGATTACCACGAATTAATTGAACTTGAGTAGGGTTAAGGAAAACAAGTGATCTAAGAATAACCTTAACCACTTCGTGGTCATCCCATTTTTTGCTCCCGAGGTTGCGCACTTGATTCACCAAGGTTTTGAGCCGGTTGTACATGTCTTGTGAATCCTCCCCTTGGCGAAGATGGAAGCGACCGAGCTCCCCCTCGATCGTTTCTCGCTTGGTGATCTTGGTCACCTCATCTCCTTCGTGTGCGGTCTTTAGCACGTCCCAAATTTCCTTAGCACTCTTCAACCCTTGCACCTTGTTATACTCCTCTCGACTTAAAGAGGCGAGGAGTATAGTTGTGGCTTGGGAGTTGAAGTGTTGGATTTGGGCCACTTCGTCCTCATCATAATCCTCATCCCCTACGGATGGTACCTGTACACCAAACTCAACAATATCCCATATACTTTTGTGGAGTGAGGTTAGGTGATATCGCATCATATCACTCCACCTAGCATAATCTTCACCATCAAATGTTGGTGGTTTGCCTAATGGGACAGAAAGTAAAGGTGTATGTTTAGGAATGCGAGGATAGCGTAGGGGGATCTTACTAAACTTCTTGCGCTCATGGCGCTTAGAAGTTACGGACGGCGCGTCGGAGCCGGAGGTGGAAGGTGATGAAGTATCGGTCTCATAGTACACCACCTTCCTCATCTTCTTGTGTTTGCCGCTACTCTGATGCGACTTGTGGGAAGAGGATTTCTTCTCCTTCCCCTTTCCCTTGTTGCGGGACTCTTCCGATGAAGTCTTCCCGTGGCTTGTAGTGGGCTTGTCGCCGGTCTCCATCTCCCTCTTGGTGTGATCTCCTGACATCACTTCGAGCGATTAGGCTCTAATGAAGCACCGGGCTTTGATACCAATTGAAAGTCGCCTAGAGGGGGGGTGAATAGGGCGAATCTGAAATTTAACAACTTAAACACAACTACAAGCCGGGTTAGCGTTAGAAATAGAAATGAGTCCGAGAGAGGGCGTAAAAACAAATCGCGAGTGAGTGAAGAAGTGCGACACAAGGATTTGTTTTACCGAGGTTCGGTTCTCGCAAACCTAATCCCCGTTGAGGAGGCCACAAAGGCCAGGTCTATTTCAACCCTTTCCCTCTCTCAAACGGTCCCTCGGACCGAGTGAGCTTCTCTTCTCAAATCAACCGGGAACAAAACTTCCCCGCAAGGACCACCACACAATTGGTGTCTCTTGCCTCGGTTACAACTGAGTTGTTGATCACAAGAACAAATGGGAAAGAAAAGAAGCAATCCAAGCGCAAGAGCTCAAAAGAACACAACAAATCTCTCTCACTAATCACTAAAGCCTTGTGTGGAATTGGAGAGGATTTGATCACTTGGGTGTGTCTAGAATGAATGCTAGAGCTCTTGTAAATGGTTGGAAGGTGGAAAACTTGGATGACTTGAATGTGGGGTGGTTTGGGGGTATTTATAACCCCAACCACCAAACTAGTCGTTTGGTGAAGGCTGCTGTCGACGGGCGCACCGGACAGTCCGGTGCGCCAGCCACGTCACCCGGCCGTTAGGGTTCGACCGTTGGAGTTCTGACGCGTGGGCCCACCTGGATGTCCGGTGGTGCACCGGACATGCCCTGTAGGCTGTCCGGTGTGCCACCCGCGCGTGCTCTGCTCCTCTGCACGCGTTGGCGCGCATTTAATGCTGTAGCAGGTGATTGTTGCGCTGAAGTAGTCGTTGCTCCGCCGTTACACCGGACAGTCCGGTGTGCACCGGACATGTCCGGTGAATTATAGTGGAGCGGATTCCCGAAGCTGGCGAGTTCAGAGTCGCTCTCCTCTGGAGCACCGGACATTGTCCGGTGGTGCACCGGATAGTACGGTGAATTATAGCGAAGCGCCTCTGAGTTTTCCCGAAGGTGAAGAGTTCAGCTTGTAGTCCCCTGGTGCACTAGACACTGTCCGGTGGCACACCGGACAGTCCGGTGCGCTAGACCAGGGCACACTTCGGTTATCCCTTGCTCTTTTTGTTGAACCCTTATCTTGATCTTTTTATTGGCTTATTGTGAACCTTTGGTACCTGTAGAACTTATAAACTTGGGCAAACTAATTAGTCCAATTATTTGTGTTGGGCAATTCAACCACCAAAATCAATTTAGGAATATAGGTGTAAGCCTAATTCCCTTTCAGTATGATCCATCTACAAACCAACTGTAGTCACCATACTCAAACATCCACGGAATCATCTTCAAAATAGCCCCCAAAGTTCATCCCATAATACTGAATATCCAATTTCAGGCTTCAGACAGACTGATAGCCTAACTTTGGGTGTATTTTTCTTCACATTTTTCATAACAACAGTGTTGAATCCCTTAAACAAAGTTATTCTCCTTTGATAGATCTATAATATTGATGTGGTGACCTAGGGTAAAATCCCTTTTGTTTGGAAGTTACAAAGCCCCAAAGTTGAACCCATTATACTAAAATTCAGACTTAGTCAAAAGAGTTCAAATGTGGCTCTTTTGCAAATAAGTCCAAAACTCAGGGTTTAGGTTGCAAATATTCATAATTGTGGACCATATGACTTAAGATGCTTTAACTTCATAGTTTTTGCATTTTAGTCCAAAAGTGCACTAATTTTGCACTTAGCCCCTCTAGGGTTTAGGTTTAGGGTTTTCTAGGGTTCTTTTTGAAGTTTTTGATACTTCTAGGGTTTGGATATCCCATAAGTCTATTCAAGGTGACATTTTATGGTTATTTCAATTGAGTTTTGAGGTTTTCTTTTGTTTAAGCCTTATTTGTTCTATTACTCCCAATCTAGGTTGAGTTCCCTACTCTAGGGTTTTGTTTGCAAAAGGTCATATCAATACAACTTGTTTGAAATTTTTGCCAAGTGAATGCACTCTAGGTGTGTCAAACACATGAAATGTCAATGCTTATGATGTTATGCTCAAGTTTTAGTGAAAGTAACGCCAGGGGTGTTACATCCTTTCCCCCATAAAAGAATCTCGTCCCAAGATTAAAAGTCCTAGGGTAAGTAATGGAAAAGGAAATGCTTCACTCTTTTATTTCCTTATTCTTGGTACAAGGCAGGGGTGGTTTGGGGCTCACGCCTTTATTACAACAATTGCAAACACTTTACACATTACATGAGGCTAGAAAGCCTGGGAAATTCTTTTCTAAAAAGTCTCGAGTTTCCCATGTAGTCTCATCTTCTGAATGCTGGTTCCACTGTATCTTACAAAATTTGAGAGTTCTTCTTCGAGTAATTCTGTCCTTTTGATCCAAGATTCGAATAGGATACTCTAAATAGGTCAAGTCTGGCTCTAAGGAAACATCTATTACTTCAATGGTTCGATCAGGAACCCGAAGACACTTCTTCAATTGAGACACGTGGAACACATTATGTACTGCAGACAAGGTTTCAGGTAGCTAAAGTCGGTATGCCACTGGTCCACATTGCTCAAGTACAAGGAAAGGACCAATGTACCGGGGTGCAAGCTTCCCTTTTACCCCGAAACGTGTTACCCCCTTCATTGGTGAAACTTTTAGGTAGACATAATCTCCAACCAGAAAGTACAAGGGCATTCATCATTTGTCTGCATAACTTTTCTGACGAGCTTGAGCTTTCTTCAAATTATGAATTATTCGCTGAACTTTTTCTTCGGTCTCCTTTACCATATCTGGCCTGAAGAAACTTCTTTTCCCCTGGTTCAGACTAGTTTAACAGAGTGCGACATCGTCGACCATACAAAGCTTCAAAGGGTGCCATCTTAATGCTTTCTTGATAGCTATTATTATATGAGAACTCCGCTAATGGTAAACAATCATCCCATTTCTGTGGGAATTCCAGAACACATGCTCGCAACATGTCTTCTAGTATCTGATTTACCCTTTCAGTTTGTCCACTTGTTTGAGGATGATAGGCCGAACTATGGAGCAACTTAGTACCCAAAGATTTGTGAAGTTCTTCCCAAAATTTGGATACAAATTGAGGTCCACGATCCGACATTATAGTCTTTGGAATACCATGCAAACTGAGAATGTGAGCAATGTACAGTTCTGCATATGTAAGGATCGGGTAATATGTTTTGACTGGCAGGAAATGAGCAAATTTCGTAAGCCAATCAACAATAACCTAGATGGAATCATATCCCTTTGCTGTTCTGGGCAATCCCACAATAAAGTCCATACTAATAGCTTCCCATTTTCATGTTGGTATTGGTAGAGATTGTAATGGACCAGCAGTCTTCATTTGTATGGCTTTGACACGCCTACAAGTGTCACATTTTGCCACATAGTGCGCAATCTCGATTTTCATCTTTGTCCACCAATAATGGTGTTTTAGATCATCATACATCTTAGTACTTCCGGGATGAATAGAATAGCGACTAAGATGTGCTTCATCCAAAATTTGTTGGCGGATTTCTTCATTCTTTGGCACAACTATGCGGTTGTTGAACCATACAATGCCTTGATCATCTTGTCTACAACAATTGGCTTTTCTGGCCTCTATCTTCTCACGGATGTGCTTCATACCCTCATTATCCTTTTGAGCATCCATTATCCTTTGTAAAAGGACTAACTCAAGCTTTAACTGATTTAAGGTTCCACATTGGATCATTCCCAGGTTTAACTTCTCCATCTCCTGGCATAAGGTAATGTTAGAAGTCTTCACTGTAAGGCAGTGACAGGAAGCCTTACGGCTGAGTGCATCTGCCACTACGTTAGCCTTGCCTGGGTGATAATGAATTTCCAATTCATAGTCCTTAATAAGCTCGAGCCATCGCCTCTGTCTCATGTTTAATTCTGACTCGGTGAAGATATACTTCAAGCTTTATGATCAGTATAGATGTGATAGATATTTCCCAGTAGATAATGACGCCAGATTTTTAGGGCATGAACCACCACAGCTAGCTCCAGATCATGAGTCGGGTAATGTTCCTCATGCCGGCGCAACTGCCTTGAAGCATAAGCTATTACTCGGCCTTCTTGCATTAGAACACAGCCAAGACCACTACCTGATGCGTCGCAATACACATCAAAGGGTTTTTCAATATCCGGTTGAGCCAATACCGGAGCAGTGGTTAATAATACCTTCAATTGTTCAAAGGCTTCATTACACTTGGAAGACCAAATAAACTTAATATCATTCTTCAATAAACTTGTGATTGGTTTCACAAGCTTAGAAAAATTTGGTATGAATCGGCGGTAATAGCCAGCTAGTCCAAGAAAACTTCGGACTTGATGTATAGTGGTTGGGGGTTTCCACTCCAAAATATCCTTGACTTTGCTGGGATCACCGCAATCCCCTTGGTAGATAATACATGTCCCAGAAATTGGATTTCTTCCAGCAAGAAGGCGCACTTACTGAACTTAGCATATAATTGGTGTTCTCTTAAGCGCGTCAACACGATCCGTAAATGCCGGGCATGCTCCTCTTCATTCTTGGAATATATTAAGATATCGTAGATGAATACCACCACAAACTTATCCAGCTCTGGCATAAATACCGAATTCATAAGATAAGTGAAGTGGGCAGGAGCATTTGTCAGTCCGAAAGACATCACCAAATATTCAAATAACCCATACCGCGTAGTGAATGCGGTCTTTGGTATATCTTTGGGCCTAATACGGATCTGATGATAGCCCGATCTGAGGTCAATCTTAGAGAAGACCCTCGCTCCAGTCAGTTGATCAAATAAAATGTCAATCCGTGGAAGAGAGTACTTATTTTTTATAGTAACCTCATTAAGGGGTCGATAATCCACGCACATCCGTAGTGTTTGATCCTTCTTCTTAACAAAGATGGCTGGACAACCCCATGGTGACGAGCTTGGCCGGATGAATCCCTTCTCTAGTAGATCTTGCAATTGGGTTTTGAGTTCTGCCAGCTCATTTGGAGGCATTCGGTACGATCTTCTAGAAATGGGAGCCGTACCGGGCTTTAACTCAATTACAAATTCTACATCTCTTTCTGGTGGCAATCCAGGCAAATCTTCTGGAAAGACATCTGGGAACTCACATACTACCGGAATATCTTTGATCTCCGGTATGATGGCTTCATATACTCTGCCCAATGGTTTAGCTGGAATGGCTATGGGGATAGACAAAAGAACTTCTTCTTGGTTATGACTCAACCTGATGGTTCTCCGATCAGTGTTGAGGATTGCTTTATGCTGGGACAACCAATTCATGCCCAAAATTACATCTGTATCTTGGCCTTTCAGAACAATCATATTAGTAGGAAAGTCCCGTTCAGCCAATGTTACGGGCACTTGGTAAGCCACTTCTTTAGTAAATATTTGTCCCCCAAGCGAATGAAGTTTAAACCCTTCCCTTGATTCATGGTATGGAATGCAATATTGCTACACAAATCTTTTGCTTATGAATGTATGCGAAGCACCTGAATCAAAAAGAAATAATTGCAGGGTGATTGGCCACTAGAAACGTACCTATCATAACCGGTTCGCCGTCCGGTGTTGTGGCCACTTGAGTATAATAATTTCATCCCGTTTTCCTTGTACTTTTGCCCGCAGTATTGTTTGCCGCATTTCCCTTCCCTTGAGCGGAATTCCCAGAAATCTGCTGATTACTTGATCGATTCTGCTTCTAATATGGGCAGTCCTTGATAAAGTGTTCGGACTTTCCACAGTTGAAACAACCAGTTGAAGAGCTTGGGAGGGCAGGGAAACGAGTGCCAGGGGCACCCGGCTGATTTGTTGGAGTGGGGGCAGTGGCGGGACGAATGAAAACCGGTTGCTTGAAAGGGTAGGAGAGTGGACGTGGGGAAGAGCGATTCGGATTGAAAGGTCAGATTACCAACCTTTGTCTTTTCTCAGGGCCCTGATTGGGCCTGTCGCCTCCATAACCCTTGGATTTTCCAGAACCTGCATATTTAGCCTCGACTGCCAGTGCAGTACTGACAGCCCTTCCGTAGGAAAGATCAATGCAGGTGGCCATCTTTCTTTGCATTCGATCATTCAGGCCTCTCATGAAGCAATTCCTTTTCTTCAAATCTGTGTTAACTTGATCGATTGCATATTGGGATAAGTGATTAAATTTATTGAGATACTGGGTAACGGTATCCCCGCCTTGTTTCAACTTCATGAACTCCTCCTGCTTCATGTGGAGCACCCCTTCAGGTATATAGTGCTCGCGGAAAGCCAACTTGAACTCATCCCAAGTTATTTGATGACCAGCCAGTTGAAAGGCTACAAAATTTCCCCACCAAGTACTGGCAGGGCCACGCAATTGTTGTGTTGCGAATAGGGGCTTTTGAATCTCCAAACACCGGAGAAGCCCAAACTTCTGTTCAATGACGCGGATCCATTCATCCGCTTCCAGAGGATCTTCTGCCTTGACAAACAATGGAGGGCGTGTGTCTGAGAAATCCAGGTATGATGTTTCGCGGGGTCCTTGTGGATACGCCCGCCCGCCTTGTTGCTACATCTGTTGCCCTGCCATTTCCCGCAGAAAGCGGGTATTATCGGCCGTAGCATTAACCAAGGCAGCGATGGCCTCGGCTAATGTGGGAGGTACTGGAGGTGGGTTCGGTGTTGCTTCCCTCCCACTGGAGGTCCCTGCTCCATCCTATGAATGAGTCTTGGAAGGCATCTGAGGCAACAAACATTGAGAAGAATATAATATGCCAAAGAAAACCATCCATTATACATTACTGAAAAAGGTAATGTTACAGACTCGAATTTTACAACAGGATTACATTACCTATTATACATTATTACTATTTCTACACTATACTATTCTTGCTTCTTGTCACTCTTAGTAGCCTCGCTGTCGGGGGTAGGAGACCATTCATCCACCAACTTCATAGAGGGAGGAGGCCTAAACAAGTCCAGTTCACCACCGAGTGCTTCTCCTGCTACTCCAGAAGGTCCCGCTTCTATCCTGACAGGATCTGCAGGTACATTGGGATGCAATTGGGAATAAAATACATGAACTTCTTCATGTAGAGTATTACAATAAACCTGCAAGTTATCTACGGCTGAGCTAAGCTCCTCAACGCGGGCTCGAGCTTTTGCCTCCTTAGCCCAGGCAAGCGAACGAGAGTTAACCGCCCAATCGAGCGCTAGTGTCACACCCGGTTTTGGAAGGTAAACCGAATGCGAACCATGTACGTGCCAGGATCAGAAATTCACGTACACGGCGATTACATAAATGACTCATCATAGCACAATGCTTCGAATAACAATAAAGATAAGTAATAATATGAAAGACTAGAGTCATTTACATAATATAATCAAAGTACACAGAACAGAAACATAGCCAACGTAAATAAACCCACCACAGGCAGCTGACTGGGGGAGGTCGCTAGCCTAATCCTCAAACTCGTCGAAGTCCTGGAACTCCTAGAGATCCGCCTCGACGCCTTCTTCTTTACTTGAGCATAGATTGCACCAAAGGCAACCTGGTGTTTTGTGAAAGCAAGGGTGAGTACACATCAACGTACTCAGCAAATGTCCTGTTTGGCTGAAGTGGACTAGCTTTATGTGGGGTTAAGGTCAAAGCAGATTGCTTTTAGTTGGTCAGGTATTTATTATTAGTGGAAGCCAAGTTTTATCATATAACCAACCCGTGAACCATTTCCTCATCGAGGAAACCTCATTATCATCATCGAACCGAAATAATAAAAAGAACCATTGTATCTCGAACCATCTGTATCTCTAATCAAAGAGGATCCCAAGGCTGCTCTTAACCGTGAGCACGGCTGATATATCAGTTTCACTACCCTCTGCAGAGGTCGCACACTTTACCCATGAGCCGTGATTCCCTTTCTGCCCGGGGAGAGCTAATCCCCATTGACCACTACCTAGGTGGTCCGGCAGGGTATCACTACGTAGCTTTTACAAAGATTCCCTAGAGGTCATAGCCGCCCGTTAGGTTTCTCCAGTTTGATAAACACAGTACTCCTCACCGCAGGAGAGTGACTAACAAAAGCAAAACGAAAGAACCTCGGCACTCAGCCTCGGCAGAGCAAGCACTGTGCCTGGACCCCATTGACGGCACGACGGCGAAGCAACTACACCTCTAGTTCCTCTGATTAATTAGCTAAGGGCATCCCATTTCACCCTCATGGTTGCACTGTTATCTCGGGTGGTCTCTCAACGAACAGGTCCTTACGGAGAGGTACTCGGGAAACAGCCCGAGTCCCCTAAATGCCACAAGTATATCATCATAACCAAAATAAAATCATAGTATCATCATTGTATCTCATCATGTTCATTGATTAAAATAGAGCGCTAGCATGTAGCTAACCATAGTAACCCAAAAGGTAAATCAAGGACGAGGTAAAAAGAAAGCTAGTAGATCCTTAGGTTTCAATTAAGTAGTGCAGGACAGTGAATTATAAATAGATAGGACATAATGGGTCAGAGGACACTTGCCTTCACCAAACAGATGCTCAGAGTCTTCAATCTCGTGGAACTCGAAGAACTGGATCACTTGGTCACCAACGCTTGATCTTTGATCCCTCGAAGCTCGGAAACGGATCACAATCTATTCACGACGCACAACGAATACAAACAGGCACAAACAAACATATATATATACATAAGAACATTACACCATGCCAAAGAGAATATAATAAAAACATGCAATACGAAATAGAGCTCGCTACTACGGTCACGCAAGTAAAAGAAACACGATAGTCTGAGCTACGGTCGAGAGGTTAAGACTTTTACGCTACGCAAGTAATAGTTAGGACATTTAATTCGACATTATCAAATATAAAATATGACTGCTATTTAGTTTTGATTATATCTGCTACAATAATAGCTATCAAATAAATATAACTGCAAGTTTATGATGCGCGAAACGGCACGACAGCATGCAACCGATGCGTGGACACGTGCAACATAGCATGCTGACGACACATGAAACAGTTCGCGTGACCAGCGCGAATGACGCGCGAATCAGCACGCCACCACGTGTGGAACAACACGCGTGATAGACAAGAAAAACTAAATAGGCGACGCGTTTATACTAAACAAATATTAAATAAATAAAAAGTAGTTAAGTTAATATAAGCCATGTTAATGTTTATTATATAAGCACAATTTGAACACTACACATTTAATCTAATTGGATTATTAATCTGATAAATATTAGTTGAGAAACCTTAAGTTAATTATCCAAGATACGAGGCCCAACTATTTAACGTTACTAATATGAGTGTTTATAAGCGAAAACAATTTATTATCACATGCACACGTCACGCGACAATGCGTGAAACAGCACGCAGATGACGCGCTACGATGTGCACGGACAGCACGCGCGCCATGCAAAATAGCATGCGCGACACGCGCGGACGACACGTGAACAGCGCGACGATACGCTAGAATCGCTAACCGATATCACATTCATACTAAGAAAGTGTCAATTACAACATTTGAGTCGACATAATCACATTAACGGATATTTATAAAAGAGCAAGTTAAAACTTATAATTTTATTTTAGATTGCTACTTTATTAAATGTCGGATAAATAAATAATCGATAAATTAGCTAAGACGTGTATCGCGATGAAATAATGTTACTAACACGCACACGATGAGGTTACGAATTTAATGCGACTGAAATGAGTCAAAAACAGATTTACGATGCATAATATATTTAATAAATAACAATTCACGGATTATAAACAACGAGGTATATGAGAACTACTAAACACACGTCGCGATTACACTAAGAAAATATTGAATCAAAGTATTTGAGTTGGTATTAATTGCGTTAACGTGTATTTATAAAGGGTAAATTAAAACTATAAACTAGTTTTAATTAGAATGTTATTTTATTAACCATCGCACAAACCAATAATTAATTAACTAACTAAAACATGCGTTACTACGAAACTAACACAATTGGAACATATCAAAACAAAATTTTAATGCAAAAGATATGAATTTCTTTTAGCGAATTGGACGACCTGGCGAACGTGATCGGCCGAATCGAAGCCACACAGAGGGCTTCAGGGATCACAGGCACAGAGGATATCCAAGATCTGATATGGCTGAGTTGGAGTCTGGTGCGGGATCATATACCATAAAACATGACAGGCCAAGCATGCGCCATAACGTGGAGGGGAGCAGTTTTCCACTGCATGGCTGCATGAGTGGAAGACGTATCGTGCGTGATGGAGGCTAGAGAGTACGTGGGCTTTGCAGTTTCCATGCGGGACGGTTTATTTTTTCTAGGAAATGAGCGTGTGGCCGCGCTACTGGATCTCAGCGAGCGGCTGCCACGCAGCGGACGAGGCATGCACGGTGCGCAGGGGCAGGCTGCGCGCGGCTCGCCATGGCAGGGTTTGCGAAGGTGGACGACGCTTGTCGGAGCAGCGGCAAACGGAACGCAAGCGAGAGCTATGGCACACGCGGCATAGCAGGGAGGGGGCTAGAGCGGTGAGATGGCCTTACCGAGCGAGGAGCGACGCGGGCAGCTCGCCGAGGTCGAAGAAGATGGCCGGAACAAGCTGCTGACGGCTCGCCGGCAAAGGGGTCCGGGCCGGATAGGCATACTGGGTCCGGCACGCAGGGGCTCTGCCCTGGCCGCTGCTTCCGCTGTGCCTGGCAGCAGGCCGGCCGCACCGTCGCACCGAGGCCTCGCCATGGCCGAGTGAGCAGGGACCAAGGGAGGCGGTTGGGCGTCGAATGGAGGGAGGGAGAAGGAAATGGGGTGATGGGGCTCCAAATGAAACCGACGAGGGAGAGATATGCGTGGGAGGCAGTTTTGGAGAAGAGGAACAGGGGTGGGCAGACTGGTGGGTGGGGTCCACGCGTAGGACGAGCGCAGGCGCGCAACGCTCACACAAGCGCTGGCCACGGGGCGCACAACGTGTCTGCCTGGCTGGCTAGGCCGCCTGACGCGCAACGCGGGGGGCATGGCGCGGGGCCGCGGACTGGGCTGAGGGAGGTTTTTTTTTCTTCATTTTCCATTTCTTCTCCTTTCTATTTTCCTACTATCAAATTCATTTACAATAAATGAGCTACATATTAAATGGATACACACCAAAGCAAAACATCACGCAAAACAGATATATTTCCGCATGACGTATCAATCATTATTCCCTTAGGGTTTTATTAATAGCTATAACTGGAGTAAAATTTCCTATAACTTGGAAAGAAATAAATAAAGGAGCGAAAAGAAAGAGGAACAAGAAAGTAACACCTGAATTTGATGGATATTAGAGAAAAATTTTATACCCCAAATTCAGGATGTTACAAATCTAACCCCTTAACAGGAATCTCACCCCCGAGATTCAAGAAGAAGCTAGCAAGAAAACGAGGTTGATTCATTGTAACACCCAAATTCTGAATTTGGGATTGGTAGAAGAAATCTTAGCAAAGTATCATAATGATTTGGAAATTAGGAAAATAAGAAAAATGATGAGAAAAGGGATTTTTCTTTTAAAGGAAACCATTTATACATCCCATGAAATAAATAACAAAGAGAATAAAGCTTAAATTAGCAAAATTAAAATAGTATGGTTTATATTCACCTTTGGGTTTCAATTGATACATTTGAAAAATCTGAAAACTAAAATAGAAGTATAAATTAGAGTTTGGAATAGAAAATAGAAAATAAATGGGAAGGGAAGAAAAGAGAAGTAATATGAGAACATGAGTAATATATTTGAATAAATATTCTCAAACCAAATACTTTTACTTGCACCAAAATGAACCAGTTACAAGTTTGAATTGAATTGGAATTTAAAATTTGAAAGAATGGAGAAATGAAGAAAATAGAAAGGAAAATAAAAAGAAAAAAAAAGAAAAAGACAAACTCGCGCTTGGGCCAATTTCCCTCGCTCACGGCCCATCTCCACTCCTCCTTCCTCCACGCACGGCCCAGAGATCTCCTTGTGACCGACACGTGGGCCCGTGTGGCAGTGGTCGCGCCCGCGCACCGTGTGACACCGCCCTGTGGGACCTCTTCGTCAGATCTATCCTCTCCCCTTTCAACAGAACGAACTCCGCGCGGAAGCTGCCGTCGATCCACGCAAACTTCGGGCGCGTTTACCGGAGATTGGCTACGGATCGGGCTCAGCTGCGATACTATAAAATCCAATGCCACCTTCCTGCTCCTCCAACCTTTTCGACCGCCGCCGTCGTAGGAAACCGGGTCAATCGTGGAAGCGGAGATCCACCCATCGCCGGCGCGTGGAATTGGTGTGCGTTCGGTGTTAATAGCTCGCTGCTCGGTGGCGGGGAGTGGCGGTGTCGCTCGCTGGTGTGACGGTGTGCGCAGAAGAAGCCTCGCCGGGGCGGATTCCGTCGCCGTGGTGCGAGCTCCACCGTGCGGCCGCGCCTCTCCGTGGGCAGGGAATCTCACGGCTCCAATCGCGGTGAGCATTACTTCTTTGAATTCAGCCATGTTCCCCGATTGTTTTGCGCTTGTTGGTCGGCTGGATGCGATCTCAGGGCGCAGGATGGCGTAACCCCGGTGATGGCGCCGCCGCATGGGCTCGAGCGCCGCCGTGTGTGGCAATCGTCACCGGCGGGGGGGAAAACGATTGTCCTGGACCATTGGATCTGGGACCAGCGGACCCGATTAAACCATCCCATACCCCTTCGCGAGACACATCTCGTCCGTTGATCTAGATCGAACGGACAGAATCAAATCCAGTATAATAAAATCCTCCCCGTCGTATTTGCATCCAACGGTTCTCGTCGCGTACCGTTTCACGGCCGCGCCGATCTAATCTGGGCGCTCGGCTTTCGATCCAACGGCCCACGGTGACCGATACCCCTTCACCGTGCCATCTTTGCATAAGAGCCCTCGGGGTTTTGTGGAATCAACCCGCCGTCCACGTTCACTGTTGACTGAGTCTCGGGTTATTTGTTAAACAGCCCCTGCGTTTTCCATTAATTGAGGCCCAGTCCAGTGCAGTATTAAAGTGATTAAATGAATTAGAAATTAGATTTTTAATACAAAAATAATTGCTAGAACTTAGATAATTCATAGAAAATTCATTTTAGCTCCAAATTGAACCATTCCAATTCCTAAAATTTTGTAATAATATTCTCTATCATTTAGAATCACTGTTTTGACATGAACTCTGTTAGGAAATTAATTTATCATCTAATCCTATTATAATCACCTTAATCTTAGGAAATTCATAACTTGAATTCTATAACTCAAAAATTAATAATTCTTTTTCCTGTGATCTTATTTTAATATGTATATTATTAATGTGTATTTTGTCCTTATGTTTGGTATAATGTTAATTTTGCCTATACAATGTTTGTTTGAATTGCTACGACTAGCAGTGAGGTCACGAGTCACCTGAAGATCATCCTGGTGCCTGGAATCTCAAGGCCCAGGCAAGTTGTGCCCTTGATCACTTCTCTTTACCCAGCCATGTTCTGATTAATCATAATGATCTGCATAGGTTAATTTTGATGGGACCCAATAGGTTACCCTAGTTTGTCTATCTTTATACCTTGTTTACCACTGAACTTCCTGGGTAGTACTTGCTAGTGCTATATGTGGTTTTGGGTATGAAGATTACACTATTCATGATTATACTTTTGTTATCAGTTGTTATTTATGGTTCATGTTATGATCATTATGTTAATTGGAACATGGAGAACCACCCGGGAAAACAGTGCTACCACAAGGGAGGAATGGGACCCCTTGGCTGATTAATTAGGAAAGCTAGTGGAAGACTACCTTACCCGAAAGGGGCAAGGGCAGTAGGGGAGAGGTCAGTGTAGGGAGGCCCTCGGGAGGATTTTGCTGCGATGGCGGTCCTGCAAGGGATTCTTGCACTGGATCTTCCTATAAACTGTAGCGGGTTTTCGGAAGCTAGTGGAACTTTGTAAAGGCCTCGTAGTGGATCCCTAGCCATTCACCTCGGTAGTGTCTAAGGGCCTTGCAAACCCTGGCGACATGGGATACACGACTTGTGGGTAAAGATGCGCAACCTCTGCAGAGTGTAAAACTGGTATACTAGCCGTGCTCACGGTCATGAGCAGCTCGGACACTCACATGATTAATTTATGGAACTAAATTCAATTTGTCATATGCATTGCATCGCAGGTGAAGTTGTTACTTTTGTTCTACTATTTAATTGGGTTGGTATTTACTTATACTTAGTAATTGCTAATAAAATTTTGACCAACTTTAAAAGCAATGCTCAGCTCTAACCATCTTCTTTGGTAAGCCTTACACTTCACGTGAGCTCCCACCTTTGGCGAGTTCATGCACATTATTCCCCACAACTTGTTGAGCGATGAACGTATGTGAGCTCACTCTTGCTGTCTCACACACCCCACAGGTCAAGAACAGGTACCGCAGGATGATGCTCATGGAGGATGCTGCGATGAGTTCGTGAGAGGTCTAGGCCGTCGTCTCCCAGTCAACTTTGGGTTGCTGGACCGTTGTCTCCTTATAATGTAATTATTTATTTTGTATAGAACTCCTGTTATATATAAAGTTGTGACATTCGATCCTGTGCCACTATACATCATATGTATGAGACTTGGTCCCAGCATACCTGGTGTTTATGTTAACCCCGGGTTTTGGACCCCTAAAATCCGGGTGTTACAGAAGTGGTATCAGAGGAATGTTGACTGTAGGACGAAACCTAGACAGAACTGGACAACCAATACTTACTTACCTTTGCTACTCTGATTCTTTCTAAACTTTTCTTAATCTTTCCTCATCTAATTCCGCTTTACTCTGATTACTCTTACCTTTTCATTCTAAAAGACAAATGTGGATTTCACACTTTGAAATCCTGTACCTAAAGTGACTTTAGGAATAGGAGACCTAATCCTAGGAACAAAAAAAAACAGAACTATTTTTATAAGTATCTATGCACTTGAATGTTTGTTCTTATGATACTTGCCTGATTTGGATCTTTGATTGAGTGTGATGAGTTGTGGGATAATGTCCACAATTGCATCTGCATATACACATAGGTATAAAAATATATTTATAAAATAACTAGACAACCTAGATTGTCCCCATTAGAACATATCTAGCTTAAGAGATTTATCTTATCCTAAAAGCTCTCATTCTAACCAATTCATCTTATCTTAAAAGATTCTCCCTTATCTTAATAGATCCATCTCATCTTAAAAGATACTCATCTTATCTTGAAAAGATTTTATCTCATCCTAATAGATCTAACTGGCCTTAAAAGATTCTATCTTATCTTTATGGATCCATAATATCCTAATAAGCATACTTATCCACCCTAGTTTAAACAACCATGATCTAATACAAATTAATTAGATCTCATCTAGTCAAACTGGTCATACCAATCTAATCTAGATCCCATCCAATCTAATATGATCTAATCTAATGTGGTCTACTTAAACATATTAGTGATACTAGTAGAAGTGATTAAACCCTACTAGCCATGCATTAACCTAACCTAGAGCCATGATGAATGGTATAACCTTTCTATTCCCACCTAATAACAAACAAACTTTTGACCTACATCTGGTAGTCTATCCCACCCATATATATCCCTCATCTTGACAGATTCCATCTTACCCTTGGACATTCACCTTATACAACTGGTCACCCCAATCTGGACATAAAACAAAGATTAAGCCCTACTAAAGAATCATCAGATTATAACCAGCTACTAGCTTATTTATTCCGCTTATTGAATAATTTCCTTTGCAAAACTATTACCATATGCTTCTAACTTTCATGGTCAATACCAGGAAAGGAAAGATTATCACGCAACTGCAAACAGAAATGAATTCTCCAAATCCTCCACCTATTGAAACCAAACAAGTGGTTGCTGCCCAAAGACTAGTAATACAACAATTAACAGACCTAGTGACCGAGATGCAAAACCAGATAAGACAACAACGCGAGGAAATACGTCAGGTCCGCCAAGAAATAAGGCAAGCACGGTTGGAGAGACAACAACAACAACCTCCACCACCACCCGCCCCACCAAGCTACATAGATATAGATTATGATGATTTGTAAGATCTAGATGTTACTTTAGTTAGAAGATGATATGATATTATTCTAGGAGGAACAATAAGGTCTATTGACCCTATGTTTTGTTAAAGAATTATACCTCATGCTGAGATTTCTTTGTTTGTGCATATGTTCCGAGAACAATATGAGTATACATCCCTTTTCTTACAAATCTCGAGGACGAGATTATTTTTAAGGGGGGTAGGATTTGTAACACCCAAATTCTGAATTTGGGATTGGTAGAAGAAATCTGAGCAAAGTATCATAATGATTTGGAAATTAGGAAAATAAGAAAAATGATGAGAAAAGGGATTTTTCTTTTAAAGGAAACCATTTATACATCCCATGAAATAAATAACAAAGAGAATAAAGCTTAAATTAGCAAAATTAAAATAGTATGGTTTATATTCACCTTTGGGTTTCAATTGATACATTTGAAAAATCTGAAAACTAAAATAGAAGTATAAATTAGAGTTTGGAATAGAAAATAGAAAATAAATGGGAAGGGAAGAAAAGAGAAGTAATATGAGAACATGAGTAATATATTTGAATAAATATTCTCAAACCAAATACTTTTACTTGCACCAAAATGAACCAGTTACAAGTTTGAATTGAATTGGAATTTAAAATTTGAAAGAATGGAGAAATGAAGAAAATAGAAAGGAAAATAAAAAGAAAAAAAAAAGAAAAAGACAAACTCGCGCTTGGGCCAATTTCCCTCGCTCACGGCCCATCTCCACTCCTCCTTCCTCCACGCACGGCCCAGAGATCTCCTTGTGACCGACACGTGGGCCCGTGTGGCAGTGGTCGCGCCCACGCACCGTGTGACACCGCCGTGTGGGACCTCTTCGTCAGATCTATCCTCTCCCCTTTCAACAGAACGAACTCCGCGCGGAAGCTGCCGTCGATCCACGCAAACTTCGGGCGCGTTTACCGGAGATTGGCTACGGATCGGGCTCAGCTGCGATACTATAAAATCCAATGCCACCTTCCTGCTCCTCCAACCTTTTCGACCGCCGCCGTCGTAGGAAACCGGGTCAATCGTGGAAGCGGAGATCCACCCATCGCCGGCGCGCGGAATTGGTGTGCGTTCGGTGTTAATAGCTCGCTGCTCGGTGGCGGGGAGTGGCGGTGTCGCTCGCTGGTGTGACGGTGTGCGCAGAAGAAGCCTCGCCGGGGCGGATTCCGTCGCCGTGGTGCGAGCTCCACCGTGCGGCCGCGCCTCTCCGTGGGCAGGGAATCTCACGGCTCCAATCGCGGTGAGCATTACTTCTTTGAATTCAGCCATGTTCCCCGATTGTTTTGTGCTTGTTGGTCGGCTGGATGCGATCTCAGGGCGCAGGATGGCGTAACCCCGGTGATGGCGCCGCCGCATGGGCTCGAGCGCCGCCGTGTGTGGCAATCGTCACCGGCGGGGGGAAAACGATTGTCCTGGACCATTGGATCTGGGACCAGCGGACCCGATTAAACCATCCCATACCCCTTCGCGAGACACATCTCGTCCGTTGATCTAGATCGAACGGACAGAATCAAATCCAGTATAATAAAATCCTCCCCGTCGTATTTGCATCCAACGGTTCTCGTCGCGTACCGTTTCACGGCCGCGCCGATCTAATCTGGGCGCTCGGCTTTCGATCCAACGGCCCACGGTGACCGATACCCCTTCATCGTGCCATCTTTGCATAAGAGCCCTCGGGGTTTTGTGGAATCAACCCGCCGTCCACGTTCACTGTTGACTGAGTCTCGGGTTATTTGTTAAACAGCCCCTGCGTTTCCCATTAATTGAGGCCCAGTCCAGTGCAGTATTAAAGTGATTAAATGAATTAGAAATTAGATTTTTAATACAAAAATAATTGCTAGAACTTAGATAATTCATAGAAAATTCATTTTAGCTCCAAATTGAACCATTCCAATTCCTAAAATTTTGTAATAATATTCTCTATCATTTAGAATCACTGTTTTGACATGAACTCTGTTAGGAAATTAATTTATCATCTAATCCTATTATAATCACCTTAATCTTAGGAAATTCATAACTTGAATTCTATAACTCAAAAATTAATAATTCTTTTTCCTGTGATCTTATTTTAATATGTATATTATTAATGTGTATTTTGTCCTTATGTTTGGTATAATGTTAATTTTGCCTATACAATGTTTGTTTGAATTGCTACGACTAGCAGTGAGGTCACGAGTCACCTGAAGATCATCCTGGTGCCTGGAATCTCAAGGCCCAGGCAAGTTGTGCCCTTGATCACTTCTCTTTACCCAGCCATGTTCTGATTAATCATAATGATCTGCATAGGTTAATTTTGATGGGACCCAATAGGTTACCCTAGTTTGTCTATCTTTATACCTTGTTTACCACTGAACTTCCTGGGTAGTACTTGCTAGTGCTATATGTGGTTTTGGGTATGAAGATTACACTATTCATGATTATACTTTTGTTATCAGTTGTTATTTATGGTTCATGTTATGATCATTATGTTAATTGGAACATGGAGAACCACCCGGGAAAACAGTGCTACCACAAGGGAGGAATGGGACCCCTTGGCTGATTAATTAGGAAAGCTAGTGGAAGACTACCTTACCCGAAAGGGGCAAGGGCAGTAGGGGAGAGGTCAGTGTAGGGAGGCCCTCGGGAGGATTTTGCTGCGATGGCGGTCCTGCAAGGGATTCCTGCACTGGATCTTCCTATAAACTGTAGCGGGTTTTCGGAAGCTAGTGGAACTTTGTAAAGGCCTCGTAGTGGATCCCTAGCCATTCACCTCGGTAGTGTCTAAGGGCCTTGCAAACCCTGGCGACATGGGATACACGACTTGTGGGTAAAGATGCGCAACCTCTGCAGAGTGTAAAACTGGTATACTAGCCGTGCTCACGGTCATGAGCAGCTCGGACACTCACATGATTAATTTATGGAACTAAATTCAATTTGTCATATGCATTGCATCGCAGGTGAAATTGTTACTTTTGTTCTACTATTTAATTGGGTTGGTATTTACTTATACTTAGTAATTGCTAATAAAATTTTGACCAACTTTAAAAGCAATGCTCAGCTCTAACCATCTTCTTTGGTAAGCCTTACACTTCACGTGAGCTCCCACCTTTGGCGAGTTCATGCACATTATTCCCCACAACTTGTTGAGCGATGAACGTATGTGAGCTCACTCTTGCTGTCTCACACACCCCACAGGTCAAGAACAGGTACCGCAGGATGATGCTCATGGAGGATGCTGCGATGAGTTTGTGAGAGGTCTAGGCCGTCGTCTCCCAGTCAACTTTGGGTTGCTGGACCGTTGTCTCCTTATAATGTAATTATTTATTTTGTATAGAACTCCTGTTATATATAAAGTTGTGACATTCGATCCTGTGCCACTATACATCATATGTATGAGACTTGGTCCCAGCATACCTGGTGTTTATGTTAACCCCGGGTTTTGGACCCCTAAAATCCGGGTGTTACATTCATAGGTTGTTCACGGCTTTCTTGAGTTGAGTTTGACTCTACAAGCTTAACTTGCAGACTGGTTTGTTTTGACTTTCAGATGCTTGAGACGATCAATGCAATTCTTGAGGATCCCTTGGACCTGTGGGTTAGGACCCACCACGCTTCTGTTGCGCCACTCTGATCTTGTTGGTTGAGGTTGAACACATTGTCTTCATTGGGGTTAGCGGCTAAACCCCTTAACAGGAGCGTTGGTACGCACTTGGTGAAGATGCAGCCGACTCCGATCTTGACTGATTATGGGAGGTTGTAGGAAGCCAACCGGACAGGTGCAAGAGGAAAGAATAGCGAGAAAAGGTAAGTATAGACGGATTAGAGAGAGCAGGGGAGAACCCAACTACCTAACTCTATGACACTCACTTAGTAAACTGATGTCATTGCGGACCAAGGGCCACAACACATCAACACTCATAACAAGGAAGCAAATCAGTCATCACACAAGGACAAAAAAAACAAGCA